>CM077160.1:120151027-120481689 GCA_039583875.1 Platanthera guangdongensis | reverse complement strand
ATATTTTTTAACCCCGCTCTTGATTAAGTTTATGCGATGAAACAATGTATGTAATAACGCATAGGTTCTCATTAAGTCTGTTGGAACCCTATTACTGATTTGGGCAAAGATCACTATATCTTTTAGAAAATCTGTTTTGGACCTCCTTGTATAGATCTTAAAGGTCAATTAGAATTGAGTCTAAGGGTTAGTATTTAGGTTTGAAAGCTGCCCTCAGACCAGTTATTTCAGTTCAGGAGACTAAGTCATTTCGTCGAGCTCAGTACGACGAATCGTCGAACTCCATTCGACGATCGCTGAGCTCACTTCGACGAATCATCGAACTCCATTCGACGATCTCTGAGCTCAACTTCAACAAGTCCCGAACTCTATTCGACGATCTTCGAGCTCAGATCGACGTTTTTGTCTCTAGTTTGTTTCTCTATCTCTGAGCTCAGTTCATTCGACGATAGTTGAGCTCAGATCGACGCTTTCTACTTCAGTCTAAGTTCAGTCTCTGAGCTCAGTCCAACGATAGTAGAGCTCAGGTCGACGTTTTTTTCTGGAGAGATCGACGTTTTTCAAGATTCAAATTCAGACAGTTATGGAATTATTCTCAGCATTTATTTCAAGGATCTTGTAGCCGTTTCAATTAATCTGGAGCAAGTTTCAAGGGATTTTCAAAGGACTGTTTTATTAGACTTTCCTCCAGAAGACAAATGTAGTAAGGAAGTCATTTATGACAGCTAACGGCTATCTTGGACAGAGAAATATTCATTCAGATCTAAGGAATAAAAGAGATATTCATATTCTGCTGGACAGAATAACATAGAACATCATCAACAACAACTCTTACAACAATCACACACCAGAAAGAGAAAGAGCTGCAGAAACTCACAGTCTTAGAATTCTTACAAGAACACACATCACAAAAGGAGATCAACATACTGAAATTCTCAGATCCCTCTTGATTGCAGTGTTCAAAAGGCCATCATCATTCAAGACTCCAGACAACACACATTTCAGATGCTGTTGAAATCATCTTTTGTTGGAGATCAAATCTTCTGAGGCCTATCACCCTACTACAAAGCTTCACTTCCTGAACAACTCAAGAACTCAGGGGAGCTTTGACAACATCCACTATCTTCTCTCTGATTTGTTGACAGAGAAGATCATCTCATCTCTCTCTCTCTCTCTCTCTCTCTCTCTCTCTCTCTCTCTCTCTGCTGCTGCAAAGGATTTATCAAACTCCCTTCAAAAGTTTGTGCTGGTTTCTGAGACCTTGTCAAAACTCAGTGGTAGCAAGACACCTGATCAAAAATCTGGTTTGGTTTTTGAGTACCTTATCAAAAGCTCATTGGTGCCCAGGACACCTGATCAACTCATCCTGCAGTGGATTCCTACCTATGGTGGTAGAAGAGTGGATGTACTCAGATTGATTGGGGAACCACTATAGCTCCTTGTATCTTCTGGTTGCTTATTTTCTTTTATTTTCTGGCTGTGGTTTGTGATTGCTTTTTGATTAGATAGTTGTTGTAGTTCATTTGCTTTCATGTTCACTTATGAATACAACAACAGTTGTAAAAAGTTTTTAGCAAGCACCATACTCTATTCACCCCCCCCCCCCTAGAGTATATCAGATCTAATCTGCACTTTCAATTGGTATCACAGCGAGGTTGTTAAAACATCATATCTTCCAAGGTTAGTTAAAATACCACGCCTTAGTGGTTGCATAGGCTAACACCTGAACCCAAAGATCCCTCTAGTTAGATCTGCTTGTTTTGATTTTGTTATTACAATTATTCCTTCACAGAGCATGGCCCAAAACAAATATTATGCTAGCACCACACCTCCAGTGTGCAATCTATCTAGGTTTGCACTTTGGAAGGCAAGGATTAGACTGTACATGAACTCTATTGATGAAGACATTTTCAATTCTGTTTTGACAGTGTGTCCAAGACCTCCAGAAAATACAAGTACAAGTGTTGTTCCACCTCCATCAGGAACAGATGCAGAGATCAAGAATGGAAAGTTGCAGATGCAAAGGCTATGAACATTCTAGCAAAGACTATGTCTGATGAAATATTCCAAAAGGTAGTTGAATGCAACTCAGCAAAGGACATCTGGGACAAGTTATCTGAGATAGTCTCAGGATCTACTGATGAGAGAAAAGAATAGAAGATCTCATCTCATAACCCAGTATGAGAACTTCAAGAAAGGAGAAGATGAGTCAGTAGCAGACATGTATAATAGACTCAGCCTTATAGTCAATGAACTGAAGACTTTGGACAAGAGATCTCATTGACTGAGCTCAATGATAAAATCCTAATGTGCTTCCCAAGCACTTGGGACTCAAAATCTGGCCAATAAGGATGTCAGAAGCCTAAATGAGATCACAACTGAAGCTCTCTTGGGCAAGCTCAAGTCTTATAGAGCTGCTCATCAAGAATAGAGAAGAAGAGCAGAAGGCTGCTTCACCAGCAGTCAGAAAAGAGAAGTCAATAGCTTTCAAAGCCATTGAAGATCAGCCTGAAGACAAAGTCACAGGCAATGAAGAGCTGCTAAGCCTACTGGTCAAAAGGTTTTACAAAATGGTCAGGAAGGATTTCAGGAAAAGATCATACAGAGAGCATGACAAGCCAAGGTATGACAAATTAAATAACAAAGAGATTATTTATTTTGGTTGCAGGAAACCAGACCACATTGTGCCTGACTGTCCAGAAAATAAAAACAAGGACAAAAAAGACAGGAAAGAAAGGAGAAAAGAAAAGGACTTCAAGAAGAGCAGTAATAGCAAACCCTCCTCTAGCAAGAATAAACATACAAGGAAGGGATTTGTTGCTGAAACTTGGAGTGAGACAGAAGAAGAATCAGAAGCTTCATACAGCTCAAGTGATGATGAAGATGATGCTGATGAAAAGGAATTCTGCATGATGGCCATCAATGCCTCACAACAAAATTCTGATGCAGAAGAATCAGAGTCAGAATCAGAGACTCAATCTGAAGAGCACCAGGTAATAAGTTTTTTTGATTTTAATTCTGAGGACTTCAAGTGTGAGTTTAAAGCACTATGTTTAGATTTGTTAAAATCTGAGAAGGAAATCATTTCTCTCAGAAATCAATTATCTGAATACAGTACTTTAAAATCAGAAAACCTCAAACTCTCTGAGGAGTTGGAATGCTGTAAGGAGCAGATAGCTTCACTGAAAAGTGAACTATCAGAGGCCAAGCAGTTTGAAGAATCCCTTAATGGGAGAAGTATCAAACTAATGGACATCACAAGCACAGTGAACTCAAGATTCAATAGTACACTGGGCTTGGGTGTTTCATCCAGCCAACCTATAGTACTAACAACCCCAATTAAATTCATCTCTGATAAAGGTAAGGGAGTTGTAGAGGTAGCTAGGAAGAATTCTGACTTATCCAAGAAAACAAGAGTTCAACAGAAATCGTCGAACGGAGCTAGACGATCGTCGAATGCAGATTAACGATCTCAGGCTAAATCATCGAACTCAGGTCGACGATCTCTAAACCCTGAACTCTGCCACAGTCGATCTTCGAACGGAGCTCGACGATCTGACCCAAGATCGTCGAACTCAGCTCAGCGATCGTCGAGCAGAGATCAGAGTTTTGAAAACTTTTTCAAAGGTAAATCAAATTCCAAACCTAGGGTCCTTCATCCCAAAGATTTAATCCTTATACTTAATGGATATACCTCCAAGGAGATATCATCCTAAAGGTTATAAGAGTCAACCAGGGATGTCTTTTATTTTTGAGTTCAAAGGTTATCAACCTAGGCCCAAGGTAAACTGGTCAAAAATAAGTAAATTGTTTTATGTGCATGTGAAGACCTATCCAACATCAAACCAGCAATGGTATCTGGATAGTGGGTGCTCAAAGTACATGACAGGAAACAAGGATAATTTCACATCCTTCAAAGCCAGCTTGGACCCAAAAATATATTTAGAGATTCAAACTTTGGGCTAACAAAAGGATATGGTGCAGTCCAGATTGGCTCAGTCACATTCAAGAAAGTAGCCTATGTGGAAGGACTGAAGCACAACTTGATCAGCATCAGTCAACTATGTGATGAAGGCTACCAAGTGACTTTCAGCAAATCCTTATGCAAGATCAAATCAGAGGACAACACAACTATATTGACAGGTAAAAGGAAATGTAACATCTATTTAGTAGACTTTCTTTCAACTGAAGTAGATATTTGCTTGTTTAATTCTATTTGTAGACCTAATGAACTATGACATAAGAGACTAGGACATATAAACCTTAGAATCATTGCTAGACTATCCAAGGACAACCTTGTTAGAGGACTACCTTCTGGCCCCTACAAGAAGGAAGGACTCTGCAGGGCTTGTCAATTAGGCAAGCAAACCAAAATTGTTTCAAGCCACTTAATAAGAGTGATTCACTTAGGATTTGTATCTGTTACACATGGATCTTTTTGGACCCATTACAGTACAAAGCTTAGGAGAGAAATCATATACTTTAGTGGTTGTAGATGACTTCTCTAGATTCACATGGGTGTTCTTTCTGAGGAAGAAGTCTGATAACTTTAAGTGTTTGACAGAGTTTCTCAAATGCATACAGAGTGAGTTCAATACTCACATTATCCTGATCAGAAGTGATCATGGGACAGAGTTTGATTCTCTTCTTATGCAAGAGTTCTGTCAGAGTGAAGGGATTAGGCACACTTTCTCAGCTCTTAGAACTCCTCAACAAAATGGGATAGCTGAAAGGAAAAATAGAACCCTTATTGAATCTGCTACTACATTGTTGTCAGATGCTTACCTTCCTCTATCCTTTTTGGCAAAGGCAGTGAACACCTCCAACTATGTGTTGAATAGAAGTTTAATACATAAACTGAAGGGCAAGACTCCCTATGAATTACTCAAAGGGAAGAAACCTAAAGTAGATTACTTTAAAATTTTTGGTTGTATTTGTTACATTCATAATAATGACAAGAAATACTTAGCAAAATTTCAAGCTAAAGCTGATGAAGGAGTGTTTCTGGGATACTCCATGATCAGTAAAGCTTATAGGGTTATAATAAATCAACTCTCAAAATTGAAGAATCTGTTCATATATCTTTTGATGAATCTAACATGTCTTTCAAGGAGAAGAATACTTCTACCATAGAACCTTTGCAGGTACACTCTCTTGCTGAAGACTTGGACATGTTACAAATTATTCAAAAAGAGGAAAGCAGTGAAGATGAAGAAGACATTCAACACCTTGAAGAGAAACTTCTTGAAGATCCAGTTGTTGTGCCACCAGAGGAATAATAACACAGGTTGGTGAACAATCAACATCTCCTGCTGATTTAGTAACATCAAGAGACCATCCAATCTCCCAAGTGATTGGAGATATCTCAGCTGGTGTGCAAACCATAAATCAGGTCAATCAAAACCTGATGCACACTTACTTCCTTTCTCAAATTGAACCTCAATCCATTCAAGATGCAGAGCAAGATCCACAATGGATCATTACAATGCAAGAAGAGTTGCATCAATTTGAAAGGAACAAAGTTTGAGAACTAGTACCAAGGCCAAAGGATCACTCCATTGTTGAAACAAAGTGAGTGTTCAGAAATAAATTGGATGATCAAGGAGTCATTGTAAGGAACAAGGCAAGGCTAGTTGCTCAAGGGTACTCTCAAGAAGAAGGGATAGATTATGACCAGACATTTGCACCAGTTGCAAGGTTAGAGGCCATAAGAATCTTCTTAGCATATGCAACACACAAAGGATTCAAAGTATACCAAATGGATGTAAAGAGTGATTTTCTTAATGGAGATATCAAAGAAGAAGTCTATGTCAGACAACCCTCAGGTTTTATCTCTTCAACTCATCTTGATTATGTTTTCAAATTGCACAAAGCATTATATGGTCTAAAGCAAGCTCCTAGAGCATGGTATGAGACTCTAGCATGCTTTCTTTTGAAAAATGAGTTTATAAGGGGTAGAGTAGACCAAACTCTTTTTATTTGAACTCATAAGTCTCATACCCTACTAGTACAAATCTATGTAGATGATATTATATTTGGTTCTACTGATTCAAATTTGTGCAGAAGGTTTTTCAATCAAATGCATTCTAAATTTGAAATGAGTAGCATGAGTGAGTTATCCTTCTTTCTAGAATTGCAAATCAAACAACATGCTGAAGGCATATTTATTTCTCAAACCAAGTATGCAAAAGAATTAGTTAAGAAATTTGGTATGTCTGAAGCATCATGTATGAAAACACCTATGTCTACCAATGTTGTATTAGATGCTGATGAACATGGGAAACCTGTTGATCAGACAACATATATAGAGCAATGATTGGTTCTTTATTGTACCTTACAGCTAGTGGACCTGACATAATGTTTGCTACATGCATATGTGCTAGATTCCAAGTGAGCCCTAGAGAGTCACACTTAACCTTAGTAAAAAGGATTCTTATGTATGTATAAAGTTGTCCAAATCTAGTTCTCTGGTATCCAAAACACTCAGCATTTGACTTAACTGGATTCTTAGATGTTGATTATGCTGGATGCAGAATAGACAGGAAAAGAACCAGTGGAACTTGTCAGTTTCTTGGTGACAGACTTGTCTCCTGGTTTTGCAAGAAACAAACATATGTGTCAACTTCAACTGCTGAAGCTGAATATATGGCTGCAGGTAGTTGTTGTTCACAAATCTTATGGATTCAAAATCAACTCCTAGACTATGGCTACAACTTAGAGAAGTCTAAAATATTTTGTGATAATACTAGTGCTATTTCCGTAGCACAAAATCCAGTCCTCCATAGTAGGACAAAACACATAGAAATTAGGCATCACTTTCTAAGGGATAATGTTGAGAAAAATAAAATTGAACTTCAATATATCCCAACTGATTTGCAAAGGGGAGATATTTTCACCAACCCTTGGATGAAAAGAAACATACATTCTTCCTGAATCAGTTAGGAATGTTAGATGGAGGAAATCTAAAATAAGATCCAAGATTTTAAAATTATAAAAATGACCAAGACTAGGCAAATCAAAGTGCTTTTTCTAGTATATAGAGTGTTTTCTGGTCTCTGAACTGCGCTCGACGATTTTCCCCAAGATCGTCGAACGGAGACCGACGATTTCAGAAATCGTCGACCAGAGTTCAGCGCTTCTCAGATAGTGCTAAACTATCTTCTTCCGTCAGCGATTGTCGAACGGAGCTCGACGCTCTCCAATATCGTCGAACGGAGATCGACGATGTTGATGACCTTTCAGTTTCCTTTAGAAGCCCAGATCGTCGAACAGAGTTCAACGATCTTTCCTTTTCTGTGTCGAACCCTAATATAAAACTCATTTTTCGGTCGCCGTTCTCCCTTTGCACTTTCATACTCTCTGCAAATTTTCTCTTTCCCTCCAAACTTCTCTACACTTGGTCGTTTGTTTGTTCATTTTTGCAGGAATCAATGGCAGTATTAGTCGTCATCTTGGCCGCAATGAAATTTGGCGCTGGATTTGATATCGACATGGATTCTTTCAACAACAGCGATCAAATTTTCAAGGACATTCTAGAATTTTTCAAAGAACAACAGCTAGTTACCATAATGACTACAAGGATCAAATTAGCTGCAGATGAGATAAAGGAATGGATGTATACTGCCCATAATTTGGATCAGAATACAGTGGTTGGAACCATCTCAGGAACTCAGGTATCTCTAACACCTGCTGCTTTGATAGAGGTTTTTCAATTAAATTCTGGAGAAGATTCTGTTGAGCTTTCTGGAGAGGAGTTTCCTAATATGCTTGAGAGGATGGGACACTCAGAAGTAAACCCTAGCAAATTGCTTAAGAAAAATTTGTCTGTTGATTACAGATTTCTAGCTGATGTTATTGGAAAAGTGTTGTTGGCAAAACACTCAGCTCATGATACCATATCTAGGTATCAACTCTGTCTGATGGGTGCCCTGGTGGACAAGAAGCAACTCAACTGGGGAGAAGTTTTCTTTGATTTGATTAAGAAAAAGATTAACAAGAACTTTGTTAGTTTTGGAAGATTTTAGGGTTGTTCCTTCACCACAGATGCCCTGCACTGCTTGTTTCCAGTGGGATGCACATCAATGCCTCCAAAAGGCTTACCTGTGCCCTATTTGGAAAATGGGACAGGCAGATTGTCAAGCCCAGTAGGCCCTTTGCAATCTCTACTTTAGGCACAAGGGCTGCTTCAGTCTCTTCCCCTCAGGTTTATGCCCCTGCAGAAGACTTGCCTGCTTCATCTCGTCCTCCTCCACCTCTTGTTTCATCTACCACAGTCACATCCACCATCACAATTTCCACCCCATCTCCAACTTCAATTCCTTCTCCAACTCCACCATTAACTAAAGAAATCTTGCATCCTCTACATCACTACCCACACCTGGATATTGATTCATTCTCTCATATTCCATCTTTCACTCTTATAGATGATTCCTATATGGATGATTCTCCTTCATCCCCTCCTGAGCCACCATCCTCATCCACCTCTTATCAACAACTACTTCGGGACATAATTGCTCAACCATCCTTCACACCATCCATTTCCATTCCACTCTCTTCCATCTCCACAATTCCAATTTCTCAACCATCATTTCCACAATCCACAGTCTCTCCAACAACCTCTCCTGCTGCTCCAACCTTCATTTCTACCTCATCCATCCCTACCCTACCTCCACTCAAGTCCCTCTTGAGCAAGTAGATCTTCCAGCTCTTGCAGACAGGTTATATGAGCTGATAGCTCCAAGGATATCCCTCCTGCTGGAGACCTCTTTGGCTCCACTTCTAAAAACAGTTCAGGAGCTGTCTGCCAGGCTATCTTCTTTCCTTCCTCCTCAGGCAATCCCTTTTTTATGGGTGCCTTGATCCAGTTCTCACTGAGTCTAAGTAGGGGGAGATGCCTTATGAAGCTGAAAGATTTCCTGATGTAGTATCCTCAGTCCAAGCTCCAGTTGCATCAGTTGCATTCATTACAGTGGACCTCAGGTCACTATTGTCAGTTTTTGATTCTGTGTACTTCAACTACCTTCCAGTCCAGTAATCTGAAGACCCTACTAAGGCCATTGTGACTATCTCCAGATGTGACCCCAACTTAATAAGTTCTTATATAAATTCCTTCAATGCTGTTGACACTGCTTCTTCTGTTATTCCTACTGCTGCTATTGATATTTCTGTCAGTTCTGATATTGATGTTTTTGAGGATATGCATATGACAGAGGCATTTGTTTTTGAGCCTGCTGTTACTGCTGTTGTTGCTCCTTCTGAAGTTAATTTTCCAGTTTCATCTGTTACTACTGATTCTATTACTACTGCTGTCATAACTCCTTCTGCCAGTGTTTCTTCTACTCCACTTCCTGCTGTTGCTGCTGCTACTGTTGTTGTTTCTGCTGTTTCTTCTGCTCAGTCTCAACAACAAAAAGAATACCTCAAAAGGATTGATGCATTATATGATAATCAAAGTTCAGAAAGTGATCAGTTTAGGACTGACTCAGATGACTCCTCTACAACAATTGCAAGGAAAGGAAAGCAAGAAGCAAGGCTATGAAGAGAGTTCCTCCAAAAAAAGTGAAAGATACAAATGACATTTCATACTACATACTGCATGATTGCCCTATCACAGAATCTTGGATGCAATACTCCAGGAATCAACTGAAAGTTATGAAGAAGAAAAGAAAGTATGACAAAGGATCTTCCCATTTCAATCCTCCTCCTCCTCCTCATTCACCTGATGCAGGTGCAGGTGGAAGTTCTGCTTTCCAATCTACTGGCAGAAGCCAAACTTCATATCAACCTCAAGGAAGATCCCAGTACAGAGGAAATCAATCTAGAGGTTACCAGTCCAGAAGAGGACAGTACAGAGGAAATCAAAGAGGACTCAGAGTATATTCCAGGCAACATCCTTATCAAAGGGAAGGACAAGGTCCATCTGACACTACTTCTGGTCCCTTTCCTTATAAGCGGAAATATTTAGTCTCTTACAGAGCTCCTCCTGATAATCCTTCAAACAGATATGAGCCTCCTGTTCCATTTGAAGATCCAGAAAATAATCCCACCTCATGGACAGCAAGAATGAAAGAATTGGCTGCTTTGGACCAAATCAAGAAAGCTAAAGAACAAGGAAGAGATACTTCAAATATCACTAATTTATCAGATCAAAGAAAGAAAGAACTTAAGAGATACTCTTCCAGTAAATTTTTTGATTCAGAAAGCTATATGAAGTTGCACCCAGAAGCTATAATGCTCAGGCCAAAGCATCAAACCTCTCTAGGTGCAGCTGATGATAGAAGATCCAAGAAATAAGCTCTCAATCCCAACAGAGAAATAGTTCTCATAAAGAGCAAGGAAAAGGAATGATTCTGTAAGATGACAGTATATTTTGTTTTCTGACTATTTGTGATAATGTCTGTGTTTCTGCAATGTCTTGTTTGTTATATTTCTGCTTTGTATGTTTTTATTTTTCCAATATCTGTAAATAGTAATCCTAACCCAAATAGGGGGAGATTGTTGGAACACCCTATTACTGATTTGGGCAAGGATCACTATGTCTTTTAGGAAATCTGTTTTGACCTCCTTGTATAGATCTAAAGGTCAATTAGAATTGAGTGTAAGGGTTAGTATTTAGGTTTGAAAGCTGCCCTCAAGACCAGTTATTTCAGTTCAGGAGACTAAGTCATTTTGTCGAGCTCAGTACGACGAATCGTCGAACTCCATTCGACGATCGCTGAGCTCACTTTGACGAATCGTCGAACTCCATTCGACGATCTCTGAGCTCAACTTTAACAAGTCGTCGAACTCCATTCGACGATCTTCGAGCTCAGATCGACGTTCTTGTCTCTAGTTTGTTTCTCTATCTCTGAGCTCAGTTCGACGATAGTTGAGCTCAGATCGACGCTTTCTGCTTCAGTCTAAGTCCAGTCTCTGAGCTCAGTTTAACGATAGTATAGCTCAGGTCGACGTTTTTCTGGAGAGATTGACGTTTTTCAAGATTCAAATTCAGACAGATATGGAATTATTCTCAGCATTTATTTCAAGGATCTTGTAGCCATTTCAATTAATCTGGAGCAAGTTTCAAGGGATTTTCAAAGGAATGTTTTATTGGACTTTCCTCCAGAAGACAAAATGCAGTTAAGGAAGTCATTTATGACAGGCTAACGGCTATCTTGGACAGAGAAATATTCTTTCAGATCTAAGGAATAAAAGAGATATTCATATTCTGCTGGAACATAATAACATAGAACATCATCAACAACAACTCTTACAACAATCGCAACACTAGAAAGAGAAAGAGCTGCAGAAACTCACAGTCTTAGAATTCTTACAAGAACACACATCACAAAAGGAGATCAACATACTGAAATTCTCAGATCCCTCTTGATTCCAGTGTTCAAAGGCCATCATCATTCAAGACTCCAGACAACACACATTTCAGCTGCTGCTGAAATCATCTTTTGCTGGAGATCAAATCTTCTGAAGGCATATCACCCTACTGCAAAGCTTCACTTCCTGAATAACTCAAGAACTCAGGGGGATCTTTGACAACATCTACTATCTTCTCTCTGATTGTTGACAGAGAAGATCATCTCATCCCCCTCTCTCTCTGCTGTAAAGGGTTTATCAAACTCCCTTCAAAGGTTTGTGCTTGTTTCTGAGACCTTGTCAAAACTCAGTGGTGGCAAGACACCTGATCAAAAAATCTAGTTTAGTTTTTGAGTACCTTATCAAAAGCTCATTGGTGCCCAGGACACCTGATCAACTCATCCTGCAGTGGATTCCTACCTAGGGTGGTAGAAGAGTGGATGTACCCAGATTGATTGGGGAACCACTATAGCTTCTTGTGTCTTCTGGTTGCTTATATTCTTTTGTTTTCTGGCTGTGGTTTGTGATTGCTTTTTGATTAGATAGTTGATGTAGTTCATTTGCTTCCTTGTTCACTTAGGAATACAACAACAGTTGTAAAAAGTTTTTAGCAAGCACCATACTCTATTCACCCCCCCCCCCCCCCCCTCTAGAGTATATCAGATCTAACCTGCACTTTCAAAGTCAAATATCTATTATGATTGTGCCTAAACATATTAAAATAAGGTTTCTAAATTTGTCTGAGCCGCTAAGCCAACACCGTCAGATTCAGCCTTATTTGAGACAAGTAGAGATCTCTCTCTTACAAACATTAATCTTAAATTAATGTGTTTATTCTTATGATTATATAATTTCACACAAGCATATTTGATCTGTCAAATGAACTTAAATCTCGAATGTCTAATCTGACAAGTTAGTAGTTTATGGTTTAATACGTTTAAAATGGCATGGGTTTGTGATCATCAATGATTTTTCTTATATATCGAGGTTTTCACTTAGAAAAATGATTTTCTCAGTTGACGTATAATTGGAAGAATGATAAATTCTTTAGCATGATCAACTGTGTCATAATGATAATTGTTAATATTTCTTATTGGCAACAGATGATTTTTGTTTTATATAATATTCAAATCGTATATATGTTTACTTGGAAGATAATTGTGTCTTAGGATGGTTTAATCTAGATGAGTGTGTGATATTTCAAAGAAAATGATGCAAAGTAATCTTACCACTCGCGAATACTTGAACCCGCAAAATATAAACCTCACTAACTAGTTTTTGGAGTCATCAAATCTTATTTCTTAAGCTTGTCTGGTTGTAACACTTGGGTAAAGTTTGCTTCATGATCTGATTTTTCCCCTTTTAGAATCACAATCTATGAATTTTTAATTCATTAATGTATAAACAATTATTGAAAAGTAGTGTTTAATTGATGCAACTACTTGACTTGATTCTCGCTTGACTCCGTAATGGGAACGAATGAATGGTCATAGCAAGCATGAATTTTCTGGTAAGGCTTGTATCTGAACTTGAATGCTTTTGTGCATCAAAAAAACACCTACACATCTCATTGGCTATATCATATGTCTTTACATGAGCAATTTATGTTATATTGCAGAGTAGACTAATAATTCTAGTTATTTTTTGCTTGACTCATTTACTTGTCTATCTTACTAGTTTTGTCTCATAAAAATTAGTACACTTACATTTCTGATTCTCCTACTCATACTTTATTTTACATTGCTCACTTTTTATTTCAATGTTCTGAAGCGTTTCCTTCTTGTTTTTGAATTTGTCTTGGTGTTCGTGGTTGTGCCGCCTGCTACGTGAGCCCGATCTGCGTCAAGCTTCTGCTTCTGGGGATGTATCTTGTTTGTTGTTGTGTCGAATTCTATGCATGTTATTTTCTTTTCTATCAGATATTTCTTTTATTTAATAATTATGATCAGCAATTTTCTCTATTATCTTAGACGAGTGTTGGGATATAAATTATGTATTGGAATTTGATATTATTTTCATATTCATTCTTTATGATTTTTACTGCATAAGATTTGTATCATAACTGTATATCATGAGCTTTATTAAAATACATATGAATCTAATTTTTCGCAGATAAACACTAAAGCTTCGCATATAAACAAACTATTTTCCTTGAAATTAATTATTTTAAATATAATAGCGTTAAATTAGCTCCCGCCTAACATACATAGATTTTCATCCACCCATGCATGTGGCATCACGCCCAACTCAAGGCGCACTTTGACTTTTATTTAGACGAATCGTGACACTTAAATACCCCAATATTGGCTCGTCACTCGACGATTTGGACCTACTTTGACCTTGACCCGCATGGACGACCTACCCTAGGGTTGACTTTGGTCAAATCAATCTAAAATCCAATTTCTCTTAATTGGATTTAATCCAATTAAGCATTGTGTTAGCGATGACCTCTGATACTTGTGCCAAGCAACAAGCTTGCACTAATAGAGCATCGACCTCTAGCATCAATGTTAAGTGATGACCTCCAATACCTGTGCAAAGTAACAAGCTTATAACCACATGAGATGCAACAACTTTCACAAGAAAACTCGCAAAGAAACCTGCATGGAAGTTTGATTTTCAACACATAAATCAAACAAACAAACTCGCACATTAAAAAATATACGACTGTTAGAAAAAATGCTGAGCTCACTTATCACGAAAAACAACCCGCAAAAATGAGCGGCATTTGACGGGGTTTCCCAAAATGAGTTCAATCAAACAATAAACTTTTTGACGCGACCTCGACCGGCTTGCCAATATAATTTCAATGAGCCCGTTCTCGCACAATTCCGAGTTTTTCTTGTCTTCCAAATGGATGTCGGAATGCACGTTCAGGCATGCACGCAAACCACACCACTCATTATGGAAGAGTGGCTAACCCCACTCACTTAGTGGGAAGTGCCCCACTCCTATAGTGGAAAGAGAGGGAGCCACCCACAACTGAAGCAAAGAAGTCGGGTATGCCCCAACCACATCGCGTGCAAGCATGCAGCCGGTGCAGTCATATCATTTGCAAAACATGCGGCCACCCTAGATATGTGGCCCCCTGTCCGCGCGACATATATTGCTTAGCACTGGCCACGCGATAACTGTTGTATAGCCGCACGCCTCCACCGCGCGGTCGCCACGACCGTTTAAGTTGTGCGTCCATTCTGGCCACGCGGTACCTATCACACAACCACCGCCTCATGGTCGCGCGCCTCCATCGAACGGCCGATGCGACCACCCGACCATGCGATACCCATCGTATGGCTCTGGCCTTAGGGCCTCCCCTGGACATCCCCACGCAGCTGCCCTATCTACACGACCTCATGCCTTCGCCGCATGATAGCGCACTTCCACCGCTTGGCCGCCCTGGTGACGCTACTAACCCACCCTCATGAAACCCACCACGCGTCTTTAGCTGTGTGGCCTCCCCCACATGACCGCGAGCCTCCACCATATGGTCGACGTGGCCTACACGCGCGAACCCTCTCTCGCGTACAACCGCGCGAGAACTTCCCCCGTGTGCACGCGTGCTTGGGCTCCCTATTTTTCTTTCTTGTCTCCAATTGATGCAGGATCCCGTAGCACTCGTCGTCGTCCTTTCGTCCATGTTTGAACTGTAAGAAGGGCAAGTTCGTCATATTCGCAAATATGGCAATCTGAGTGATCCCGATCGAGTGTTCTCATTCGCCCACTTGGTTTACGATGGCACAATTACCAATACTCCCCTCTCATGGGATTTAAAGGGCCATAAGCCCTCATTTCAAGACATGTTGAATTCCACATCAGAGAGTGCTCTCTCGAAAATGCTTCAGAGTTTTCCTTCGGTGTTCAATGATCACCATGAAGATCTCATTCAGTGCATGAAGATCTCCATCGACCCTTGAATTCCATCACAAAGATCTCGTTTGACCCTGGAAGACTCTTTCGAAGGCAACTCGAATATCTCACTCGGCTTCTAGCTCCAAGTACAGAACTCCAGTTGCTTCGTTCATCATCTCAAAACGGCTTCAGTGCGCGCTTTCTGGCGCTCCCCCTCTGGCAACTTCAATACTGAAATCACATTGTAACGAGCGGTGGTTTGTTAATCTCGAGAACTACTACTTGTAATACTCAGAAAACCAGTGAAGATTTGTCGTTGATCCGGCCCCGTGACTTTTTTCCTCTTCGAACTTTTCCATGTCAAACGTCTTGCCATCACTGTTGGTATATTTGTGTTTATTTGCGCACATGATTCACTCTCAAGCTGAGACAACTCAATTCAATCGGTCTGTAAGAGCATCGAGCGACCCACAATAATCATAAATTAGTTTGAGACATTGATTATAAAATTTTGCTAATCCAACGTTCAATTTTCCATAACAATAACACAACACAATCAATCCAAATCTTAGAGCTTTTGGCGCTAGTTGCATGTTTCTCTACTTATGTGGTAATACAATATTAAGGCTATGTTTGACAACATGTTTTCTCTCCATTTCGTTGATGCCAGACCGGTAGGGGACCATTTGTGAATCCAGCGAGAGCTCCGTTTTAGAAAGGCCAGCATGAAAGGGAGAGAACCGACATTTTTGTCGCTGATCATTCCAGCACCGACATGCCGTCCGAACCGGCCGTTTTGATTTTAATTTCCAGCAAGGCTTCCACAGCGTTCCACCTCCCAACGATCCAACCATCGTCCATGCTTATTCAAGTGTCGTCGAGCTCTACCACAGAGGAGATCAAGGAATGGTCAAGCTCTCCCGTAGAAGAGGCGAGCTTAGTAATTCTTCATTGGCGTCAATGGCGAGAACGAAGAAGGAAGCAAATAATAAAAGTAAACATATATATTCATTTAGTAAACTAATATAATTTTTTTAGTAAATAAAATGTTTATTTTGCCTAGGCTTGTAAGTCAAAACCAACCAAACCACAAAACTGAACCGAACCAAATCAAATCATACGGTTTGGTTTGGTTTCAGCAGGCCGCGATTCGGTTACGTTTTTTATTTTAGAAAAAACTTACAATTCAGTTCGGTTTATGGTTTTGTGTGGCAAACCGAATCGAGTCGAACCAAACCGAACCATTATATATAAAAACATTTAATTTATTAATTAAATTTCATTAAATCATACGGTTAATCATACAACATGTATTTTTCTTATATATTGTAAGTTTTCTATTTTTTGTTTTGATTAAGTTTTTAAGTTGTCGTTGATCTCTATTCTAGATATTTCTCTAATCTAGATTTTTTTTTCAAACAAACAATAGTGATGAATATTTCATTTTCCATTCATTTGATTTTGGAGTTCTGAAATGGTTAGGTGATAGGAATTATGTTCAGACAACACTTTCATGTTGGATGGTTCAGCCTCATTCATTGCACCATCCCTGATCTTTATGTATAAATCTTTAGGTTTTATCACATAATTTAAACCACCAAAACCGAACCGAACCAAATCGTTCGGTTTGGTTCGGTTCGGTTCGTTTTCAATGTTTGAGCGGCTCGGTTCGGTTACAAATTTTTGGAAACAAATAGGGATAGTTCGGTTTGCGATTTTGCTTACAAATCGGATCAAACCGAACCGTTACAGCCATAATTTTGCCCTATTAGGATGCTTCCGAAAGAAGGCTATTTTTTATTTAATAAAATAGTTTATAATTATATTTGAAGTAATATAATTTGTATTCTCACGGACATTGGACCTGAGATTATCGAAACAAAACATTAATTTTGAAAATTCAATTTCAAAATATTAAACTTCTCTCTTTTAATACCACATCAATTTCCTAAACAGAAGTCAAACCTGCATGGTTTGAAAGGAGCAATTTTCTCGGCATTAGAAGAGAACCACGCCCATGTGCCCAACAAGTAAAATAGAACAACTTTAATTTTTCTTAAACAAAAGTCAAAAATCAACATTTAATTCAAACCATAGTTTATCACTTTATCTCATTACTAGTCTATAAATCCAACTGCCTAGCCTCAGCCCCCTAGAATCCGTCAGGGCTCCACAGTGATTGCCATAGAAGCTAAAATATAATTGAATAATATTATTTTATATTTAATTGGCAGGTTAAATCCATCAGAATTAGATTGGCCAAGAGCATCACAAATTATCTACCAACGTGCAGCCCTTCAAAATATATAGGCTAAATGTGCGATATTTTTATGAACAACCAAAAAAAATGTGAAAAATGATGAAGTGATTATAGTTAAGTAAATAAGTAATAAATCATTTTTCTACCCCAAAAATAAAAGAAATAAAATAATAAATCATTCGGCCGCACTAGAGGGTGTAGTGCTGCTGAATGGTATCAATGTCCAAGCCCTTGAGCCTCACCACCGACTCCACGTGCCCCTTGAGCGTGTGCAGCTGCCTGAGCCTGCAGAGGAGAGGAGGAAGACATTGAGGTTGGCATTTCTTCAAACAATTCGTAGGCAATCGATTATTTGGCACTTTGAGTTTTGAAATACGAGTTTTTGATATTTTGTAGGCTGAAATTTTAAGAGTATTCAAGGCCGAATAGCACAAAAAATGCCCATTCAATGGTATTTAGAGTCTAGGCAATATCAAGAATATGGGCGCGAAGTGTCAAAATAAGCATTTTTGTGCTGCTCGAACCTAAATACCCTTGAGATTTTGACTCAGAAAGTGCAAAGTTCCAGAAAACAATAATTGTGGGTGGAGGGCTAAAAGCCTAAAATGCTAATTTTAAAAATTCAAGCTATATTTGGTTCGGTGGTGGAGAATGCATCTCGTGGGTCAAAACATCACTTTGGAACCTGAGAGGGAGAGGTCGAGGTTGAAACAGAGCGTATCGAAGTCGTTTCCTCTTTGCTGCAGATGCAAACTGAGCAAACGCCGCCGACGGCCGTTTATTTATCCGCCGTCCGGCGGCTTTGCTCCAAACGGAGGCGGCGAAACGCCGAACCAAACGAAACCTCAATGTGCAAAGCGTACCCCTTTATTTGGTGTGGAGTGCAAATAGCAAAAAAAACATAAGGTTGTATCTATATAGTATCTATACATACCTGGCGACCTCAGCGCGGCGCTTGGCTTGCTCGGCTAAGTCGGAGAACTCACTGTGGCTGTTGTTCTTTTCATTGAAGATGGCTGAGTTTTGGGCGAGCTGGAGGCCATGGAGAGTTCTCTGCGCGGCCGCCCACTGCGCCTCGCGCTCGCCCTTGCCGTAATCGTTCTTGTTGGTGAAGGCGGTCCTGTTCTGCATCAGATAGTCCCACGCTTTGCCGCTCAGGGCATATCGTGTGATGAACTTTAGCCCGTCGAGCGGCAAGTAGGTGACAATGCTGAAGATCCAGATCAAGGCTGCCCATCCCCAGCCGATCCCGTCGATCCTCGCGAAGCTCCAGGATGCGTAGACGGCGATCACCGTTGCCACTAGCTGGGCGGCGAGGAACGCCACCATCAGAAGCAGACCGGGCCTCTCAACGAAGGACCAGCTTCTCGATCTCGTCACGAAGATGAGAGCCTGGCTGATGATGCTCACTTGCAGGTACAGCGCGGCAGTCAGCTCTTCCTTGCTATCTTTAATCGGGTGCACGCCGAATTTCTCCTGTAGGAAAGGGGGTTGGAATGTGCAGGGCTACAGGTGTTTGAATAAATGCGCGTGTGGTTACTTACAGTGAAGAAATTGGTATCGTGGGCGAGGTAGAAGAAGACGACGGTGATGATGGCCAAGTAGATTCCGAGAACAATGCCGGTGGAGAAGATCTCCTTGAGCTTCCACGAGTCTGGGACGGGGGATGGCTTGACGCGGTCTTTGGAAATGGTCATGATTGTGCCGTCGTTGAGGATGGCGATGACGAGGATCATGAAAGGGGAGAAATCGAAGCGCCAGATTAGGGCGATGAGCATGAATCCGACGACGATTCGGATGGTGATGGATACGGCGTAGATGGTGTAGTTCTTCATCCGTTGGAAGATGGCGCGGCTCGTCAGCACGGCGCTTACGATCACGCTCAGCCCGGGCTCCGTCAGGACGATGTCGGAGGCGCTGCGGGCTGCGTCGGTTGCACCGGCGACGGCTATTCCGATGTCGGCTTTCTTCAGTGCCGGAGCATCGTTGACGCCATCGCCGGTCATTCCGCAGATGTGCTTCCGCTCCTGAAGCCGCCGGACAATCTCGTATTTGTGCTCCGGGAATACTCCGGCGAACCCATCCGCCTTCTCGATTAGCTCGTCAATTGGTAGCCCGGTCACCTCAGCGGAATTCTCGCTGAGTAGGGTCGAAGATGGATACATGTTCGTCCCCATCCCGAGCCGCCGTCCTGTTTCCTTGCCGATGGCGAGCTGGTCACCGGTAATCATCTTCACATTCACACCAAGGAACAGAGCACGTCGGATGGTCTCCGCGCTGTCATGTCTCGGAGGGTCGAACAGAGCGAGGAGGCCAAGAAATTCCCATGGCCCGCCGGCGCTCTCCTTGGTCTTCTCAGGGACTTCCTGGCGCGCCACGGCGAGCGAACGCAGGCCGCGTTCGGCAAGATTGTCGATGATCGCGTGCACCTTTCTTCTCACGCCCTCCTTGAGCCCACAGAGATCGATCATCTGTTCCGGCGCGCCCTTACTCGCCCTGTGCCATTTGCCCTGCTCGTCGATATATGTAATGGCGGTGCGCTTCTCAACCGGGTTGAAGGGCAAGAAATGCACCTCCCTGATGCCGGCACGGGCTTCTTTTGCGTCAGCGAGCATGCCGACGATGCAGGCGTCGATGGCATCCTGGTTCTCAATACGAGAGGCTCTTGCAGCATAGAGCAGGACGCCATATCTGTCCATGTCCTTGCCGAGTACAGCTGTGAGTTCCTTGTCGACGGTGAGCTTGTTCAGCGTGAGCGTCCCAGTCTTGTCGGAGCATAGCACATCCATTCCGGCCATCTCCTCAATTGCGGTCATGCGCTTGGTAATGGCGCCCTGCTGCGACAGGCGATGCGAACCGATCGCCATTGTGACAGAAAGGACAGGTAGGCATGGCGATGGGGATCCCGCCAATGAGGAGGACGAGGAGATTGTCTATGCCGTCGCGATACCGGCGGTGTTGAATAGGATACATGACGATGACCTCGATGACCATGCCGATGGCGATCGAGCAGATGCAGAAATTGCCGATGGCGGTGAGAACTTTCTGGAAATGGCCAACGTTGTTGGTGCTATCGACGAGATGTGCGGCCTTGCCGAAGAAGGTGTGGACGCCGGTGGCGATCACGATCGCCTCGATCTCTCCCTGCTTGCACGTCGAGCCGGAGAAAACCTCGTCGCCTGGGTGTTTGGTGACGGGAAGCGATTCCCCGGTGAGGGCAGATTGGTCAATCTTGAGCGGGTCACCTTCCAAAAGACGCGCGTCGGCAGGGATGATATCCCCGAGCTTGATGCTCACAATGTCGCCGGGGACAAGAATTGCAGCTTCCATCTCCGCCCACCGACCGTCCCGTAGAACCTTTGTTTTAGGGGCGAGCCCGGCCATGAGAGCAGCTGCGGCATTTCCAGCGTTGTTCTCTTCAATAAAACTGATCGTGGAGTTGATGATGGAGGAGAACCACAATACCGACGAAATCCTGCCAGTCAGCCGGCTTTCCGCCGCCGTTGGCCAGGCCGATTGCCATCAGAGCGGCAATCTCCATCACCCAGGACAGGGGATTCCACATAAAGCCGAGGAACTTGAGAAACTTACTCTCCTTCTTCTCCTCCAGCTTGTTGGGGCCGAAGAGCTGGAGCCGTTGCTCTCCGTCGGCGGAGGTGAGGCCCTCCCGGCTGCATTGAAGCTGGATAAAGACTTCTTCCACCGGGATGGTCTCCAGATCCACCGCCTCTTTCTTGATGTCCTCCAGAGACGCCATTTTTATGTTAAAATTCTATGAAACAATGAAAAGACGGATATGGAAGTGGCCGGTGGCTGGCGCCACTCTTGGTTGGCCTGCCCCGTCCGGCTGCGCTGTGAACGTAGGAACCAGCAGGAGGGAGACTCAAGAGGGAAGGGGAGGAGGTTTCCGGCGTGTTTTTAATATAGAGGTGGCCTTGTGTATTCATGGAAGGCAACCCTGATTCGTCGGGCAGCCGCGCATTGTGGTGGTGCTCAGCAAGCCTCTCTCCTTCTCTCTCCTGCCCGGCAGGCGGTTATATTTGGACGGTAAAGCCGAAATGGTTTGAACCAGTTTTAAAAATCAAAAAAAAATTTAGATAGGAGTACATCACGTATGGAAAGGAAGAGAAAGAATCGTAGCCATTGGATAATGATCAGACGGTTCATGAAATGTAAATGATATTTTCATTTTTTTTATATTTTAAATATGATGATTAATTATGCTCCTCTCTCTCTCTCTCTCTCTTTAACTGGGATTCTGATTCCTGATATTTTTCATTTTGATTCTTCCACTTTTGGGTAATACTTATACATAACTAAATTGCTAAATTTTGACATAGAATATTAGAATTTGACTAATTGACATAATTGTTATTTATTATTTAAAGTTTATTTATTTATATATGTGCAGCTACCAAATATTTATATATATCGAACCGTTTCTACTTTCTACTTAACATTAAAAAATTCAAATATATTTGACTACTTATTAACGTGTCTTTACTCTTTACAAAGTCTTCCTAATTTATATTTCTTTAGGCTAATGCTAAAAGCACATCATAATGCTTTCAATTGATCCAATTCTTTTTTAATTATTCGTGATTTAGAATGAAAATTTCAAATCTGCAATGCCTTTTAATATAGCACTTAGATACTATATCTGAATAACAAGAGAAAAAACAGTAATTCATGGACCTTCGTAGCCTGAAAGCATGTGATTAAGGCTTCATTTGGTTCGGCGGTGGCGGGCCGATCCGGCAGGTGGAAACGGAGTGTTAGAATCGGAGGGGGGAGGTGGCTTCTCCAAACGAAGCTTTTTGGGGCGTTTATCAAGGCGGGCGGGTGGAAACAGAGCAAACGCCGCCGGAGATTCATTTGTTTACCCGCCTTCCGGCGGCGTTTGCCCCAAACGGAGCTGTAAAACGTCGAACCAAATAGAGCCTAAGGCTCTATTTGTTTGGGCGTTTTGTTGCTCCGTTTTGGACAAACGTCGCCGGAATGAGGGTAAACAAATGAACCTCCGGCGATGTTTGCTCCGTTTCCACCCGCCCGTCTTGAGAAACGCCCCAAAAAGCTCCGTTTGGAGCAGACACCTCCCCCCATCGTTTCAAACACTTTGTTTCCACCCGGCGGATCGACCCGGCGCCGCAGAAACAAATGAATCCTAAGTACACCAGGTATCTTAATTTAGTTCGATCCTGCTCCTTGAATTCCAGGGCAATACGAGCAAGGAAGTTGGAAAGCAAGCAGCTGGAGCGCCGACCTTCACACCCTTCAGTGGCAATCATCGTTTATGTTTGGAATACAAGCTCGATCGAGTCGAGGTCTCCGTCTTCCTCCACTATCTTGTCATCTGATTCAAGTACTTTATGCAGCTCTTAGATGATGCTTGTGACGATGATGATGTTTTCTTTAAATATTTGAACTTGGAATACTTGTGCATGATAACAGTTGGGAAGTGGCAGAGAAGGATAAGCTAGTGTTCTTCCCCACCACGAGGATGCTAAAGGGCTATCCCATCCATGTCACCACGAGGATGCTAAAGGGCTATCCCATCCATGTGCAACGCCAAAGATCTCTCTGAGAAGAGGAACGTTATACTCCCTCAATAACTCGTGTTTAACTTTTATATAAACAAGAATGAAAGAGATTTGGTTTTTAAATAGAGATTTGTTCAAAGAGTGTTCCAATATTGGATTATAGCAAGGTATTGAGAGTTTGCAAGGGTTGGGGTGAGAGATTCTTTCTCATAGAAAGTGAAGCTGGATGTATTTTGTGCTTGAAATTAAGTTGTGTTGTTATGGTGGAGTCTGAAAGAGTTGTTTGTAAAAGGTAGGTCCTTTTGACAAAAGACTGAGCCCAAGAAGCTCGTCGAGATCTTTCTCATAGAATGTGTTGTTGCTATTTGTTCCTCTTCATCGTGACATTGTCTTGCCATGTTTCATGAGTGAATTGTTACCTCCTGCATTTGACATTATTTCTTCAATTGAATTCTGATAAATTTGGAGACCACCTTGCCACAAGAGATAGAGGGAGCCTTGTGGTTTTATTCGAATGGACAAATGTCAAGGAAGTATGTCACCTTACATTTTTTCTATTATTTTGGCAGTGTAACACTGCTTAATTTTACCTTTTTTGATATTTTAATGTTATATTAATTTTGACACTACTTTAATAGCTTGGTATGTATTCTGTATTTATTGTTCAATAACTTGAGCTTGTACAAGTTTGTTTTCCTTCAAAAACATTTCAAATTATTTTACAATGGGACCCTGTGGCGATGTCTCCAGATCTCCGGTCAGAGAGGCAAACTGTTTTGGGCTCCCTGGGATTTACTTCCAAGGTTTTCTCCTTTTCTTGACATGTTTTGTGGTATGGAAGAAGCTGAGAATATGGAGCTTCCCCCTCTATCAACAACGACTTTCTTGAACTATATTTGGATGAGAACTATCAAATCTGCTCAATTTACTCACTAAGTTAAATGTCAAATTCTTATCTTTATAAAGATACTCATAATACACGAGAAATGATGCTTACTGAAGTGACTGCTCCATGCATTAGTTACCATGCATTGTTGATGTCCTAAGTAACCCCATTGCTTCCATACCAAAGCCCAAAGGTAAAAAAAAGAGGTGCTTGGTACTATTAAACACAAATGGGTGATGCGTGATAGACAATATGAAAATAATAGCATTAGACGGGTCACACCAGGGATCATCTAACATAGTGATTCTGCACGATGCATTGGACCCACTGGAGCCATGACAACCAACATATAGTGAAAAGCAAGCATCCTTCTTGTTTAATTGGTTTCCAAACTTTAAAAACATTCATTTAGAACAAAAATGAAATGTTATATCAGTTTTAAAAATGAAACTTTCTAAGCAAAATTCAAATATTCAAATAATATTTATAAGCATCTACATTTAATAGATATTTTTAATCATTTTGAATCACTTCTTCTTACCAAGAATAAATTTCTCAAACCCATGTTCCCTTATATCCCTTGTATCAACTGATTCACATGTATTATTAAGATATTTTAAAGCATTGTCACTTTGATCCTATGGGCTAAATATATCATGCAAGATGGTCAGTGTTAGAGTTC
The DNA here is from genome assembly GCA_039583875.1 of Platanthera guangdongensis. Lineage (NCBI taxonomy): Eukaryota > Viridiplantae > Streptophyta > Magnoliopsida > Asparagales > Orchidaceae > Platanthera > Platanthera guangdongensis. The sequence goes on along the minus strand of CM077160.1, from coordinate 120,457,123 downwards.
TAAAATAAACTTAGATAATGCATATTCTGCACACAAGCAAAAGAGATTCACAGATCACAAAACCATCAATTTTAGCAATGTAGATGCTTTAGCTTTAATGCTAGTTGTGCGAAGTTCATTACTAAAATCGCAAATTTGGATCATGGAGAAAAATGTAGATATCTCGTAGGATAGAAAAAGAAAAATGAATATAAATTATGCTATAAATTCAGAGGATCCAAATTGAAGACGAATGAAAATAACTAGAAGGAAATTAGGGAAAGCATGCAAAGATAATGGGGTTTCATTTGAATCTTCTTAACATAAGCTTACCAGCACGGTGATCCAGTCTCCCTTAACATTCCACTGTCGCCGCCGACCGAACCATCAGTTCCAGCCGCATTTTCGACCACCTTGAATTCAAATCAACCGGCCTCTTCTGCGGTCATCCCGATGGTGGAGGCACCTGTTGTGGCCAACATGTCTGTTGTCACCGAGATTGGTTCGTGTCTGTCATTCATGGTCGATCAAAAGTTGCTTAGTTTGAATCAGATATTGGCGGCAACCGTCCCCGCCCCATCTATAGGGGAGCCGTTTTCCCAAGCAGAGAAGGAGCTGCTCAATTACTTGCTGGCCAGTCCAGCAGAGCGCCCCCATGTGAAATCGGTGACTGGTGATCAAACTTCTTGGAAGAGTCTGGCTAGGTGTTTCTTGTACCGGGCACGAGTCGCGCGGGTATTGGGGATGAACCAGTTTCGGCCCCGATCTGATGGGCAACTCAAGCAAAAGGTCAAAGATGATAACAAAAAAAGAGCCTACAACACTATTTGTGAACTGCAGATATGTAACATCCTCTTGCTTGATCGACATCATTCTCCTTCAACATCTTATAGTCTGAGTTCTCTCTGGCTATAATGCATGTTATAATTCTCTTGTTTTCTTTTTTTCGACATCAGGACCTATGATAAAGCCGCGACCATAGTCCCGTTTCCGTCTTCCACTACACGGCCATGTCTCCTGCCGCTCCACAAGCAGCTCGCCGCCGGCGATTAGACTTCATTCTGGCGATTGGAAACATGTAAAGGACCAAAATTTTAGTGGGTTTGTAAGGAAAGCCCCAGATTCTTGCTTGGATTATGACTCTCTTAGCTTTCCAATACCGGGTAGCAAGATAGAGGAAGAAGAACTAACATTTTGTTTGAAAGACACTTTGGTCTGGATTTTTCCTAGGAGTTGCGAGTCTTCTGTGTTGAGATTGCTGGTAGGAGCTCAATCAAGGCATGCAATTTTCCATGAAAATATTGTAGTAAAAACTTTCTATGAGGCTGAGAAGGCTCATGGAGGCCAGGTAAATTGAGTTCTGGATTATTATTCCAACAAGATTTGTATCTTCTTCTTACTGATCTTGATTTTGGATCTCAAAATGTGTTCTTGTTAATTTATTGACGTAGGTTAGAGCTAGCGGTGATCCATATTTGCAGTATTGTGTGCAAATAGCTGTGTTGCTGGTGTAGATTGGTGCGAATTCTTTGGTTGTTGCAGCAAGCATGCTGCATAATTCTATTGATGATTATTTTATGAGCTACAATTACAAACTCAGGATCTTCGGTGCTGAGGTAGCTGATTAGGTTGAAGGGGTAAGATTTTGTTTTCTTTTTTTTTTCTTGTTGCTGGATCTAATTTTTGAAGAAAATATGTCATGTAGTTGTTCTTTTGTTCATGATATCTATTTTAGTTTTGACATTATTCAATTTTAAATTCTCATTCTTCTGAATGTGTCCCTTCTACTTCATTGTTTTGCATATTTTGACTTTTGAGAAATTTGTTTATCTTATTCTAAGTTAAAATTCTCATTTTCTCGTCAAATTAAGGTTTGAGATTGGTAATTTCCATGTTTTCAGTATGTTTTTTTTTTATCTTCTAGTCTCTGAGATTCATTCTTCTGAATGCATATATCTACATTTTAGTTTTTTGCATTTTTTGTTTGCCTGAAAGAGAAGTTTTCATATATCCTTAAAATCAAGGTTAAAGATTGTCTATTTTCATGTCTTAAGGATGTTGTTTTTTTATCCATGTTTCTTAGGTTCATTATTCTGAATTTATCTCTCGATTTTATTATTTGGCAAATATTTGGAGTTTTGAGAAACATATTTTTCTTGTTCTGAAATAAAATTTACATATTTCCCTGCAATTAAGGTCAAATATTTGTTATTTCCATATTTTGAGAATGCTATTTTTTGTTTTCTACAGGTTTCTAAGCTTGTCTAATTGAGCAAACTTGCTCGAGATAATAACACAGCGAGCAAAACAATCGAGGTTGATCGGTTGCACACCATGTTTCTCATGATGACAGATGCAAGAGTAGTTCTTATGAAGCTAGCTGACAGGCTTCACAACATGATGACCGTTGGTCAAACAATAGAGATTTGCAAAAGAAACACTCAAAATTTTTGCTCCCCTAGAAAACAGATTATGGATATTCACTTGGAAGGAGCAGCTCGAGAATCTCTGCTTCAAACATCTCCATCCCGAGCAGTACAATGATATTTCCTTCAAACTCAATAAATATTTTGACGAACAATTTATTGCATCAACTATAGAGAAGTTAGAGTAAGCTCTTAAGAAGGAATTTGTATGTTATCATATTCTTTGCGACAGGCAGAAGAGCTTGTACAACATTTACTGAAAAATGTTGAAGTATGCCTCCCCCTATCAATTTACATATTTGCATGATTTCAATATTTTTGATGTTGCTAAAGTAGTTTTTTAGTCTGCTAGAAAGAAGCTCAATATGGATGAGATATTTGATATTCATGGTGTTCGATTGGTTGTCGAGAACAAGGGCGACTGCTTCGCTGCGCTCAATGTCGTTCATCGATTATGGCCCAAAGTTGTTGGAAAGTTCAAAGACTACATTGTCTGCCTCAAGTTCAATGGGTAATAGCTAATAATCCGAAGATTTGCTAGAAAGAAAGATTCTCACCTTGTTTCTTTATTATTTAAGTGTTTTGTCTAACATTTGCTTTATGTAAAACAGAATAATGCGAAAGATTCACGAAGCAGGATGCGTCAGGCGCACACCTAGAAGATGTATCGAGCGACGAGATGTCAGATGAAGAGTATGGTTCCAGTGATGAAGCCGTCGTTGGAAAGGCAGATCCCTGAGAAGCCACAGCTCTTCATCAAATTTGACTACCAACGTTTGGAAATGGAAGCTCCTGCTGTTGGCTTCATTTCATTGATTAAAAAAACACTTGTAAATATATATATTATGTAATGATGTAATGGTTTCTTTATTTGTCTTCATTGAACATGTATTATTATGAGTATGATAGATGCATGGAAGGATGGATGATTGTTGTACTTCCAAAGAATGATTTCAGTGCTTCAACGTTGTTATTTATTTTTGCATCACCTTCAACCATTGCAATGGCGGAATGAGATGTGTCAGTCTTTAAGGGTTCAATGAGTTAATAATTAATGAGATATTTGAGCCTCACTGTTCTAATAGAGGACTAATTATGTTATTTTGGGTTTGTCGTAATTATGATTATTTATCTCTTCAATTGTTTGATTAATTTACGCTAAATTAGGATGGTAATTAATTTCATGATACTTATCTACGCGAGTAGCTTGCAAAAAAATGAAGAAGATTTTGTCTTACTTCCTCTCTCTCTACCTTTCTTTTTTCTTCCTTTCTCTCCTCTCTATCTCCCTCCCCCCCCCCCCCCCCCCCCCCCCCCCTCTTCTCCTCCCCCTCTTTTTCATTCTCCTCCCTCCCCCTCCCCCCTTTTTCCCCCTCATACTAGAGTGTAACCCGGCAGCCCCCCAGTCGGGCCTCACTCCGGTCCGACTGAAACGGACTGAAAAATCGTTGTTCCGATTATACCCTCCCGCCAAGAAAGATGCTGATCTCCCAGCTCTTCTTTTCCCAAGCTCCCTCCTTTTCCTGAGCTCTATCCTTTTCCCGGTCCCCTCTCCTTTTCCAGATCTCTCTCATGCAGCTCTTCCATCCCTCAGCAAACTCTAGCAAGAAGTCGATCATCGATCGCCTCCCGTCTTCCGCCTCTGGAAAGAAGGCGATCTTTGCCCGTTCATTGACCACGTCCCATCTTCCTCTGCCCCTTTTGAGTGCGACGTTCCCGGTGATCTTCGTGCTTTGGAAAAGAAGTAAGACAACCAACCGTTCTGCATTCCAAGAGCTGCTTCTCGCTGCTTCCTCCAACCGTGGATTGACATTCCATCTTCTCGGGCAAGCAAGGATCAATGTCTTCTTTTGCAAGTTAGGAGTGTCCTCTGAAACTCTTTGTAAAGCTCAGGTATGCAAACTTAATCGACTACTGGTTGTTCTCACCATTTCTTCTCTGATGATTACCTCACTGTTTTTCTCCATATTCCAGTTATGCTGACTTAATTTCCTTCAACTTTACTTAATTGCCTTCAATTATCTGTCTTTCACATGTTTGATAAAATGCTTAAATGAGCCTTAACATTTTTGGCATTCTGCATTTTAAAACCTTCTTTGCATCCAGGAGATTTTGATGTATGGAACTTGAGAATTGAGGGGAATGCTTTTTGGATTGATTAAAAATTAGGCATATGTTGTATATATATATTTCATGTTACTGCAAAGGTCAAGTTTTGTTTTTACATAATGTGCTATCAACTAAAATTAAGGTTATAATTTCTCACCATTGGCTTGAATTTTGTGTTTTTCCTGGATTTTGAGATAGATTAAAGGAAGGGATAGATTGAGCTAGGCATTAATCTTGGTGATTGTGTGAATTTATTGTGTTTCTGTACTATTGTATGTATTGAGTAATTGTAGGCTTGTGGTGAGAATTTATTATAGTGTAGAATCAAGCCATTCAACACTATGCTCCAATTATAAGCATAAAATTCATATGCATTCGGAAGTAGGAATATCTTTCAATATGTTTGCTGGAAATCTAATTACTCAAAATTCTTTTTTTTCTATAGGAAGAGGGATGACATTATGCATTAATACATGCGTTATATGCAACCAAACATATACATACTTATACCTATTCTCATACACAAACATGCTTGAGCTATTATGTACATTGATCTCTTATGCAAATGGTTCACTTTATTTGTTATAATTCCTAAGTTATTATGCACAACTAAGACTTCATTTAGCGCGACATTTTTACTCCAACGAGTTTGGTCAAAATTGCCAACGTCATAGAATGTATGTTTGGCATGACAATGGTTAAGACCATCATCAAGAAAATAAAACTAGTCTTGAACATAAAAGTGGATGAAGACCGGCTAAACCCTAAACGAAACAAGTTCTACTCATCGCCTGAGGATGAGGTTCTTCTATAAACCACTTTATATCTATATATTTATTTTTTTTCTCGTCTCACTTATTATGTTTTTTGTCTTTGTTTTTTAATATGCTCACATTTTGGGTCTGTCTAGAACTAGAAGGGGAGGGGAGGGTGCTAACCATTGATTCATCTGTTTTTTTTTTAATATTGGTAGGTAGGTGATTCTGCATTAACCAGAGGAACCGCTGGTCCCGACGTCTAACACCGACATTGAACATTGTCCACAAGAATGCCAACACTGCTGACACCACTCTTCTGATCCCAAGAGTGCAATTCAATTCACTAAGACCAACTATGTCTTCATTTGGTCATGAGGCGACAAGACGACGAGGAGGAGGCACGCGACGGTGGTTCCCGAGCAGCTCCAATCTCCATTTCTCCCATCTCCGACATATTATTCTCCTTCTTTGTAATGAATCCATAATTTTTTTATTTAGTATCTGCTGCTAGCCTTAATATCATCTATATGGTATAAATCTATGTCTTCAAAGGACGTTGAACCCAAAATCTTTCTAATTTATTTGGTTGAGTCGTTATCAATTCATGATTGAGTCGTTTGTCAACAGGGCGTGGCTTGATCGTTCCATGGAGATCAATCCGTCCTTGGCCACAGTCGCCTCATCAATTTATGGCACAGCTATTCATCCCATTGGCATCTGTCAGATCTTTGGTAATCAATTTGTTCTAAAATCAAGATCAATTTAATTTTGGTGAGAAGCAATTACTATACACTGGGAGGAACCCTCATTCGATTTTGTGTATATATAAATTCTTCTAGTTTCAAATGTAATAATTAATCTTCCATCATGATAATGTAGGTTTCAGTGGAACAGAAGAAAATAAACAATTGGATTGAGGAAAAAACTAACGGGATCCTAAAAAATCTCATTCTTGATAGCACAATAGGTTGGGTTTTCAATCCTTAGGTTCGGTATTTTTTGTTGTTTGTATTAGCTTACATGTGCAGACATGAGTTGACTTGAACAACTTGTTTGAAATTTTATATTGGTTTATCCTTCTCTTCAATCATCATTTTTTACTATTATTTGTCGTTTGAATTGTATTTTATTTACATGATTGTTCTTGTTATGTACATCATTGATTTGCCGCCGACTGATCAGAGTTGTGCACCCCCTCTTCTAGACCCACCTCGTGCAAGGTCATCTCTAGGAGCTTGAGCTTAATGCATGGGATCTCCCAGCTTACTTCTGAAATGTTGAACCTAATTCCAGTTGCTCTTGGGATCTTAATCAGAGGGCTAATGTCACGGAGAAGAAGCAAAAATCTTCCAAGAAGAGAAAGAGGGTTTAAAAAAGGTTTGATTTTCTTCTTTTTTGAAGTGTTTACATGGCGATTTGAACGAGTTCTAGATTGTTAAAAGAGCTTGATTTGAGTATTTTGCAGTTGGATTTGCATATTCAAGATCCACTCCAAGCTGAAGATCTTGATAAATATGGATATTCAGAGGATGAGAGTGAGGTAAAATTGAGAAGAATTTGTTTTTCAATGATCTAATTTATGCTCTTTATACTGTGATGGAGATGAGATTGTGGTCAAGTTGAGAAGAACTTAGATTAGACATTTTTGTGCAAGTGAATTCTACTTAATTTTGAAGGGATGGTTGATTGTTCTTTTTTCCCCTTTCTGGTTTTGCAGCATTAAGCTCTTTGCTTTTGAAATGACATGATTGTTAAGGTATATTGTTTTCATTGCAATAATTTTCTTGTGTGTTTTTTTACTCTTCATTTAGTTTCATTTGACGTGTTTAAAGCTCCGTTTAGCACCGCGATGGCAGTCGTGAACGCGGCGGTTATGAACCGTCGTTCGTGAACGCCCTGTTAAAAGTAAAGGATAAAAGACATCAGAGAATGTATATGTACTCCACGCATGGCCTTTTTATGTTTTTAATATAGCTTGTAATAAATGTACCGCTTATGTGTACCGCTTATGCTTGTTTACATGTATGATAAATAGTGTAATCTAAAACTATGAAATATATGAAGTGTTTTCCTCTACCCATTTCTTGTTCTTTAAAATTGGAGATGAATCGATTGCCACATTCTATATTGCGCGGGCAATTCTATATTGCGCGGGAAATTCTATATTGCGCGGGCAATTCTATATTGCGCGGGCAATTTTCGGTGTCATTATTTTAAAATATTTTTGTTCAAAACAAGCATTATCGGTTCCAAAAGTGGAGATGAATTGATCGTCACATTCTTAATTTTATTAGCTATGACTATGTTGTTGATTTTTCCTAATATGCTCATTATTTTCTTGTATATAAAAATTTTGTAACTCTAGCTGTAAACTTCCTCTTGTTCACGGCCAGTTAGGAATCCCTTTTTTCCCTTAGGCATTTGTGGTGGGAGACAACTGATCCAATTCTTTTTTAATTATTGGTGATTTAGAATGAAAATTTCAAATCTGCAATGCCTTTTAAAATAACACTTAGATACCATATCTGAATAACAAGAAAAAACAATAATTCGTGGGCCTTCACAGCCTGAAAACATGTGATTAAGGCTTCATTTGATTCGACGGTGGCGGGTCGATCCGGCGGGTGAAAACGGAGTGTTCGAATTGGAGGGGGGAGGTGGCTTATCCAAACGATGCTTTTTTGGGCGTTTCTCAAGACGGGCGGGTGGAAACGGAGCAAATGTCATCGGATGTTCATTTGTTTATCCGCCTTCCGGCGGCGTTTGCCCCAAACGGAGCGGCAAAACGTCGAACCAAATAGAGCCTAAGTTCACCATGTATCTGAATTTAGTTTGATCCTACTCCTTGAATTCCAGGGCAATACGAGCAAGGATGGTGGGAAGCAAGCAGATGGAGCGCTGACCTTCACACCCTTCAGTGGTAATCATCGTCGGAATACAAGCTCGGTCGAGTCGAGGTATCTGTCTTCCTCCACTATCTTGTCATCTGATTCAAGTACTTTATGCAACTCTTAGATGACGCTTGCAACGATGATGATGTTTTCTTTAAATATTTGAACTTTGAATACTTATGCATGATAACAGTTGGGAAGTGGCAGAGAAGGATAAGCTAGTGTTCTTCCCCACCACGAGGATGCTAAAGGGCTATCCCATCCATGTGCAGCGCCATAGATCTCTCTGAGAAGAGGAACGTTATACTCCCTCAATAACTCGTGTTTAACTTTTATATAAACAAGAATGAAAGAGATTTGGTTTTTAAATAGAGATTTGTTCAGGGAGTGTTCCATTATTGGATTATAGCAAGGTATTGAGAGTTTGAAAGGGTTGGGGTGAGAGATTATTTCTCATAGAAAGTGAAGCTGGATGTATTTTGTGCTTGAAATTAAGTTGTGTTGTTATGGTGGAGTCTGAAAGGGTTGTTTGTAAAAGGTAGGTCCTTTTGACAAAAGACTGAGCACGAGAAGCTCGTCGAGATCTTTCTCATAGAATGTGTTATTGTTGCTATTTGTTCCTCTTCACAGTGACATTGTCTTGCTATGTTTCATTAGTGAATTGTTATCTCCTGCATTTGAAATTATTTCTTCAATTGAATTTTGATAAATCTGGAGACCACCTTGCCACCAGAGATAGAGGGAGCCTTGTGGTTTTATTCGAATGGACAAATGTCAAGGAAGTATGCCACCTTACATTTTTTTCTGCTATTTTGGCAATGTAACATTGCTTAATTTAACCTTTTTTTGATATTTTTAATGTTATATTAATCTTGACACTACTTTAATAGCTTGGTATGTATTCTGTATTTATTGTTTAATAACTTGAGCTTGTACAAGTTTGTTTTCCTTCAAAAACATTTCAAATTATTTTACAATGGGGCCCTGTGGCATTGTCTCCAGGTCTACGGTCAGAGAGGCAAACTATTTTGGGCTCCCTGGGATTTACTTCCAAGGTTTTCTCCTTTTCTTGACATGTTTTGTGGTATGGAAGAAGCTGAGAATATGGAGATTTCCCATCTATCAAAAATGACTTTCTTGAACTATATTTGGATGAGAACTATCAAATCTGCTCCATTTACTCACTAAGTTAAAGGTCAAATTCTTATCTTTATAAAGATACTCATAATACACGAGAAATGATGCTTACTGAAGTGACTGCTCTGTGCATTAGTTACCATGCATTGTTGGTGTCCTAAGTAACCTCATTGATTCCATACCAAAGCCCAAAGGTAAAAAGAGGCGCTTGGTACTATTAAACACAAATGGGTGATGCGTGACAGACAATATGAAAATAATAACATTAGATGGGTCACACCAGGGATCATCTAACATAGTGATTTTGCACGATGCATTGGACCCACTGGAGCCACGACAACCAACATATAGTGAAGAGAAATCATCCTTCTTGTTTAATATGTTTCCAGACTTTAAAAACATTCATTTAGAACAAAAATGAAATGCTATATCAGTTTTAAAAATGAAACTTTATATGCAAAATTCAAATATTCAAATAATATTTATAAGCATCTACATTTAATAGATAATTTTAATCATTTTGAATCACTTCTTCTTACCAAGATTAAATTTCTCAAACCCATGTTCCCTTATATCCCTTGTATCAACCGATTCACATGTATTATTAAGATATTTTAAAGCATTGTCACTTTGATCCTATGGGCTAAATATATCATGCAAGATGGTCAGTGTTAGAGTTCGAAAATAAACTTAGATAATGCATATTCTGCACACAAGCAAAAGAGATTCATAGATCACAAAACCAACAATTTTAGCAATGTAGATGCTTTAGCTTTAATACTAGTTGTGCGGAATTCATTACTAAAATCGCAAATTTGGATCATGGAGAAAAATGTAGATATCTCGTAGGATAGAAAAAGAAAAATGAATATAAATTAAGTTATAGATTCAGAGGATTCAAATCGAAGACGAACGAAAATAACTGGAAGGAAATTAGGGAACACATGCAAAGATCATGGGATTTCATTTGTATCTTCTTAACATAAGCTTACCAGCACGGTGATCCAGTCTCCCTTAACATTCCACCGTCGCCGCCGACCGAACCATCAGTTCCAGCCGCATTTCTGACCACCCCGAATTCAAATCAACCGGCCTCTTCTGCGGACATCACGACGACGGAGTCACCTGGTGTGGCAAACATGTTTGCTGTCATTGATATTGGTTCGCTTCTGTCAGTCATGGTCGATCAACAGTTGCCTAGTTTGAATCAGATATTAGCGGCCACCATCACCGCCCCATCTACAAGGGAGTCGTTTTCCCAAGCATAGAAGGAGCAGCTCAATTACTTGCTGACCAGTCCAGGAAAGCGCTCCCATGTGAAATCGATGACTGGTGATCAAACGTCTTGGAAAAGTCTGGCTAGGAGTTTCTTGTACTGGGCGCGAGTCGCGCGGGTATTGGGGATGAACTAGTTTCGGCCCCAATTTGATGGGAAGCTCAAGCAAAAGGTCAAGGATGATAACAAGAAAAAGAGCCTACAACACTATTTGTGAACTGCAGATAGGTAACATCCTCTTGCTTGATCGACATCATTCTCCTTCAACATATTATAGTTTGAGTTCTATCTGGCTATAATGCATGTTATAATTCTCTTATTTTCTTTTTTTTGGACATCAGGACCTATGATAAAGTCGCGACCATAGTCCCGTTTCCGTCTTCCACTCCAAGACCCTGTCTCCTGCCGCTCCACAAGCAGCTCACCGCCGGCGATTAGACTTCATTTTGGCGACTGGAAACATGTAAAGGACCGAAAATTCAGTGGGTTTGTAAGGAAAGCCCTGGATTCTTGCTTGGATTATGATTCTCTTAGCTTTCCAATACCTGGTAGCATGATAGAGGTAGAAGAACTAACATTTTGTTTGAAAAAGATTTTGGTCGGGATTTTTCCTAGGAATTGCGAGTCTTCCGTGTTAAGATTGCTGGCAGGAGCTCAATCAAGGCATGCGATTTTCCATGAAAATATTGTAGTAAAAACTTTCTATGAGGCTGAGAAGGCTCATGAAGGCCAAGTAAATTGAGTTTTGGATTATTATTCCAACAAGATCTGTATCTTCTTATTCTTACTGATCTTGATTTTGGATCTCAAAATGTGTTCTTGTTAATTTATTGATATAGGTTAGAGCTAGCGGCGATCCATATTTGCAGTTTTGTGTGGAAATAGTTGTGTTACTGGCGTAGAGTGGTGTGAATTCTTTGGTTGTTGCAGCAAGCATGCTGCAAAATTCTATTGATGATTCTTTTATGAGCTACAATTACAAACTCAGGATCTTCGGTGCTGAGGTAGCTGATTAGGTTGAAGGGGTAAGATTTTTCTTGTTGCTGGATCTAATTTTTGAAGAAAATATGTCATGTAGTTGTTCTTTTGTTCATGTGATCTATTTTAGTTTTGACATTATTCAATTTTAAATTCTCATTCTTCTGAATACGTCCCTTCTACTTCATTGTTTTGCATATTTTGACTTTTGAGAAATTTGTTTATCTTATTCTAAGTTAAAATTCCCATTTTCTCTTCAAATTAAGGTTTGAGATTGGTCATTTCCATATTTTCAGTATGTTTTTTTTGTTATCCTCTGGTCTCTCTGAGATTCATTCTTCTGAATGCATATATCTACATTTTAGTTTTTGCATTTTTTGTTTGCCTGAAAAAGAAGTTTTCATATATCCTTAAAATAAGCTTAAAGATTGTCCATTTTCATGTCTTAAGGATGTTGTTTTTTATTTTATCCAGGTTTCTTAGGTTCATTCTTCTGAATTTATCTTTCGATTTTATTATTTGGCAAATATTTGGAGTTTTGAGAAACATACTTTTCTTATTCTGAAATAAAATTTACATATTTCCCTGCAATTAAGGTCAAATAATTGTTATTTCCATATTTTGAGAATGTTATTTTTTGTTTTCTACAGGTTTTTAAGCTTGGCCAATTGAGCAAACTTGCTCGAGATAACAACACAGCGAGCAAAACAATCGAGGCAGATCGGCTGCACACCATGTTTCTCGTGATGACAGATGCAAGAGTAGTTCTTATGAAGCTAGCTGGCAGGCTTCACAACATGATGACTGTTGGTCAAACAATAGAGATTTGCAAAAGAAACACTCAAAATTTTCGCTCCCCTAGCAAACAGATTATGGATATTCACTTGGAAGGAGCAGCTCGAGAATCTCTGCTTCAAACATCTCCATCTCGAGCAGTACAACGATATTTCCTACAAATTCAATAAATATTTCGACGAACAATTTATTGCGTCAACTATAGAGAAGTTAGAGGAAGCTCTTAAGAAGGAAGTTGTATGCTATCATATTCTTTGTGACGGGCAGAAGAGCTTGTACAACATTTACTGAAAAATGCTGAAGTATGCCTCCCCCTATCAATTTACATATTTGCATGGTTTCAATATTTTTGATGTTGTTAAAGTAGTTTTTTTAGTCTCCTAGAATGAAGCTCAATATGGATGAGATACTTGATATTCATGGTGTTCGATTGGTTGTCGAGAACAAGGATGTCTGCTTCGCTGCGCTCAATGTCATTCATCGATTATGGCCCAAAGTTGTTGGAAAGTTCAAAGACTATATTGTCTGCCTAAAGTTCAATGAGTAATAGCTAATAATCCAAAGATTTGCTAGAAAGAAAGATTCTCACCTTGTTTCTTTATTATTTAAGTGTTTTGTCTAACATTTGCTTTATGTAAAACAGAATAACGCAAAAGATTCGCGAAACAGGAGGCATTAGGTGCACTCCCAAAAGATGTATCAAGCGACTAGATGTCAGATGAAGAGTATGGTTCCAGTGATGAAGCCGTCGTTGGAAAGGCAGATCCCTAAGAAGCCACAGCTCTTCATCAAATTTGATTACCCACGTCTGTAAATGGAAGCTCCTATTGTTTGCTTTATTTCATTGATTAAAAAACACTTGTAAATATATACATTATGTAATGATGTAATGGTTTTTCTATTTGTCTCTATTGAACATGTATTATTTTGAGTATGATAGATGCATGGAAGGATGGATGATTGTTGTACTTCCAAAGAATGATTTCAGTGCTTCAACGTTGTTATTTATTTTCGCATCACCTTCAACCATTGCAACAGTGGAATGAGATGAGTCAGTCTTTAAGGGTTCAATGAGTTAACAAATAATGAGATATTTGAGTGTCACGGCTCTAATAGAGGAGGACTAATTATGTTATTTTGGGTTTGTCGTAATTGTGATTATTTATCTCTTCAATTGTTTGATTAATTTAAGCTAAATTAGGATGGTAATTCATTTCATGATACTTATCTATGCGAGTAGCTTGCAAAAAAATGAAGAAGATTTTGTCTTACTTCCTCTCTCTCTACCTTTCTTTTTTCTTACTTTTTCTCCTCTCTTTCTCTCCCCCCCTTCTTCTCCTCCCCCGCTTTTTCTTTCTCCTCCCTCCCCCTCCCCCCTTTTCCCCCTCATACTAGAGTGGAACCCCCCCCCTCACACGTGCATGTGCGCCATCGACCAACTTGCCCCTGTCGTATGGGCCGCTCGGGGGGGGGGGGCATGTTCATCATTTCAGAAAAATTTGTGATCATTGAAATTTGCAATAACATAAAATGGAAAAGCAAAGGAAGCAGTATAGCTAGACTATAGACGAGATATTGACCAAGTCCCGCTTCACTAAGGCAAGGAACCTGGGGTTACTACAGTCATTGGCACACCAAGATAAAACAGAGTTCAAAGTCATTTTGGCTCAAAAATTGGTGATCCAGGTGATCGGACTGTAGCAATGTCATTCGTCAACTCATGATTTAGTCAGGTGCAATTTTTAACATGTTCTTTCAAGAAAGCTACAAAAAGCTCTTTATGCCTTCATTTGAGGACACGTGACTTGAGAGATTAAAGTGTACAACCTTGTATTCACCGAGTGGGTCCCTCAGAAGAAGACTAAGGCAAAGAGAGCAGTTCTAGGCTCAGGCAAGGCGGTTCAAAAGAGTGGAGAAGGATTTCCCCAACTCGCATAAGGTCGAATCACTATTAGTATGGGGGCGAGTGGGCCCTATAGGCCTGCGCTCGGCCCGGGGCTCAAGCAGGGGAGAGGCGAGTGGGGTAGTCAGGCCCGCACTCACCCTCAGTCCCAGAATAGCAGCGAGTGTCGACCTCATCAGGCACTCGCCGCCTTAGGCAAGTGGTAATCGTAGGAACCACTCGCTCGACAGTGTTTTTACCAGAATGTTACTGTTGGCCTGCTAATAGCCCCTCCAAACAGCGAAATTTTGCTATTGGCATAACACTTTGAGTTGCATATAGTCGAACCAAAAGGCGGGATTCCGCTATTTGCAGGACAAACTTGAAAAACTATAAATATAACCTTAAGGGAACCTTTAGAGAGGATCCGTCTTTTGGCTTCCCCCTTCTCTGGTCAGCTTTGGTTGGCTTCCAGTGCCCTCCAAGGTGTCTGGCTCTAGCATTATCCTAGGAGGGGAAGCTCTCTTCGATCTTTTGGGTGTGTGTCGCGACCTCCTTGCTATAGCTTTGGGTCTGCTCCTTAGTTCTTAGCCACTAGTCGAGTGCTCTAGCGCAGGAGAAGTAGGTGTGGTCCGAACTCTTCTTAATACCAAGTTTCGATTTCAACATTTTTGGTGTGGTGAGCGCGGACCGTAGCCTGCACAAGAAAATCCTGAGTAAGTCTCATGGCTGGAGGTGAAGGAGAGGGAACCGACTCAAGCAACTTGCCACCACTGGCAAATGGAGTCATGGTAAGGATGCTTGAAGATTTCAAGAGAGAGGTTTTGCATACCATTCATCTCGCATTCTCCACAAGAAGCGAGTGGGCGACGCCTTCTGTCCCGGTGGTCACGCCTCCGTATATGGGCAAGGACGCCCCCTGTCAGCGACCTGGGAAGGAAGTGTTTGTCGAAGGTGGCGAGAGAGATCTCGTTGGGCGAGAGTTGTTCCCCAGCCCGGCGAGTGCTGGCGGGGACAGTAAGGAGGCGACACGAAAGGGGCCAGCTCGCCATGTAGGAGGACGGAGCCCCTTTAGCGGGTTGATCATCTCGGCTCCGATTCCAGAGGGTTTTAGATAGTTAGAGTTGTCCTACTTCACTCGACGAATTTGTCAAGTCCACTCGACCAATTCACATGTCCTCTCAAAGATTTCACGAGTACCTTTGACTATTTATCGAGCCATCTCAACGAATACCCTCCAGGCCTCTCGATGAATTTACAAGTCTTCCCGACAACTTCACTCCAGGCTTGATCTATCTGTCGTCTCATATCACCATAGTGACACTGCAGCACACACGAGAGGTCTAGCTCGAAATGAGACGTTATAGGGGGTTCCAGGAGTCAAACAACCGGCGGGCCTGGAGACCCAAAGGAGGACTTATTCAGGGACAAAGAAGAGGATTTCATGGTGGGGGAACTTCTTTTGGGGGCAAGGGAGATTTAATCCTCTGGGGGGAAGACAGGGCCCGAGGCCTCTCCTCACCCCCCCCCCCCTCCCACAACAGCAAGCTATGGTGATCGCCCGACGAAGAGGGAGAGGAAAATAGAATGGACAATGAGGAAGAGGAGGGGGCAAGGTGGAGTTGTCTTACTATGACTTCCACCAGGAGGAAGGTCATATAACGGCTTTGTATCGAAGATCCGGTATTTAGGCTAAGTCTCCAATGTGGTAATGGTAAAGAAAGAGGATGAACGATGGAGGATGTGTGTCGACTTCTCACTTTTAAATAAAGCATATCCTAAGGATTATTATCCCTTGCCCAGAATCAACGTGTTGGTTGACTTAGCTGTCGGTTTTTTTATGATGAATTTCTTGGATGCTTTTTCAGGTTATCACCAGATCAGGATGCACCCGACGAATGTCAAAGATCCTGGATAAGAAATGCTTTTTCTGGAGGAGATCCTAGATAAGAAACGCTTCAGGTACAAGTCAACATATTATCTGTTGCACGAAGTAGGTTTGTACCAGAAGCCCTTTTGGGACTCCTGGCACAGTGTGTGGTCGAAGATGAGGTCCCGAAGATTTTGGAAGAGGCTCACTCCAGCGAATGCGACATCCACTCGGATGCAGGACCTTGGAGTCATGGGTGATGAGGCAAGGATATTTCAGGCTAACCTTTATCAGGACCCGTATTTTCTCCGTATTCAAAAATACGTCAGAGTAGAGAAAATACGCGACGTGATGCCACGCCATGTAGGGGACAACTACGGACGCTCAGACAACCCGTCCTCACATTTACTTCATGTAAAAGATTTATGAAATTAAGTTTAAATGCATATAAGTTATTAGAGTTGCAGGCCGTGTCCCTCGGTCGTGTGGACCACTAGTCCATAGGTGAAAAAATATATAAGTTTTACACTGCGGAAAATGCTGAGTTGATTCATTTGTTAACCTATATGAGGGTGAAAGTCTAGTATCTTAAGATGATGATGTGAATTCTACATTTAATATATATAGAGGACTTTTATAATGCTTAAAAGTAGTAGATTTAGCAGTTAAAATTCATGTCATGTCGATACTCCAAAATGCAGTTTTTGTATACTTTAAAATAACTAAATGCATCGTAACATAAATCCTTCCCAGAGAGCAAATATGAACATGTAAAAAGTAACAGTAGTAAAAGCAGCAAGTGGTCTATCACAGAAAAGTCAAAGACTATGGGCATCAATAACTGACACGAATCCATAGTAAAATCAAGCAGGTCTAAACAAAGTCAACCACCTCTAAGCTCTGAGGTGGAAGCCAGCGGCCGCAGCAATCCGCAGCACCAGAAGCACAATACGGTCAGCTAAACCTGTTACAGTTCTGGTCCCGAGGCATTCAAAAGAAGAACACCTTAGAAGCAAGATACAAATGGTGCAAAGAGTAAAGGCAGACTAAACAAATCTCAAAGTGAAGGAAATTTGTAAAATGACTGCAACAAAGGGTCAGCAGCATAGTAAAAGTAAGAAAACAGTAAATCTAGCCAAGCAAGAATGACTAAACACATCATCCGGATAGAACAAAGCACCAACATCAGAAGTTCAAACTTTCATCTTTCATTAATGTTCAAGTTATTCATTTATAAAAAAATGAGACTGATCAGATCAACAATAAGGAGTATTGTGGCGGGGAAAAAAAGGTCCACAACGCGCACAAACTCAACCAACAGGCACCATGCCGAGGGAGAAACCCCAACGTGCACAGACCAAGCTAAGGTAATGTGTCGGGGATGAAAGTCCACAACGCGCACAGACTCAAGCATAAGGCATTATGCCGAGGGAGAAACCCCGATGCGCACAGTCCATCTGTGTTTCTTTAGTTACATAATTATACAAGCAGAGTTCCTTTTTATCTCTCACGAACTCGCGGTCAACAACAATATGGACTGCATAAGGACATTTCAAGGGTCAAACCAAATGTAGTATAAACAATACAATGAGACGCACAAGGCGTCGCAACGATCAACATGACTCGATAAGTAAGGTGGCAAGGCAACCAAATTTGATTACCAAATCTACAGGACGAGAATTGGGGGTAAAGGTTCAATAATTTGACTAGAAATTTATAGACAAGTCTTAATGAATTTTTTTTAGATAGGTTTCAACGAAATAATAACGTGATAACTCAACGAAAATCTGGCAAAATAAAGAGTAAGGGAGCAAGATAGAGGGCAAGAACACTACTTGTCTCGTTTTTACCGGAAAAATCCTTCAAATCACCCCACGTCGCAGATCGGGGCAGAAGAAGACGGGAGGAGACGAAATCTGAACAAAAATGACCGAAATATAGGTTATGGCCGAAAAACCATAACGAAAAAACTCAAGAAATAGGGAAATAATTACCACGATGGCGTAGCTCTCGACGTGAGCTTTCCAGATCTACGATCGGTCGGAAATTTCGAGCACCGGAGATCCGCCGGCGGCCACCGGAAGATTCACGACTTATAGTTATGCTGTCACTTTCGCTCTGGTTCGGCCGAGAGAAGAAGAAGTTCTTTCTATTTGTTTATAACTATCCTAAGTATAAGATTTTTTATATATATATATATATATATATATATATATATATATATATATATATATATATATATATATATATATATATGTATATTTATAAAATTTCTTGTCTAAAACGGACGATCTTCGAGCGAGTGCGCGGAAGATAAAAATATAGGTTAAGGATGGCTTCAAATCGAAAAGTGCTCAACATGAAAGTTGTAGATCTCGTCGAGACGAACAAATTTTATGTTAACCATTTTTCGATACGCCATGATTTTGACTTTCAAAATGGCACTCGAACGCAAACTGCAACAGACAACTCGAGAAGGGTTACAGATCACTCGAGTAGGCTGAAGATCACTCGAGTAGGCTGAAAACAGCACTCGAGTAGCTTGAAGATCACTCGAGTAGCCTGAAACCAGCACTCGAGTAGGTTGAAGATAACTCGAGTAGGCTGAAAACAGCACTCGAGTAGGTAAGAACATGACTCGAGTAGGAATTTTGCATGACTCGAGTAGAATGAATATAGGACTCGAGTAGGAATTTGCAGGACTCGAGTAGAATGAATATAGGACTCGAGTAGGAATTTGCAGGACTCGAGTAGAATGAATATAGGACTCGAGTAGAATGAATATAGGACTCGAGTAGAATGAATATAGGACTCGAGTAGAAATTTTGCAGGACTCGAGTGGTAAGGAGAGTACTCGAGTATTAAGGAAATCGAATTTTGCATGAACAGTGGATCCACTCGTGTAAAACAGAAAGTACTCGAGAGAAAAATTACATGAATGATAATTTTTTTGCAAATCTACCATTATGATTAAACTATACAAATGAATAATATTTTTCATTTTTGAATAGTACTTTAATAATAAAATCTTCGTATTTATATATTTTTGAATAAGGAAACTACGAGATCAAAACGGAGGCCCAAACGCATGCCGAAATAAACGAAACTCACGTCGTAGGCGAACACAAAAGGTACGAACACAACGCCGAAGTTAAAATCAAACTCCGACGAGCCGTTCTTGAGATATAAATCCTCAAAGTCTACGGCGAATATAAATTCTACAAAACTTCGGAAATTCGCCGAGGCTCGAATATCGTTTGGTTCGCGACGAAACTTGACGAGCATGTCAGAAATTAATCAATTTAATTTTTCAATGTTAAATTTTCCATTTTCGGCAAGAATTCGCGAATTTGGCCGACTTGATTGAATAGACGCGAAAACTCACTAACGGTGACGCGTCGTCAACTCCACGTTAACGTAATGCCCCGTACGTCATTATGATGTCAACAAGAGGATTAAATAATTACCGGAAAAAAAATCAGGGGCGTTACAGTCACCCCTCCAAAAAGGAAGTTTCGTCCCGAAACTTGGAACACGAAACGAAACAAGAGGACAGAGGAAGAGACACGACAGAAGAATTCATTAAACAAAAATACTAACCTGGGAAGACTAAGAGAGCAGCTGAGGATGAGATTCTCTCATTGCGGATTCCAATTCCCAAGTTGCACCTCTTGCATCCTGATTTCGCCAGAGAACCTTAACCATCGGAATTGTTTTCTTTCTTAGCACACAATCTTGCGTCTCCAGAATACGGACAGGCACTTCGACATATGAGAGATTATGTTGCAACTGGGGCACTGATTCAAGGACATGCCGATCACTACGGACACACTTTCACAACTGGCTCACGTGAAACACGTCGTGAACACTAGAGAAAGAATCAGGTAATTCTAGTCTATAGGCAGAAACACCAATGCGCTCCAGAATCTGAAAAGGTCTCACATACCTGGGATCTAGCTTATGGTTCCTTCCAAATCTTTTAACACCTGGCATCGGAGAGACCTTCAGAAACAACATGTCCCCAACTGTAAACTTTAGATCAACTTTGCGCTGATTAGCATACTTTTCATATCACTCCTAAGCCAACCTCAGCTTTTCACGAATATGCATTACTGAAGTACTCATATCCTCCGGCGCTTTCGGTCCGAGCAACGGCTTCTCACCAACTTCTGCACAAAATAGGGGAGTTTGACAACGCCTTCCATAAAAAGTTTCAAAGGGCGTCATCTGCAAGCTCTCCTGATAACTGTTATTGTACGTGAACTCCATCAATCCGAGGCGTTTATCCCAAGCCCCACCATGGTCCAGAATATAACATCTAATCATATCCTCCAAGATCTGATTCACTCTCTCCGTCTGACCATTTGTCTGAGTATGATAGGCAGTAGAATACCTAAGGTCAGTACCTAGATCTCCTTGCAAGCTCTGCCAGAAACGAGACATGAATCGGGAGTCTCGGTCTGACACAATACTCGTAGGTACACCATTCAGTCTGATAACTTTGTCCAGATAAAGCTCAGCTATCGTTTTCATGGGATAATCAATCTTGAAAGGCACAAAGTGGGCTCACTTGGTTAGTCTGTCTACGATAAGCCACATTACATCATGCCCTCGGGGAGATCTCGGCAAACCGGTTATGAAATCCATGGATAAACTCTCTCATTTCCAACTCGGTATATCTAAAGGCCTTAACTTACCACCTGGCTTTCTATGATCAGCTTTGACACGCTGGCAGGTATAACATTCAGATACAAACCTTGCGATATCATTCTTCATACCTGACCACCAAACAATCTACTTCAAATCTCTGTACATTTTCGTGGAACCAGGATGATAAGCAACACTGGAACCATGCGCTTCACTGCATATACTTGCTCGGATGTCCCCAACAGAGGGAATACAACATTTGTCGCGGTACTTTAGGGTACCCACGTCGTCAGTTGAAAAATCAGGTAATTCTCATTTCTCAGTCCTACTGCGGAGGTACTGTAAATCAGGATCGTCTTTCTAATGTAGCCTAGTGAGAGTAATCCACGAAGGCTCAACCACCTCTAAGCTACTCGTCAAAGCGTTATTCCCTACGGTTATGTCCATGAGCAAAAACTCTTCAACAAGGGATTGCACCGAGAGGTTAAAGATATGTGCGGGCTTCCGACTCAACGCATCTGCTACTACATAAGTCTTGTCGCGATGATAAAGGATATCAACTTCGTAGTCCGCAACATACTCTAGCCATCGACGCTGGCGCAAATTCAATTCCTTCTGAGTGAAGACATATTTCAAACTTTTGTGGTCCAAATAAATTTTGCATGACACTCCATACAGAAGATGTCTCCACAACTTCAAGGCATAAATGACGGCAGCAAATTCCAGGTCGTGCGTAGGGTAATTCTTTTCATGCACCTTCAATTGTCTCGATCCATAAGCAATCACTTTGTCATCCTGCATCAACAGGCAACCGAGTCCAACTCATGAAGCGTCCATATAAACAGCATACTCTACTCCTTCCACCGGCAATGCCAACACTGGAGCAGAACGCAATCTTCTCTTGAGCTCTTGAAAAGCTTTCTCACAGGCATCACTCCAAATAAAAGCTGCGCACTTTTGCGTAAGCCTGGTCAACGGCGTAGAGAGTACAGAGAATCCTTCCACAAATCTTCTATAGTAACCTACCAACCCTAAGAAGCTCCTTATCTCCTTAGGCGATGTAGGTCTCTTCCAATCCAAGACTGCGGTTATCTTCGTGGGATCCACTGAGATACCGTCCTTACTTACAATGTGTCCTAGGAATGACACTTGAGACAACCAAAACTCGCACTTGCTAAGCTTCTCATACAGCTTGTGCTCCCTTAGAGTAGACAAGACCAAGCGCAAGTGCAAGGCGTGCTCATCTGCATTTCTGGAATACACTAGGACATCGTCAATGAATACCACCACGAACTTATCCAGAAAATCCTTGAACATCTTGTTCATCATGTCCATGAAAGCTGACGGTGCATTTGTTAATCCAAATGACATTACCAGAAATTCAAAGTGACCATATCGAGAACGAAAAGTAGTTCGCGGAATGTCTGACTACCGGATTCTTAACTGATGGTAACCTGAATGGAGGTCAATCTTCGAGAACACGGAGCTACCTCGCGATTGATCGAACAAGTCATCGATCCTAGGCAACAGATATATGTTCTTAATGGTCACCTTGTTTAGCTCTTGATAGTCAATGCATAGCCTCATCGTTCCATATTTTTTCTTCACGAATAGCACTGGTGCACCCCAGGGGGAAGAACTGGGCCTAATAAAACTGCACTGCAAAAACTCATCCAGTTGAGTACGCAGCTCCTCTAACTCACGCGACGCCATGCAGTACGGTGCCTTTGCAATAGGGCGAGTACCTGGCTCGAGGTCTATAACAACCTCTACCTCTCTCTCAGGAGGAAGACCAGGAAGACTAACAGGAAAGACATCGGAAACTCACGCACCACAGAAACGTCCTCAACTCGAGGCTCAGCCGGTGCAGCTCCCAGAACAGAAACAGAGACAAGAAAAAGAATCACAGCCAGACTCTAGAAATTTGCGAGCACGTACCGCAGAAATGATCGGAGATTCCTGACGGCAAACCATACACACTCAGGGGCTGGCCATAGTCGCCTATAAAATCCAAGCACTTGTGCTTGTATTGAATGACAGCATCATAGCTGGATAGCCAGTCCATGCTCAAAATCACGTCAAAGTCTATCAGATCTAGCACCTTCAGATCCGCAAAGGCTAGAAAACCACCTAGGAAGATGGGGCATTTTTGGATACCCTGACTTGACCTCACCAACTCTTTTGAAGGAAATTTGACATTTATGGAGGTGTCTAACTGGTCGAGAGCCCAGCGATGTCGGTCTACAAAACTCCTCGCCACAAAGGGGTGAGTAGCACCCGAATCGAACAAAATGCGTGCTCACTTATTCTTCACCTTAAATTCACCTAAACAAATAGCGCGTGCAACTAAAATGCGGAAACTATAAATCTACAAAAAGAGGTTACTTCCCGAGTCAGAGTCTAACCTGAGATCACTTGAGTCGAAGATTGGGCCTCCTCCTTGGTCAGCACATTCAACTTTCCTTTTCCCTTGTCCACGAGAGGCGGGGGCGGCGGTAGAGTCTGCAACGGAACTACATGCAGCGCAGGCTGGCTCTGCGGGCAATTAGCCTTCATGTGCCTTTTCTGGCCGCAGAGAAAACAAGCTCCAGCTTTCTTGCGACAACGGGCCACATTGTGCCCACTCCTCTGGCAATAAGTACAGATAGGGCCTCCCTTTGGAGCATCCTGGATCGCGTATACCTGAGATAGCTTTTGTGCATATAGTCTATTAAAGCACTTATCAAAAGGGTGTCCTGGTTTACCATAAAATCTACATGCTTCTCTTCTATCCTTCTTCGTTGTGGGGCTAGATGCCCTAGCCTTCCTCCATCGTCAGATTTCCTCTTGTCCTTCTTCGCATGCAATCCCTGATTCTTCGTATTTTCTATCGCCTCAACCTTTAAGGCAGCTTCAACTACTTCTACAAAGGTCTCAGACTTGTATGCGCTAGCCAACTGCTGGATGTCATACCTTATACCACCCAGGAAACGCTTTACTCTGCCTTCTTCGGATGCTACCAGATCTGGGGAGAAACAACTGAGCTTGCTAAACTCAACCTCGTACTCGCTAACAGTGAGTTGTCTCTGCTTCAGGTGTAAAAAGTTGTTCATTAGATGGTCTCGCTCGACCGATGGTAAAAACTTCTTCAATAACATACTCTTGAATGATTCCCACGAGCACCCATCAGAAAGGTTCTCTTTTTCTCTGATCCACCAACTCTTCACAAGACCCTTGAGCTGATACGCCACAATCATCACCTTCTGGTCGAAGGATACACCAGAGTAGGAAAACATTTCTTCCATGGCAATGATCCAGTCATCCAATACCATAAAGTCTGCTCTACCATCATACAAAGGAGGTCCTAGTCGCCGGAAGTGAGAAATGAAGTTCATCTCAGGCGGCAGTGCGACTGGGGGAACTAGAGCAGTAGGGGGAGTAGGAACAGTTTGGTCCACAGCAGGGTCCTGAGCTCTAGTCTGCTGCCTGGCGATGACAGCCAACAACGATTGTATCTGAGATTGCATGTCCACCATCTGCCTCGTTAGGGCCTCATTACTTTGCTGCAACGCTTCGATCACCGCTTCGGTCTGGGCACCAGAAGACTCACCCTCTGACTGGGGAGTCGAGCTCGTCGTAACGCGTTTAGGCGGCATTCTACAGAATAAACGGATATCTAGTCAAACCTTGCCTAAGACATCACAACTTGGAAGATATTCCCTAAGCAACTGTTTCGAGTTCATATTTTATCGATACGAACAAATGACCTATCAAGGACCTAGCTTACGACACCGAAGCTAGAAAACTCGAATACCCTGACTCATATCAGATCGGAAAAGAACAGATACTTGCTCTTGTTGTTACCTTGCTCTGGAAAATCATAAAATGATGTCATGCTTCTAACTTGTGCCTATAATATGAATGTATGAATGTTTAAATTTCATCTCAAATCATGGGTGTACATATGTCATCATGCAGATCTTTAACTTGACACGTGTGCTTATGTGATGGTACGTTATGTATGCAGTGTTATGCATTCTAAAAAGGCCTTATTGCATGTTATGAGCAGCGTACACATACAATGTTATGCATCACATACTACATAATATTGTATGTAATGAAGAAAAGTAAACGTGCTAATGGGCATCCATGTGATGATGGTTATGCATCTCATACTACATAACCGTCACATGTTGCCACTTATGGTGGATCCATATACAAACACATATTATGCATCTCATACTACATAATATGCCTCGTATACTTCTTATCATGCTATGAGTGTAGTGTTCGTGCTTCCATCAAGATCTACTGATGACGTATCGGTGTGTGTATGAAATGAAATGATACGATTAGAGTTTTGCTTAAGTGAAAGTTGTTCGACTAGCTTGCCAAACCAACCAACCCTCTCGCAAAACCTGGCTCTGATACCAACTGTCACGACCCGCATTTTCTCTATATTCAAAAATACGTCAGAGTAGAGAAAATACGCGTCATGATGCCACGCCGTGCAAGGGACAACTGCGGACGCTCAGGCAACCCGTCCTCACATTTACTTCATGTAAAAGATTTATGAAATTAAGTTAAAATAATGCATATAAGTTATTAGAGTTACTGATCGTGTCCCTCGGTCGGGTAACGATAGGTGAGAAAATATATAAGTTTTACGCTGCGGAAAATGTTGAGTTGATTCATTTGTTAACCTATATGAGGGTGAAGGTCTAGTATCTTAAGATGATGATGTGACTTATACATTTAATATATATAGAGGACTTTTATAACCCTTAAAAGTACTAGATTTAGCAGTTAAAATTCATGTCATGCTGATACTCCAGAATGCAGTTTTTGTATACTTTAAAATAACTAAATGCATCCTCACATAAATCCTTC
This sequence comes from Platanthera guangdongensis, assembly GCA_039583875.1. Classification (NCBI taxonomy): domain Eukaryota; kingdom Viridiplantae; phylum Streptophyta; class Magnoliopsida; order Asparagales; family Orchidaceae; genus Platanthera; species Platanthera guangdongensis. The sequence goes on along the minus strand of CM077160.1, from coordinate 120,431,506 downwards.
ACAGAGAGCAAGTATAAACATGTAAAAAGTAACAACAATAAAAGCAGCAAGTGGTCTATCACAGAAAAGTCAAAGACTATGGGCGTCAATAACTGACACGAAACTATAGTAAAATCAGGCAAGTCTAAACAAAGTCAACTACCTCTAAGCTCTGAGGTGGAAGCCAACGACCGCAGTAACCCGCAGCACTAGAAGCACAACACGGTCAGCTAAACCTGCTACAGCTCTAGTCCTGAGGCATTTAAAAGAAGAACACCTCGGAAGAAAGATACAAATGGTGCAAAGAGTAAAGGCAGACTAAACAAACTTCAAAGTGAAGGAAATTTGTAAAATGACTGCAACAAAAGAGTCAACAGCAGAGTAAAAGTAAGCAAACAGTAAATCTAGCCAAGCAAGAATGACTAAACACATCATCCGGACAGAACAAAGCACCAACATCAGAAGTTCAAACTTTCATCTTTCATTAATGTTCAAGTTATTCATTTGTAAAAAAAATGAGACTGATCAGCTCAACAATAAGGAGTACTGTGGCGGGAAAAAAAAAGTCCACAACGCGCACAAACCCAACCAACAGGCACCATGCCGAGGGAGAAACCCCAACGTGCACAGACCAAGCCAAGGTAATGTGTCGGGGATGAAAGTCCACAACACGCACAGACTCAAGCATAAGACACTATGCCGAGGGAAAAACCCCAACACGCACAGTCCATCTGTGTTACATAATTATACAAGCAGAGTTCCTTATTATCCCTCACGAACTCGCGGTCGACAACAATATGGACTGCATAAGGACATTTCAAGGGTCAAACCAACTGTAGTATAAACAATACAATGAGACGCACAATGCGTCGCAACGATCAACATGACTCAGTAAGTAAGGTGGCAAGGCAACCAAATTTGATTACCAAATCTACATGACGAGAATTGGGGGTAAAGGTTCAATAATTTGACTAGAAATTTATAGACAAGTTCTAATGAATTTTTTTTAGATAAGTTTCAGCGAAATAATAACATAACAACTCAACAAAAATCTGGCAAAATAAAGAGGAAGGGAGCAAGATAGAGGGCAAGAACACCACTTACCTCGTTTTTATCGGAAAAATCCTCTGAATCACCCCACGTCACAGATCAGGGCAGAAGAAAATGGGAGGAGACGAAATTTGAACAAAAAAGGCCGAAATAATGGTTATGGCCGAAAAACCATAATGAGAAAACTCAAGAAATAGGGAAAAATTTATCACGATGGCGTAGCTCTCGACGAGAGCTTTCCAGATCTACGATCGGTTGGAAATTTCGAGCACCAAAGCTCCGCCGGCGGCCACCGAAAGATTCACGACTTATAGTTATGCCGTCACTTTCGCTCTGGTTCGGTCGAGAGAAGAAGAAGAAGAAGTTCTTTCTGTTTGTTTATAATTATCCTAAGTATAAGATTATATATATATATATATATATAATTTCTTGTCTAAAACGGACGATCCACAAGCGAGTGCGCGGAAGACAAAAATATAGGTTTAGGATGACTTCAAATCGAAAAGTGTTCAACATGAAAGTTGTAGATCTCGTCGAGACGAACAAATTTAATGTTAACTATTTTTCGATACGACATGGTTTTGTCTTTGAAAACGGCACTCGAACGCAAACTGCAACAGACAATTCGAGAAAGGTTACAGATCACTCGAGTAGGCTGAAGATCACTCGATTAGGCTGAAAACAACACTCGAGTAGGTTGAAGATCACTCGAGTAGGCTGAAAACAGCACTCGAGTAGGTTGAAGATCACTCGAATAGGTTGAAAACATCACTCGAGTAGGTAAGAACATGACTCGAGTAGGAATTTTGCAGGACCGAGTAGAATGAATATAGGACTCGCGTAGGAATTTGCAGGACTCGAGTAGAATGAATATAGGACTCGAGTAGGAATTTGCAGGACTCGAGTAGAATGAATATAGGACTCCAGTAGGAATTTGCAGGACTCGAGTAGAATGAATATAGGACTCGAGTAGGAATTTTGCAGGACTCGAGTGGTAAGGAGAGTACTCGAGTATTCAGGAAATCGAATTTTGCATGAACAGTTGATCCACTCGTGTAAAACAGAAAGTACTCGAGAGAAAAATTACATGATTGATAATTTTTTTGCCAATCTACCCTTATGATTAAACTATACAAATGAATAGTATTTTTCATTTTTGAATAGTACTTTAATAATAAAATATTCGTATTTATATATTTTTGAATAAGGAAACTACGAGATCAAAATGGAGGCTCAAACGCGCGCTGAAATAAACGAAACTCACGCCGTAGGCGAATACAGACGCTACGAACACAACAGCGAAGTCAAAACCAAAATCCGACGAGCCGTTCTTGAGATATAAATCCTCAAAGTCTGAGGCGAACATAAATTCTACAAACTTCGGAAATTCGCCGAGTCTCGAATATCGCTCGGATCGCGACGAAACTTGACGAACATGTCAGAAATTAATCAATTTAATTTTCCAATGTGAAATTTTCGATTTTCGGCAAGGATTCGCGAATTTGGCTGACTCGATCGAATAGACGCGAAAACGCACTAACGTCGACGCGTCGTCAGCTCCACGTTAACGTAACACCTCGTACGTCATTATGACGTCAACAAGAGGATTAAATAATTGCCGGAAAAAATCAGGGGCGTTACAACCTTGTACAAGGGTGTGGCGGAATTTACAAGAATATTTCAAAAGTGTCAACTATTTGACCCACTCCAACCCCTATTGGCTCAGAGGCTTAGGAGCATTACGATGTTGTGGCTTTTCGCGATTTGGGGAATGGACTTGGTACGATCTTTCCCTCAAGCAAGTGGGTAGAGGAGGTTCCTCCTTGTCATGATCGACTATTATCGAAGTGGTTGGAGGTCAAGGTGTTGGCCAATGTAACTTCCCGGGAAATCCGTAACTTTGTGTGAGGAGAGATCATCTATTGACACGGACTTCCTCAAGCCATAGTCATTGATAATGGGCCACGGTTTGCCAGTGAGGAGTTCGTCAGTTTCTACATCCAGCTGGGGACAGACCTTGTAACAACCCAATTTTTCAGCAGGCAAAATTTTGGGTGACACGGCCTGGGACACGGGCGTATCCCAGGGCGTGTCCTGCTCGGGTGCGAAGTCGTCATAAGTTCGATGAAAAATGAGTTCGACGAACTGCGTTCGACGTTCGTCGAACGCGGGAACACGCCAGGCTATATGGGTGTGTACCATTCGAGGAGGACGTGTCCCCCTGTGTTCGACGAACTGCGCTCGACGATCGTCGAGTATGTGGTACACGGCCTGTGACACGGGCGTGTCACAGGGCGTGTCCCGCTGTGTCGAGAGGTCGACACTTTTCTCTCGAGTAAGTGGAAAAGTACTCGAGTAAGAGGGCGGTGACACGGGCGTGTCACAGGGCGTGTCGGACCCGAAACATGATTTTGCGGGTTTTCGTGGTCGTCCATTATTCTTCAGCTGGGATCTAACAGCTGAGAGCCTTCCATGCTTCCTTAAGGCCGAAAAGTGAGAAGGAAGCCTCATTTTTATGTTAGCCTTCATCTTTCTAAACTTTTAGAGAGAGAAAGGGAAAGGAAGAAGGAGGAAGAAGAAGAGGGGCTGATCTCTGGTGGAGCTTGAGAGTGTCAAGCTGAGATTCGAGGCCATCATTGCGGAGGAAAAGCTTTTGCGGTTCTTTCTAGCCAGCTAGTAGTTCATGGCACCAAAACGGTCTTTAAGGGTAATGACATTTCTTCTTCGTCATGTGAAGGTTTCCTTTTTGGCATATGCTTGATTCCCCCACCAAAGGGTGGCTGATTTTGGGGTCTTTTGGGTTGATTCATGGAATCCCCTTTCATATAGATCCAGAAATGGAGTACGGAATAGGCATGTTGTGTGAAGCCCATCTGGACAGGTTGGTCTGGATTGGTGATGTTGCATACGAACCGGAGAAGACTCTATGATAAACGCGTAGTTTAGGAGTTGACGGGTTGGACCTGTGAAAGGAAGTAGCAGGAAGTACTGGAGTTGTAGTCCAGGAAAACACCCGTAGAATGCTTGTGCTGTTGGGACAGGGACAATCCACCCAACGGTGGAAAACAAAGGCAACGGTCAGCATTCAGCTGACCAAATTATAACGACCATACCCCTTTTTCGGGGCAGCGGTAATCTTCCCTGCAGGCATAGCATTTCACAAACATATATTGATCATATGATGTGCTTTTACGCACACATTCCATCACAACCGTCAGCCACTCGGATTGACGATCCGTACACTGAGGGCACATTCTTGGTGTACCGGCGAACCAGTTGCCCACAACCGTATCAGGGTCGCAACTCAACGACAACTCACTTGAGCGTTTACTCCATGGAGTGCAGCCTGAGTTTTCTAGTCTTAGTGAACCGGGATTGGCCCGTAGCCCCCCATTGTATCACAGCGCGTAGGCCTAAGACTCTCGCTATGCGCTCCAACATACCGCACTTTCTGGTCCACTTCGGACGGACATAACGCAGGTCGGATCCTCCACCCCCCCCCCCCCCCCCCCGTTGCTCAAATCGCCTTGCCATCACCGAGCACAACGTACTCGCGGCTAATCAAGGCGTGGGTTGGTCTCACCGATCCTGTTCTTGGCATTCAAGCTTGGGTTTTCCTGGGCGCACCAGTACTTCATTACACCCACTCATATGATTACTTTCCTGCTACTCTCTTCACATGTATGACTCCGCAAATGTCACAAATGTCAGGGGTCTTTCCTGGATACCATGCAAGTACTTCTTGTTACTCTCTTCATAGGTGGACTCCCTATGAACATTAAGCATTACAAAGGGTATTTCCTGGAATTCCAATCCAGTACTTCCTGCGACTTCCTTTCACAGGTAGAACCCAACAGCACAAGCATTCTACGGGTATTTTCCTGGACTACCACTCCAGTACATCCTGCTACTTCCTTTCACAGGTCCAACATGTCGACTCTTAAACTACGTGTTTATCACGGAGTCTTCTTCGGTTCGTATGCAACATCACCAATCCAGACCAACCTGTCCAGATGGGCTTCACACAACATGCTTATTCCGTACTCCATTTCCGGATCTATATGAAAGGGGATTCCATGAATCAACCCAAAAGACTCCCAAAATCAGCCACCCTTTGGTGGGGGAATCATGCATATGCCAAAAAGGAAGCCTTCACATGGCAAAGAAGAAAGGTCGTTACCCTTGAACACCGTTTCGGTGCCATGAACTCCTAGCTGGCTAGAAAAAACTGCAAAAGCTTTTCCTCCGCAACGATGGCCTCGAATCTCAGCTTGACACTCTCAAGCTTCACCAGAGATCAGCCCCTCTTCTTCTTCCTCCTTCTTCCTTTCCTTTCTCTCTCTAGAAGATTAGAAAGATGAAGGCTAACATAAAAATGAGTCTTCCTTCTCACTTTTCGACCTTAAGGAAGCAAGGAAGGCTCTCAGCTGTTAGATCCCAGCTGAAGAAGAATGGACGGCCACGAAAACCCGCAAAATCATGTTTCAGTCTGATACGCCCTGTAACACGCCCGGGTGTCACCGCCCTCTTACTCGAGTACTTTTCCCACTTACTAAAGAAGACAAAAGGGTCGACCCTCTCGACACAGAGGGACACACACTGTGACCACGCCGTGTCACCAGGCATGTACCCAATACTCGACGATCGTCGAGTGCAAGTTCGTCGGAACACAGGGGGACACGCCCTCCTCGAATGGTACATGCCCGTGTAGCCTAGCGTGTTCCCGCATTCGACGAACGTCGAATGCAGTTCGTCAAACTCATTTTTCGTCGAACTTACGATGACTCCGCACCCGAGCAGGACACGCCCTGGGACACGCCCGTGTCCCAGGCCGTGTCACCCAAAATTTTGCCTGCTAAAAAATTGGGCTGTTACAACCCTCCCCTCCTACCAGAAATTTCGTCCTCAAAATTTGCACACAGGAAGGCAATCAGCAACTAAAAAGTCATAACATCAAAATTTCTTGTTACAATAACTTTTCACTATCCACTCAGTTACAGAAACAGCTTGATAAATTCAGCTCGCATGGTCTGCTCTCGCTCCCATGTAAGCTCTTCACGACCGCAGTTGTCCCACCGGACTTTAACCATCCCAACCGTCTTGTTCCGCAACTATTTCTCGGCTCGATCCTTGATCTGAATGAGTCTAACTCTCGTTGTTAGACCATACTCCACCGGCACACGATCATCTGTGATCACTTGAGCTGGATCTTTAACGGCCTTCTGAAGCACCGAGATCTGAAACACATCATGTAGTCCACCCAAGTCTGCCGAAAGAGCTAGCCGATACGCAGCTTCTCTGATTCGCTCAACCACTTCAAATGGACCCAAATATCTTGGACTAAACTTTTTCAAACGTCGAATCCTGGATACGCCTTTGAAGGGCTTAATCTTCAAGTAGACTCAATCGCCTATCGCGAACTCCACGTTCATGTGCTTGGCATTGTAGTACTTTGCTTGACGATCTTGGGCTATGAGTAGCCTCTCTCGAATATCGTCAAATTTCCACTCTAGAATCGGCAACGACTTCAAATAACCTCCCAGTTTCTGGCATTCCGCCTTCACCATAGCACAGGTTTGGCATTTGGCCACATAAAGAGCAACATCTTTCTTTAGCCCTGGCCACCAGAACAGCTTTTTCATATCTCTGAACATCTTCGTGCTCCCTGGATGGATTGAGTACTTCGTATAATACGCTTCATACATCAGTTCTTCCCGCAATTTACCCAAATTCGGGATGCACAAACGGCCCTCTTTCCACAAAAGACCGTCAGTCCAAGAGAATTTGCCCTCTGGCCGCTCTTTAGCATAGCATAGGAGATCTTCATCCAACTTCGTTGCTCGTCGAATCCGGTCTGCAAGGTCATACTGCACCTCCGTCCAGTTCAAACATGCATCGGCGGTGGAATTCTTGTCAACACACGAAATCTCTAACGCTTCTAACTCCTGGATAAGACGTTCATCATGCTTCTGCAACCAAGCTGCTCTTGCCGGAGTCCGCCGACTCAAGGCATCTGCGACTACATTACCTTTTCCGGGCGTGTAGTGAATCTCAAAGGTGTAGTCCCCAAGGAACTCCAACCACCTTCGCTGTCGCATGTTCAGGTCCTTCTGCTCCAATAGGTATTTCAGGCTCTTGTGATCTGTATAGATCTCCACCTTCACACCATAAAGATAGTATCACCACAGCTTTAGTGCAAAGATCACCGCTGCCAACTCAAGATCATGGACGGGATAGTTCCGCTCGTGCACTTTCAGCTGGCGTAAGCCATAAGCAATCACCTTTCCATTTTGTAGAAGCACGCAGCCTATGCTGCTCTTTGAAACATCACTATAGATTACAAATCCATCGGTACCACATGGCGATGACAACACAGGCGCCGTGGTCAACCGAATCTTCAGCTCTTCAAAAGCTCACGCGCACTTTGGCGACCAAACGAACTTTTGCTCTTTTCGTGTCAGCGTGGTTAGAGGCAAAACAATCCGTGAGAAGTTTTCAACAAATCTTCGGTAGTAGCTTGCTAGTCCAAGGAAGCTCCGGACATCGGCCACTGAAGACAACACTGGCCACTCCTCTATGGCCCTTCTCTTCGCTGCATCCACTGCTATGCTCGCTCCACTCACCACATGGCCCAAAAAATCCACCGATGCTATCCAAAATTTGCACTTAGAGAACTTGGCATAGAGCTGATTCTGCCGCAATGTATTCAACACCAACCACAAATGCTTCTCATGATCGGCTTCCGATCTCGAATACACCAGGATATCATCAATGAACACTATCACGAACAGATCCAGGTACTCGAGTAATATTCGGTGCATCAAGTCCATAAATACAGAGGGCGCATTGCACAACCCAAACGGCATGACCGTGAACTCGTAGTGCCCGTACCACGTTCCAAATGCGGTTTTGTGAATGTCACCTTCCCGGATTCTCAACTGGTAATAACCAGACTTCAAGTCCAACTTCGAGTAGACGGTCGATCCCACTAGCTGATCGAACAATTCATCAATCCGGGGATATCAGATATTTATTCTTCTCGGTCAGCTTATTCAGTTCACGGTAATCAATACATAACCTCAATCCACCATCTTTCTTCTTTACAAAAAGCACAGGCGCGTTCCACGGTGACATGCTTGGGCGTATATAACCCTACTCAAGTAACTTTTGTAGTTGGGCCTTCAACTCGGCCATCTCCTTAAGCGCAATGCGATATGGCGAGCGGGCCACGGGTTTCGCACCTGGCACCAACTCGATCGTGAAGTCAATCTCACGCTGGGGTGGTAGCCTAGGGAGATCCTTGGGAAACACATCTGTAAACTCCGACACTATCAGAACATCGCACACACTGGCCTTAGGCTCCATAGCCTGAATTAACGCAAAGTAGCACTCCGGGCCTTTCCGAACAGCTTTGACAACTTGGAGTGCAGACATCAACGTCCCTCCCACTGCTCGCATCCCCGCGAACTTAGTCTCCTGCTCGGTATTCTGGCCCAACGTGATCTCTTTAGACTGGCAGTCAATCAAGGCATGCTGCTCCGCGAGCTAATCCATCCCAAAGATCACGTCGAATTCTGATATCGGCAATACAGATGTAGTCAAACTGAAATCCCGACTTCATATTTGGACCTCCACATCGCAAGCTTGATCCGCAAGCATCCAACAGCCATTCAGCAACACCACTCTAGCGCTATCTGTCTTCACAGGACTAGGTATCCCAAGCCGCGCTATAAACTCTTTAGACAGAAAAGAATGAGAAGCACCTGTATCGAACAGGGCTCGCACTAGCGTGTTCCGAATCATCACAAATCCTGTGACGATCATGTCACACATACCAACCACAGGCACATATGCAATAAACCAAGCATACAAGCAATACAATACTCAAAAACTTAACTCGTACCTGTAACGACGTCACTTTGCTTGATGTCCTCCTGCAGGCCAAGATTGTAGACCCAGGGCTGCGCCTGCGAGGCAGAGGATTCCACCACCGCCTTTCCTTTTTCCGCATATGACGCTCCCGCCTTCTTTTCACTCTTTGGCGGCACCCGACAATCCCGAGCTATATGCCCCACCCGTCCACAATTGAAGCATGTACGAGTATCCGGCCTTGAGGTGGTCCCCGACATTGCTCCCGATGCAACTGAAGAAGGAGCTCGTCCCGCCATCTTGGGTCTCTTGCCCCATTTCTTCTTATAAAAGGACTTTGTCAGTCGGGGCACCTTAAACTCTGGTTGTGTCACAGCCAAGACCCTCTTCCCCTGCACCCTTTTCATGTCTTTTTCCAGCGCGCAGACAGTATCAACTAATGCCTGGAAGCCTTGGTTCACAGAACTAGAAGTAGGAATCTCAACTCGTCCCGCAGACCTTCATAGAACCTATTCGTCTTCCTATGCTCATTAGCAAAAAGCCGCAAGTACATTGTGCTCGGTGATGGCAAGGCGATTTGAGCAACGGGGGTGGAGGATCTGACATGCGTTATGTCCGTCCGACATGGACAGAATGTGCGGTCTGTTGGAGCGCATAGCGAGAGTCTTAGGCCTACGCGTTGTGATACAATGGGGGCTACGGGCCAATCCCGGTTCACTAAGACTAGAAACTCCGGCTGCATTGCCATGGAGTAAATGCTCAAGTGAGTTGTCGTTGGGTTGCGACCCTGATACGGTGGTGGGCAACTGGTTCGCTGGTACACCAAGAATGTGCCCTGAGTGCACGGATCGTCGAGCCGAGTGGCTGACGGTTGTGATGGAATGTGTGCGTAAAAGCGCATCATATGATCTATATATACTTGTGAAATGCTATTCCTGCAGGTAAGATTACCGCTGCCCCGAAAAAGGGGTAGGGTCGTTATAATTTGGTCAGCTGAATGTTGACCGTTGCCTTTGTTTGCCACCATTGGATGGATTGTCCCTGTACAGGTGCTGGAGAGCCAAGCGGGATGAAAAAGGGTTGATGTCCATGCTGCTTTAACTGTTGCTGCTGTTGTTAGCCCTTGAAGGCTAATTTGGATATGAGTGTTGTGTTCACTTTTAATGTGGCCGGCCTACGCGCTAATGTTTAGGCCACTGTTTGACAGTCCTGTAAGGCCATAAGGCCAACTAGTTTATGTTGTAAGACATTCCTATCTATATATACAATGTGGAGTTATTTTATATGTTGGACATTCAAGTGTGGAGTTCAATGGTTAGTGTAGGCTTCCGCTAGAATGCATTGTGTTAGGGTGTGATGCGGTACTCTGGTATCATCCCGTAACTTCACCGCATGTTTTGTGATATATACTGTGGGGCCCCGGCCGGACCTTCTAGTATATACCATATGAACTGATGGGGTTGTTACAGACCTAATGTTTGCGTCAGTTCACCACCTTAGGAGAAACGGGCAGGTGGAGGCAACACACAAGATTATTGTAAACTTGTTGAAGAAGAAGGTGGAGAATCTGAAGGGAAATTAGGTAGTGTGGCTTCCCTTGATCCTAAGGACCATTACGATTCGTCGAGTATCGAGGTAGTTCGTCGGGTATACTCGCCGAATTTTTTACTGTTTTTGGCCTGATTTGTCGTGTATGGTCCTTAGAGCTGTTTTAGGACTTGTTTAAGTTTTCCTTTGGGTTTATACTTGGGATTTGGTTATGGTTTGATGTTTCTTTGGCTGTGAAGGTTGGCAGTGGATAAATGACCGCCAACTGGACGTTGGTTTGTGGATCAATAGGACTGTTGGTTTGGGTTGGGACAAATGGTCACCACCGCAGGGCCTTCTTTTTTGAGACATTTGGGTCTGAGAGCCTGGTATGGGACAATTGGTCACTGACTCCGGCCCGGTTGATATTATCAAGTGTTAATGATTCACGTTTTCGAACTGTTTTGTGCTCAGTTTGCTTCTTAGATCAGTCTATGTTATTTATGTTAATCCTTGCAGATATTGTCGAAGTATGGTTTCGTTCCACACTTGGTGCATATAGTCAATTAACTCCTTTATTACAGACTTTTACTGTACTTGTATTTATTTGGCTAATCAGCTGTGGTGTTCAGCATTTCTTATATTCAGGTTTGGTAAACCCTTCCGTGCCTTTGTACTTATTACCTGATTATTTTCCTTTTGCACTTGTACTTTCTTGCTGAGGTGTTCTTTTTTTGAATGCCTCAGGTTCAGGGTTGTAGCCGGTTGAGCGGCTAGGTTTGGGAGTTTGCTAGTGGACTGCTTTGTTGTAGAGGTTTTCCTCACCCTTGAGAGGTAGTTTTTGGTTGTTAACCCGCCAGTCTGCCTAACTGCCAGGCCGCCTAACCAAACCGTCAGTCCGCCAATGTAACGCCCCTGATTTTTTCGATGTTATTATTTGGTTTGTCGACGTCATAATTATGACGTCAGGGCATTACGCTTTTTTCGTTTTGATGTTGGCGCGGCACCGTTTGTGCGTTTTTGCGTCCGTTGGGTCCATTTGACCAGATTTTGGGATTCTGATAGGATTGAATGTTTTCCTTGATTTAAGGGATGAGGTTTTGAGGCCTTGGAATTGTCCAACTTTGTTGTGATCCGAGCATTTTGGAGTCTCGGCGCGTGTTTGGACCCTTGTGGTGATCTCTTTTTCTTATAAGAGCATTTGATGTTGTGTCTCAAGAATGGTACGTCGGATTCTAGGGTTATCTTCACTAATTAATTCGTTTAATTCAGCGCGTTTGGGCGTCTGTTTTGAACTCATATTTTCCTGTTCAACTATCTGAATATGATAATTATTATATTAAAGCCTTGGGCCTATTTTGATTCTCGGGAAGCTCTCCTAAAGGGGTAGGTTTTCTTTGAACTCAATTTTTATTATACGAAATTTCTGGGCGCTGTATGGTGGTCAATGATCGTCGAGCGGAGCTCGACGAACGTCGAGCGTCGAGCTGAGCTCTACAAAGCATCGAGCGGTTCTGGATTCTGGGTTCGATGAACTTGGAGCAGAATTAGTCAATCGAGCCTTTCTTTCGATGAATTTCGAACTGACTTTGTCGAACGGGTTTTTTTCCTTTGTGTTCGACAAACTTCGAGCGGAGTTCGACGAACGTCGGGCTGAGCTAGACGAAGTATCGAACGGATTTGTCCTTCCTGCTTGTTTTCGAGAAGACTTTTCTGTACTCGAGTTCCGCCTGGTCATTCTCGAGATATGCCTAATGTTCTCAAGAAGTCATCTTCCTTTGTACTCGAGACATCATCCTTTGTACTCGAGAAGCCTACTCCTCCTACTCGGGTAATCTTCTTCCTATTCCCGAGACATGTCTTCCACTCGAGAAATATTTTCTCATCTCTCAAGAAATTCATTCTTAGTTCTCGAGTTGTGCTTCTCTGTTCTCGGGAATTGATGCCTTTTGTACTCGAGAGGCCTCTTCTAGTACTCGAGAGCTACCTTGTTCTCAAAATGGACTAGTTGATCTCGAGAAACCCTTACCTTCTTCTCAAGAAGTCTGGTTCAGCCGATCCCGGTTCGTTTTCTTAAGTGTTGTTATTCTAATATTACCCTTAGTATATATATGCCTACTTCTTCCTCCTTCATATAGACCGAATTTCCTGTTCATCTCCCGAACTAGAGTGGCGTGAGCGATGGAGAGAGAGTTTTTCCGTGATTCTTCCGGTGGTCGCCGACGGTGCTCCGGTGCTCGAAATTTCCAACCGATCATATATCCGGAAAGCTCTCAGTGAGAGCTTCGCCATCGTGGTAAAATCTTCCCAATCCCTTGAGTTGTTCTCGCTAGGGTATTCGGCCCTAACTCCTATTTTTGGCCATTCTTGTTAGATTTCGACTTCCCTCATCTTCTTTAGCCCCGATCTACGACAAGTAGTGATTTGGAGAATTTTTTCGGTAAAACCAAGGCAAGTGATGGTTATCTCCCTCTATTCCCTTCTTTATCCTGATTTGTAGAAATTACTAACTTCTTGATATCTTGATTTTTAATAACTTGCTGATGTTTAGTGTTGTTTAAATCTCTTGTCTAGTTTCGTTTATAATCATTATATTCTTGACTTTGTTACCTAATCTTGTAAGTGTTATATGTGGTTAAATCTTACTCTAATAATCGTTTCTCAACGTTTAAGTAGGACGTGTTAGAGTTCATTTAGGATTGTAAATTCTTCCTAAAGGTTGATCAACCGCTCCTAATCTAGAATTGTCCAGTAGAATCTGATGTTTCATTATTGTCTTGAGACTTATATCATGCTTTCCTTCGTGGTGACGTCGTGGGTCGAGACGCGCCGCCAGGACAAGAAGGGTTGTGGTGGGCCTCTGAGCTCTAAACCCGGGTCGTTACGGGATTTTCCTTCCGGGTTTCCGTGTTGCGGGTGTTATTTGTGGACGAAACCACCGCCACAACGTTTGTTCTCCCTATTAGTACTTTATGGGGCTCTACCGGGTGTTTGGGCATTTGCGGTGTATGGTAGAGCATCCAGTCTCCCCCACAATTAGACGGATAAATTGTCTTCGGGGTTGGCCACCCCGCCCATTTTGGTTTTTTTGGTGGACTTGACCATAAGTGGCTAATAGGGGTTTGTTTCTCTTCCTGATGAATTAATCACGACCTTTTCCCTTATAGTCTTGTGCATTTGGGGTGCTTTTATTGTACGTGACGCTTCACGTAAGTGTTCTCTTTTTACCTTTGTATATGACTGTTGTACTTTATGTAAGTATTTTTTTCTTGGGTCTTGGGTTGGTACCCCTTGACTTTGTTTACTTTTGGCTTACTTTCTGCCATCACTTATACTTTCTTTATAATGCCTCAGGTTCAGAGCTCTAGCTGATTGTGGTGCTGGTTTTGGAGTTCTTTGGCAGCAGAGTTGGGTGTGGTTTTTGCCTCGACGTAGGGAGGTAGTATGTTGTTTTAGCTTGCTTTACTAGTTCAGACATACTTTACTTTATATGAGTTCGTGTCAGTTTGTTGACGCCCACAGGATTGTTATTTTTGGATACTTGCTAGCTGCTTAGTTTTCTTTCTATGTATTGGATTACTTGCTCTCATGGATGTTTTATGTTAGGATTGCATGGTAGGTATTTTCAAGTATAAAACTACTATTATTACCTCACGCATTGCATGTTATTTTAAAATGTTAAATCACTATATTTAACAACCGTAAAAATCTACTTTTATTGCTATTATAAATTTAGAACTTGCATACCTTGAGGTGTCCTTTGGGAACCTCTATCTCTTGTAGGATGCCTAATCTGATAAAAGAAGTATTTTCCATAGCGTTTAACTACTTTTCTTGTGGACTAGATGAGCCTCTAAGCTGAGGGATACAGCTAACTACTATACTTAAACTGATTTTACCTTTAAATAACCCAAAGAATCTCTCTTCATGATTAAGTAGGAGTCTTGCCTGAGCGTCCGCAGTTATCCCCTACTGACGTGGCATCATGACACACATTTTTCCCTTACTCTGATATACCTTTTTTGGCTGTGAAAAATACGGGTTGTGACAGTTGGTATCAGAGGGAGGTTGGTTTGACAAGTTGGTTGAACCGGCCAATCTCGTTTAGTTTGTTTCCCTTCATTCATTTGCATACACACACTGATGTGTCATCAGTACGTCTTAACCGAAGCATAGTCACTACACTCATAGCATGATAAGAAATATACGAGGCATATTATGTAGTATGAGATGCATAATATGTGTTTGTATATGGATCCACCATAGGAGACAACATGTGACGGTTATGTAGTATGAGATGCATAACCATCATCATATGGGTGCTCATTAGCACGTTTTTTTTTTCATTGCATGCGATGTTATGTAGTATGGGATGCATAATATTTCATGTATACGCCGCTCATGCATGCATTAAGGCCTTTTTAGAATGCATAGCACAATATATATAGCATATCATCGCATAAGCACGCGTACTAAGTTAAGGTTTACATGATGACACATGTACACACATGATTTAAAAGAAGAATAAAGAATTCATGCATTCATATCATAGGCACATGAGTAAATAGGATGAGAGGATATCATCCTAAGTAGGACATGTTAAAATTCAACAACCTGGCACTACTACCACGTTGAATTTTCTCCAGGTGGTCAACAAGATAGCCTGATGCCAAATTAATATTCTCAGCACTATCAAGATCACACCTTGATCACGCGGAAAATTCCCTGGAACCTAGAGTGAGCAGGGGTTATCTCAACTAAAGCCAGTCAACCAGCAAACACATGTAGCACAAGAGTCTTTATTGATTCACAACAATCTTCTTTACACAGCGAGACATACATGGCGAGACATGCTTCACCAAACAACCACCCAAGGGAAAACAGAGAACTACAAAACCAAGACAAGAGAAACACGCTGCGCGGACTCAACTACCAAGCCGTCGGTCTACTGTTGTGGAGTCCACTCTGTCCGCCAGGTCGCCAGACCGCAACCCAAGCCGCGCGGACTACCCCTTATTCCAATGCTAGCTCTAACTGCCAGTCTGCAAGCCGCCTAACCGCGAGGTCGCCTAGCCGCCAGACCGCACAAGCTGCGATGCTGAATAGAACAGTCCGCCTAAGGTAGGCGACTTATTGAACCCTGAACCAAGTTACCAAAGAGAAGACCGTCTGGTCGCTGTCCGCGACCTGCTGTTTTCCGCTTGTTGCTTAATTGTAGAGTCCGCACTGTCCCTGACCGCAATCAGAGCCAAGTCCTGGCTTTCCAGCACTATTCGCATAACCTAAACAGCACAACCCAGTCAACTCAACCAAATCACGCGGACACCAAAACGCAGTCCGCAGCAACTTGTGCGGGCTTAAGTTACTGTTCACTTACTTCGGTTTCTCCGATTCCTATTCCTGATGTGACATGGGTCCTATTTATATGCACGATGATGAGTGTGGTCACCGCCCTAGCCGATAGGATTACCGCCACATCCCGCAGTAAGACTTTTCTGCAGTCCGCGGATACATTCCAGTCTGCCGCGCCTGTGCAAGATAACTAGCCCGCCTAGCTTCTCCAAGGCCGGACACAATCGCCAGTCCGTCTTGTCGCCAAAGGCCAAGCCGCCAAGAAATCACCAAGGCTGGACAACAACAGCAGTCCGTCTTGTCGCTGAGGGCCAAGCCAGGACCGCCACAGTCGGACTCCGCAGCAACACTGTCCGCCAATCCGTGGAAACAGATCTAGCCTGCTTATCCCGAGCCAACAGCCTCGCCATCAAGGAACCTGCTGGACTTAGTGGACATACAGCTTCCGTCCGCCAATCTCGAGCCCACGGCCTCGCCACCAAGGCAATATTCGGAATCAGCGTACACGCCGATCCAGTCCGCACATACTGCGGACAACTCTAGTCTGCATATCCCTGCAGACATCCCAGTTCGCATACCTTGCAGACTTCTCCAGTCCGTGTATCCCGCAGTCTGCTCCAGTCCGCATATCCCAAGTCCACAGCCATGCCAACAAGGCAGCTGCCGGACTCCGCGGACTCCAGCTACAGTCCGCACACAGTTGCGGACACAATCTCCAGTCCGTTTATCCCCAAACTTGCAACCAAGGCACATGCACTTCTGCCGAGCTTGGCGGACTGAGAAGCAGTCCGCGCTCCTCTGCACGATCTCCCCGGACTGAGCCAAACATGGACTTGGTTCAGACCCAACCAAGTCCACACCACTGGCCATAAGGGCCAGTCCTCACTTACCGGCAGACACTAGATCCAGTCCGCCTGTCCCAGCGAACTCCAATATCAGTCCGCACTAACTTGCGGTCTCCGCAGCTTCCACTTGCCGTTGCACTAGAGCAAGACCAAGTCAACTGCCAAACCGGTCTGCCGAGCTCCAGTTCTTCAGTCCGCTTCATGCTGGACTCTGCGGATAGAGTTTCTATCCGCCCGGTTACATCCTGGGATCCAACTGCCTGCTGAGCACAAGCCGGCCTGGCTAACCGTCGTTGTTGTCCGCATAGTCCATGCGAACAGACCGCTCAGGCCGCTACAGAACAAACCATCTGCAACATCCCTGCCGACCTAGCAGTCCGTCAACTCTGTCCGCGTAGTCCGCGCGGATAGGTCCAAGTGATCCATTCACCCACTTTCACTTCACAAATTTCAACACTCCCCCTTGAAGTGAGAAGTGGTGAATAACTCCAGCAGCTCCTGTAACCTTGCACCTGATCCCTCCGATAGAATCTACAAAGAAATGTCTAAGACATAGTCCTCGCCCCGCATATCATGGACCATGAGGGAGCCCTCCAGCATCTCCCAAAAGGAGCTATGCTTCCTTCTGCCTTCTTCTTCAGCTTCAACCTCCACTCATATATCACAGGAGTATCACCAACACCTTGGGCACAAAAGCCCAAGCCTCATTACCTCTGAGAGAAGTCACCTCTTCAGCCTTGGTGTCAATCACCTCCTTGATTCTAATGGGGTCATCACAGCCAGAAGATACTCGCTCGACCTGAGGGCTAGCAAGGAAACATGGGACCAAGCCCGCCGTGTTCCCTTCACTATATCGAGCTGGTGGCTTACTGATCCTCTTTGATCTACGAAGAACCTGATCATGGCTAACCACCTCCACTGCTTCTGAACCAGCTCCGTTCCCAGGCAAACCCGGAACAATGCTCCCCTTACTTCCTGAACAAGACACTTCCTCACTAGAACCATGAGCACCTAGAGCAACGCTCCCCCTGCTACCTGAACCAGAAGTCTCCGCTCTCGAACAAGAACTACCTGTAACATCGCTCCCCCTGCTTCCTCAACCGGAAGCCTCCGCCTTCAAGCCAGAAGTACCTGGATCATCGCTCCCCCTACTTCCTGACTCTGACGCCTTTGCCCCGAAGCTAGAACAACCTGGAGCTCCTGGTGACTCAGGCAGCTCCACCTGGACCTTAGCAGCAGCCTCCTTCAGCCCATTATCTGACCTTCTCATCCCTAGCTCCACATAAGAGCTATCCCAATACGACGTCAACTCATCGAAGACAACATCTCTCGATACGATGAGTCTCTTCGTCGCAGGATCTATACAGATCCATCTTCTCCTCTGATCATCATACCCAACAAAGACAAGCTTCGTCTTGAGAGCAACCGGAGTGTGTACATAGTAGGTAGATCTAAACACCCGTAGGTGCTTCACACTGGGCTTCACCCCGAACATCAGCTCATAAGGAGTCTTCACATAGATCGGACTAAGAGGCATCTGATTGATGACATGAGCAGCACAGGCCATCCCTTCCTGCCCAAAGGGCCTTAGGAACGTCTTTACTCTGAAGCCAACACTTGCAGGTCTCCGTTAACCAAAGGATCATCTGAGCTGCAATGCCACCTTGCTGTGAAGTATGTCCACAAGAAATCTCCTTCTGGATCCCTTGCTTCCTACAAAATTTTGAGAACTCGGTTGATCCAAACTCACCACCGATGCTTGTCCTCAACTTCTTGATCCTCAGGCCAAGCTGGCCTTCCACAAGCTTCTTGAACTCCACAAATAAGCGCATCATGTTGGACTTCTTCTTCATGAAGTATACCCAAGTATACCTTGAATAGTCATCAACCAATATCAGCATGAACTTGCTGCCTCCAAGACTGGCGGTGACGGTCGGTCCAATCAGAGTACAATGGACAACCTCCAAAGGTGTTTTACATCTGGATTGTGCCTTATCAACCATAAAGCGAAAAGCTTCACTTTGCTGACATCCTGCACACCCCTGACCATCACCATAGGATGATAATCTAGGAAAGCCTCTTACGATTCTTCTTTTCGCCATTGCTTTCAGCTTGTCCATCCCTACATGCCCCAGTCTTTCTTGCCAGATAGCTGCACTATCACTGGCCTTCATTCGATTAGAACTAGAACTTGTTGAAGACCCAATTAAGTTCTTCTCCTTGCCTCCAACATGAGCTACGTTCGCCGAGAGCAAGGTAACCTTGCACTCCTTCCTGAGATAACCATGTTGCTTGCATTTATAGTACATTGGTCCTTCCTTCCTCTTCCCATCATGCCTAGGAGAAACACTCCTCTCTTGTTGATATGAAGTAGAAGGACTATCCTCTACAACAACCTTCACCTCCTTCCTGAACAACCCATCAAGGGAAGTCCAAACCTCCGCAGCTGACCGACATCTACTGATGTGGTCCAAGAGTTCCGATGAGATCACTTGCTTGAGAATAGACTCCGCTTTTGCATTTGTCTCCTTCCAAGATCTCATCTCTTCAGCATTGCCAGCAGTAGCCTTTTGTCTTTTTGCTCCGCATACAACCTCCCAAAGGTCCTTGCCAAGAATAACGCTCTCCATACAGGACTTCCACCTATCAAAGTTTGTCCCTGTAAGGAGATTAATTCCAAGACAACTTACATCTTCCACTGCCATGGTTCTACTACTGGTTCCCTCGTCAAAGAGTAACAACCACTTTAGTTGATCACTGCTCAGCCACTTCAGTCCAGCTCTGATACCATGTTAAAATTCAACAACCTGGCACTACTACCACGTTAAATTTTCTCCAGGTGGTCAACAAGATAGCCTGATGCCAAATTAATGTTCTCAGCACTATCAAGATCACACCTTGATCACGCAAAAAATTCCCTGGAACCTAGAGTGAGCAGGGGTTATCTCAACTAAAGACAGTCAACCAGCAAACACATGCAGCACAAGAGTCTTTATTGATTCACAAGAATCTTCTTTACACAGAGAGACATACATGGCGAGACATGCTTCACCAAACAACCACCCAAGGGAAAACAGAGAACTACAAAACCAAGAAAAGAGAAACAAGCCGCGCGGACTCAACTACCAAGCCGCCGGTCTACTGCTGTGGAGTCCGCTCAGTCCGCCAGGTCACCAGAGCGCAACCCAAGCCGCGCGGACTACCCCTTATTCCAATGCTATCTCTAACCGCCAGTCTACAAGCCGCCTAACCGCGAGGTCGCCTAGCCGCCAGACCGCACAAGCTGCGATGCCGAATAGAATAGTCTGTCTGAGGCAGGCGACTTATTGAACCCCGAACCAAGTCGCCAAAGAGAAGACCGTCTGGTCGCTGTCCGCGACCTGCTGCTTTCCGCCTATTGCTTAACCGCAGTGTCTGCACTGTCCCTGACCACAATCAGAGGCAAGTCTTAGCTTTACAGCACTATCCGCATAACCTGCACAGCACAACTCGGTCAACTCAACCAAACCGCACGGACATCAAAACGCAGTCCGCAGTAACTTGTGTGGGCTCAAGTTACTGTTCACTTACTTCGGTTTCTCCGGTTCCTATTCCTGATGTGACATGAGTTCTATTTATAGGCACGATGATGAGTGTGGTCACCACCCTAGCCGATGGGATTACCGTCACATCCCGCAGCAAGACTTCTCCGCAGTCCGCGGATACATTCCAGTCTGTCGCGCCTGTGTAAGATAGCCAGCCTGCCTAGCTTCTCCAAGGTCGGACACAATCGCCAGTCCGCCTTGCCGCCAAAGGCCAAGCCGCCAATACATCACCAAAGCCAGACAGCAACACCAGTCCGCCTTATCGTCGAGGGCCAAGCTAGGGCTGCCACAGCCGGACTCCGCAGCAACACTGTCCGCTAATCCGCGGACACAACTCCAGCCCGCTTATCCCGAGCCAACGGCCTCGCCATCAAGGCACCTGCCGGACTCAGCGGACACACAGCTTCCGCCGGCCAATCCCGAGCCAACAGCCTCGCTACCAAGGCAACAGCCGGACTCAGCGGACACGCCGATCCAGTCCGCACATACTGTGGACAGCTCTGGTCTGCATATCCCTGCAGACATCCCAGTCTGCATACCTTGCAGACTTCTCCAGTCCGCATATCCTGCAGACTACTCCAGTCCGCATATCTCAAGTCCACAGCCACGCCAACAATGCAGCTGCCGGACACAGCGGACTCCAGCTCCAGTCCGCACACAGTTGCGGACATAATCTCCAGTCCACTTATCCCCAAACTCGCAAACAAGGCACATGCACTTATGCCGAGCTTGGCGGACTGAGAAGCAGTCTGCGCTCCTCTGCGCGATCTCCCCGGACTGAGCCAAACATGGACTTGGTTCAGACCCAACCAAGTCCACACCACTGGCCACAAGGGCTAGTCCGCACTTACTGGCGGACACTGGATCCAGTCCTCCTGTCCCGAAGAACTCCAGTATCAGTCAGCACTGACTGGCAGTCTCCGCGGCTTCCACTTGCCGCGGCACCAGAGCAAAACCAAGGCAACTTCCAAACTGGTCTGCCGAGCTCCAGTTCTTCAGTCTGCTTCATGTCGGACTCCGCGGATAGAGTTTCTATCTGCCTGGTTACTTCCTGGGATCCAACTGCCTGCTGAGCACAAGCCGGCCTGGATAACTGTCGCTGCTGTCCGCGTAGTCCGCGCGAACAGACCGCCCAGGCCGCTACAGAACAAACCGTCTGCAACATCCCTGCCGACCTAGCAGTACGCCAACTCCGTCTGCGTAGTCCGCGCGGATAGGTCCAAGTACTTCATTCACCCACTTTCACTTCACAAATTTCAACATGACATAGCATCATTATAAAATCCCAGAGCAAGTTGCAGCATAAGCAAGTGTCTTAAGTATGGTTTGAACTAGTTGTGTGGCCTAGTTGTAATCTAGGATTTTTGATGAGTCGTTCGTTACCTTTTTTAGAAATGCCGCCAAAGCGTCCTGCGACGAGGTTGACTCTCCAGTCAAAGGGTGAGTCATCAAGTGCGCAGAGTGATGCGTTGATCGAGAGCACCCTTAGCGTAAGATTCTGTCGCGGTTCAAGTCGTACCTGCTAATCCTGCTCCTCTGGTACCCCTAGTGATGTTACCACCGGAGATGAATCTTATATCACATTTTCAGCGATT
This sequence comes from Platanthera guangdongensis, assembly GCA_039583875.1. Taxonomy (NCBI): domain Eukaryota; kingdom Viridiplantae; phylum Streptophyta; class Magnoliopsida; order Asparagales; family Orchidaceae; genus Platanthera; species Platanthera guangdongensis. The sequence goes on along the minus strand of CM077160.1, from coordinate 120,409,705 downwards.
GAGACCTCCCACTTATGACGGGAGTGCCGACTTTATGGTTTTGGATGATTGGATCATCTTTATCGATGAGATGTTCACGTATTCGGGGATTGCTGAAGCCCAGAAGGTAATGATTGCAGCATATCAGCTAAAAGTCCTTGCTAAGACTTGGTGGATTCGGGAGAAGGAAAGTTTGAATAAAGGATGCTCTTGGGAGTCCTTCAAGATGATTTTGCTTAAGAAGTTTCTACCTTCGGTCGACCAGGACCGTCTGATGAATAATTTTCTGCATTTGAAGCTGAGACAGCTCATGGTGAGCGAATTTGAGATTGAGTTCAGTAAGTTGAGCAGATTTGCTCCTGATATTGTAACTTCGGAGGCAGGAAGAGTGAAGCGCTTTCTTGGAGGATTAAGAAGCGATGTCCAACAATTGGCATGCGCTTATAGAGCTGAAAGCTATGCTGAGACAGTGGAAGCTGCTTTGAAGGTTGAGGCGATCGAGAATGCCAAGAATCGAGGTGTTGCGGCGAGAAAAGAGAAGAGGAAATATGATGAGGATGGAAGCTCTGGGGCATCTGGCCCTTCTTCGAAGAAGAAAAGTAAAGAGGTATGTAGCTTCTGTGGTCGATCTGGACACCCTTTCGAAAGGTGTTTCAAGAGGACTGTCACCCTGAAGCAGCAGCAGGTGCTCGTCATCCAAGTTGTACCCAAAGGTGATCTGGTGTGCCCGATCTGTGCAAAGAAGGGTCATGACATCAGTCGTTGCTGGTCGAAGGATAAGACTTGGTTTCAATGTGGGCAGAAGGGGCACCTGAAGTCTTCATGACCCCAGGCTCAGACTCCACTCCAGCCAGCCCCACTTCGGGCTCTGTCGCCGCCACCAAACCAGGACAGAGGAAAAGGAAAGCTGAATGTGGTGACCAGGGAGGAAGCTCAGACCTCTACGCAAGTGATATCAGGTTAGACCCTAGTTTAATTTTTAATCTCTATTGTTGCCCTAGTTTTCGTTCGTTTAGTTATGTATACTACGGTTTTAAGGGAGTTTAAGGTATGGAATAGGTGGGCGCGCGTTCTTTTCGATTCGGGTGCCACCCACTCTTTTATGGAACGGAGTTTCGTAGTTAGGCATCGTCTGAACGTGGATCAATTAGGAGACTCCTTCAACGTCAAACTTCCCTCTGGTGATTCGGTGATATCTAATCAAGGAGTTCTGAGATGCCCTATTTGTCTAGGTGATTTCCTAGCCTTTGAGGATCAGATGGTGCTGGATCTGGCGGACTTCGATGTGATTTTGGGCATGGACTGGCTGTCTAAGTATGATGTGGTCATCCAGTGCAAGGCAAAGCGACTGGATTTCAGGATGGACAATGGCCAACATATGAGCATCTATGGTTTTCAGGACAAGGTTTCCCCTATTATTTCTGAGGTATGTGCTTTTCGTGCTATAGAGTCTGTTTGTGTGGCATTTTTGGTTTCCAATTCAGCTTTGGAAACTGCTTTTGTTACACCACGTCTTGAGGATGTCACGGTGGTGCGAGAGTTTCCAGATATTTTTCCTGATTGTCTTCCAGAACTTCCTCTGGTGAGGGAGATAGAGTTTGTGTTAGACCTCGAGCCAGGTACTCATCCTATTGCCAAAGCACCGTACCGTATGGCTTCGCGTGAGTTGTATGAGTTGTGTAATCAGCTTGATGAGTTGTTGCAGTGTGGTTTTATCCGACCGAGTTCTTCTCTGTGGGGTGCTCCTCTTTTGTTTGTCAAGAAGAAGGATTGATCGATGAGGCTTTGCATCGATTATAGAGAATTTAATAAAGTGACCATTAAAAATAGATATCCCTTACCGAGAATTGATGATCTGTTCGATCGGTTGTGTGGTAGCTCAGTATTTTCAAAGATAGATCTTCGTTCAGGCTACCACCAGTTGAGAATTCGTGAGGTAGATATTCCACTGACCGCTTTCCATTTGCGGTATGGACATTTTGAGTTTTTGGTGATGTCCTTCTGTTTGACCAATGCATCCTCTGCATTCATGGATTTAATGAATAGAGTGTTCAAGGATTTCTTGGACCAATTTGTTATTGTGTTCATAGATGACGTCCTTGTGTATTCCCGCAGTATTGAGGAGCATACTCAACATTTGTGTTTTGTTTTGTCGACCCTGAGGGAGCATATGCTTTATGTGAAGTTGAGCAAGTGTGAGTTCTGGCTATCTCAGGTGTCCTTTATGGGGCATACTGTAAGCAAGGACGTTATTTCCGTAGACCCGACCAAGATTTATGTTGTGATGGAATGTGAGAGACCTTCTACACCTAAGGAGATTAGGAGCTTCTTAAGCCTGGCTGGCTATTATAGAAGATTTATGGAAGGGTTTTCAGTGTTGTCTGCTCCTTTAACTAGACTTACCCAGAAGAATACTGCATTCATTTGGAGTGATAAGTGTGAAAAAGCTTTCCAAGAGTTGAAGAAGAGATTGTGTACTGTCCAGTTTTAGCCTTGCCTACCAAAGGGGTTGAGTACATTGTGTATGTGGATGCATCACATATTGGACTTAGTTGTGTTTTGATACAAGATGGGAAGGTGATCGCGTATGGATCAAGACAATTGAAGATTCATAAAAAAAACTATCCTACGCATGATTTGGAGTTGCTGCTGTAATTTATGCGCTGAAGCTTTGGAGACATTTATTGTATAGCGGCTGTGTAAGATCTATACGGACCATAAGAGTTTGAAGTACGTCTTCACTCAGAAGGAACTAAATCTGCGCCAGCGTCAGTGGTTAGAATATGTGGCCGATTATGAAGTGGAGATCCTTTATCATCTAGGAAAGGCTAACGTAGTAGCCGATGCTTGAGTAGAAAGACAGCCAAAATTTTTAATCATCTGCTCAGTCCTTGGTGGAAGAATTTTTATTGATGGACATTAAAGTTGGGAGTAGTGATGTGTCTGCTAGTTTAGAAGCAGAAGAGCCGTCTTGGATTTCCCTTACTAGAGCACATCAGAAGGATGATCCAGATTTGTTGCATCTCCGGGATAGAATTGAGAAAGGAGAGCTACCTGATTTCTCTTTGGATGAGTTGGATACTTTGAAGTATCGGGGTAGATTTTATATCCCCGCTTTTGGTGATGTTCAGGCTAGACATTGTACTGAAGCTCATGGTTCCAATATTGCCTACCATCCTGGTTCCACTAAAATGTATAAAGATATAAAGCAAATTGTTTGGTGGTCGGGAATGAAGAATGATATCACGAAGTTTGTGTCGGAATGATATACGTGTCAACGTGTTAAGGCTAACCACAAAAGGCCTGGAAGTAAATTGACACACCGCTTGATATTCCAAGTTGAAAGTGGGAGAGTATTTCGATGGACTTCATCACCGGCTTACCGAGATCTCCCCCTGGGCATGACTCTGTTTGGGTGATAGTTGATAGATTGGCTAAATGTGCTCACTTTGTGTCTTTTAAGATTGGATATTTTATAAAGAAGATAGCTGAATTGTACCTTGATGAGGTTATCAAATTACATGGAGTTCTTGTCAGTATTGTATCGGATCGAGACTCTAGATTTACATCTCATTTTTGGAAGAGTTTACAGGAGGGGTTAGGTACCGACTTGAGGTATTCCACCGCCTATCATCCGCAGACGAATGGTCAAACGAAAGAGTAAATCAGATTGTAGAAGATATAATCAGGTGTTATATTTTGGATCACGGTGGTGCTTGGGATGAACGTCTCAGACTCATGGAGTTTGCGTATAATAATAGTTTCCAAGAGAGTCTGCATATGGCCCCGTTTGAGGCCTTATATGGGAGATGTTGCAGAACTCCTTTATTTTGGACTGAGGTTGGAGAAAGACCGTTGCTAGGTCTGGATGCCCTTGAAGAGATGAATTATGTCGTAACTTATATTCTAGAAAAGCTCCTTGTGACACAAGAACGATATGAGAAATATGCTAATCAATGAAGGGTTGATTTGGAGCACGTTGTTGGGGACATGGTTTTTCTGAAATTTTCTCAGATGTCAGGTGTTAAAAGGTTTGGAAGGAATCACAAGTTAAACCCCTGGTATGTGGGACCTTTTCAGATTCTGGAGCGTGTTGGAGCGTCAGCTTACAGGCTAGAGTTGTCAGCTACCTTCCCTAGTGTCCATGATGTGTTCCATATGAGATAGTTGCGGAAGTGTATCCATAGTGATCGTCAAGTCCTTGACTCGGTGCCCTAGATTCAGCACAAGCTTACGTGCGTGGAAGAACCTGTTCATATTTTGGATTCTTAAGATCAAGTGTTGGGGAGAAAGACCATCCCCATGGTTAAAGTTCTCTGGCAAAATCAAGACGTCGAGAGCGCGATGTGGGAATTGGAGTCGGCGATGAGAGAATCTCATCTGCATCTCTTCCTTAGTTCAGGTATGTCTTCAGGTTTTGGTGATATTTGGGTTTTTCGTTTTGAGTTGGTTTTAAAGTTGTGATAAGTTTCAGGACGAAACTTCTTTTTAGGGGGTGCGACTGTAACGCACCCGTTTTTTCCGATGTTATTATTTGGTTTGTCGACGTCATAATTATGATGTCAGGGCATTATGCTTTTTTCATTTTGAAGTCGGCGCTGCACCGTTTGTGCGTTTTTGCGTTCGTTGGGTCTATTTGACCAGGTTTGGGATTCTGATGGGATTGAATGTTTTCCTTGATTTAAGGGATGAGGTTTTGAGGCCTTGGACTTGTCCAGCTTTGTTGCGATCCGAGCATTTTGGAGTCTCGGCGCGTGTTTGGACCCTTGTGATGATCTCTTTTGCTTGTGAGAGTATTTGATGTTTTTGCTCAAGAATGGTATGTCAGATTCTAGGGTTGTCTTCGCTGTTTAATTCGGTGCGTTTGGGCCTCTATTTTGAACTCATATTTCCCTGTTCAACTATCTGAATATGATAATTATTATATTAAAGCCTTGGGCTTATTTTGATTCTCGGGAAGCTCTCCTAAAGGGGTAGGTTTTCGTCGAACTCAATTTTTATTATACAAAATTTTTGGGCGTTGTATGGAGGTCGACGAACGTCGAGCTGAGCTCGACAAAGCGTCGAGCGGTTCTGGGTTCGACGAACTTCGAGCAGAATTCGTCGATCGGGCCTGACGTTCGACAAATTTCGAACTGACTTCATCGAACGGGTTTTTTCCTTTGTGTTCGACAAACTTCGAGCGGAGTTCGACTAATGTCGGGCTGAGCGCGATGAAGCGTCGAACGGATTTGTCCTTCCTGCTTGTTTTCGAGAAGACTTTTCTATACTTGAGTTCTGCCTGGTCGTTCTCGAGATGTGCCTAATGTTCTCGAGAAGTCATCTTCCTTTCTCGAGACATCATCCTTTTGTACTCAAGAAGCCTTCTCCTCCTACTCGGGTAATCTTCTTCCTATTCCCGAGACATGTCTTCCACTCGAGAAATATTTTCTCAGCTCTCGAGAAATCCATTCTTAGTTCTCGAGTTGTGCTTCTCTGTTCTCAGGAATTGCTGCCTTTTTGTACTCGAGATGCCTCTTCTAGTACTCGAGAGCTACCTTGTTCTTGAGAATGGTCTGGTTGATCTCAAGAAACCCTTACCTTCTTCTCGAGAAGTCTGGTTCAGCCGATCCCGGTTCGTTTTCTTAAGTGTTGTTATTCTAATATTACCCTTAGTATATATATATGCCTACTTCTTCTTCCTCCTTCATATAGACCGAATTTCCTGTTCATCTCCCGAACCAGAGTGGCGTGAGCGATGCATAAATAGTTTTTTCGTGATTCTTCCGGTGGCCGCCGATGGTGCTCTGGTGGTCGAAATTTCCAACCGATTATAGATTCGGAAAGCTCTCAGCAAGAGCTTCGTCATCGTGGTAAAATCTTCCCCATCCCTTGAGTTTTTCTCGCTAGGGTTTTCGGCCCTAACTCTTATTTTTTATCATTCTTGTTAGATTTCGACTTCCCTCGTTTGTTTAGCCCTGATCTACGACAAGGAGTGATTTGGAGAATTTTTCCGGTAAAACCAAGGAAAGTGATGGTTATCTCCCTCTTTTACCTCCTTTATCCCGATTTGCAGAAATTACTAACTTCTTAATATCTTGATTTTTGATAACTTGCTGATGTTTAGTGTTGTTTAAATCTTTTTGTCTAGTTTCCTTTTATAATCATCATGTTCTTGATTTTTTTTTTACCAAATCTTGTAAATATTATATGTGGTTAGATCTTACTCTTATAACCGTTCGTCAATGTTTAAGTAGGACGTGTTAGCGTTCATTTAGGATTGTAAATTCTTCCTAAAGGTTGATCAGCTGCTCCTAATCTAGAATTGTCCAGTAGAATATGATGTTCCATTATTGTCTTGAGACTTATATCATGGTTTCCTTCGTGGCGATGTCGCGTGGCGAGACACGCCGCCAGGCGAGGAAGGGTTGTGGTGGGCCTCTGAGCTCCAAACCCGGGTTATTACGGGATTTTCCTTTCGGGTTTCCTTGTTGCGGGTGTTATTTGTGGACGAAACCAGCGCCGCAACGTTTGTTCTCCCTATTAGTACTTTGTGGGGCTCTACCGGGTGTTTGGGCATTTGCGGTGTATGGTGGAGCATCCAGTCTCTTCTGCAATTAGACGGATAAATTGTCTTCGGGGTTGGCCACCCCGCCCGTTTTGGTTTTTTTAGTGGAGTTGACCACAGGTGGCTAATAGAGGTTTGTTTCTCTTCCTGATGAATTAATCATGACCTTTTTCCCCTTATAGTCTTGTGCATTTGGGGTGCTTTTGTTGTACGTGATGCTTCATGTAAGTGTTCCTTTTTTACCTTTGTACCTGACTGTTGTACTTTATGTAAGTATTTTTTTCTTGGGTTTTGGGTTTGTGCCCCTTGACTTTGTTTACTTTGTCTTACTTTCTGTCATTACTTGTACTTTCTTGTTGATGTGTTCTGTCTTTAGAATGCCTCAGGTTCAGAGCTATAGCTGATTGCGGTGCTGGTTTTCGAGTTCTTGGGAAGCATAGTTGGCTGTGGATTTTGCCTCATCGTAGCGAGGTAGTCTGTTGTTTTAGCTTGCTTTACTAGTTCTGACATACTTTACATTATGTGGGTTCATGTCATTTTGTTGACGCCCACAGGATTGTTATTTTTGAATACTTGCTAGCTACTTAGTTTTATTTCTGTGTATTGGATTACTTGTTGTCTGGGATGTTTTATGTTAGGATTGCGTGGTAGGTATTTTTGATAGTCCACCTAGTGTCAACTATGTTCACCTATGGGGGGGAATAGGTGACGTGAAGCGTATTTGCGGAATTTAAGACGGTACCTGCATAATAAAAATAAACAGCACAGCACACAGAATACACAGGCAATTTATTGTGGTTCCCCGACTTGGGTACATCCACTTTCCCCCTTCGACCTATCTCCCAACAAGGGACGACTCGGTCACTTCTCCAACAGGATTGAAATCCAATCCTTGCACTATCGGAAGGAACCCTTCCACACATAGGAGTCAACACTCCCACAAACCGGGTTGCACCCAACCCTTACAACACGGAACAATCGTTCCTTTGCAACAAAAGTAAAATAGAATGTACACGAGATACAAACTTCGTTTGTAGACTACGGTGTTCCTCTTCGTTCGACGACGTGTTCGTGAAGTCAACGAAGAGTCTACAACCTTGGTCTCTCTTGGAAAGGATCTCCCCGGAATCGGCGGCGGCAAGACGAGCGGCGGCTTGCTTCGGGATCGGCGGCTATGATGATGAGCGGCTGCTGAACTTAGAGATCCAATCTTCGTAGCGAAGCTGGCTTGGTCTTTCAACGGTCACACGAGGATCGGTCGTCTCGATCGATTCGGACGGGGAAGTTTTTTCCGATCACCAAATCGAGAGACAATAGATCTCTGGATAGACACGTGAGACTCAAAGCTTGGCTAAGCTTCTGTCACCGGAGATCGGGAAGAAACACGATCAACAGCGGCGACCGACTAGCGCGAGCGGCGACGGCGGCGGCGGAGCAGTTTCGCGATTTTAGGGTTTGATCGTGCTCGGCTTCTTTTCTGTGTATGTCTACTGTTCAAAATACCCGTATATATATACTGTAGATACTACTAATTTGACCGTTGTGGGACCCACAAGAAGAATCCCGAAATCCGGTTCAAAATAGTCCAGCGGCAGAATCCGGTCCAGCAGCTTCCAGAGAAATCGCCAAGTAAAAATCGGCGAGAATCGCAGGTGATTCTCGACGAATCGGCGAGAATCAGTTAGTGATTCTCGACGATTCGTCGAGAATCACTAATGATTCTCGCTGAATCACTTTTTGATTCTCAACGAATATAACTTGGTCTTCAGGATCTGCTCTGCGATGGGTTCGGCGAGAATCACTAGTGATTCTCGCCGAATCTTACTTGGCACCGTTTTGAGGTAGCCGGAAAGAATCGGCGAGAATCACTAATGATTCTCGACGATTCGGCGAGAATCACTAGTGATTCTCGTCGAATTGTACTTAGACGAATTTTCGTCTTTCCACCCAAGAGCTGCTCCTTGACCCATCCTTGCTCCTTGTCTTCTCTTGCATAAGCACGGCCCTGTACTTGAAAGCAAGTGCACTCCAATAGAGAGAGTACACGTAGGCCAACACACTGATCTGCTCAACGAGGGATTACGTCGTGCAGACTCGTGTATATTGACCTACTGCACCCTGACATTGGTGTGCACTTAGCGTGGAATAGCTGCAAGTACAACTTGAAAGATTTTATCAAATACATTGTCTATTGACCTTAGCTTGTCCAGGGGCTTCTTCAAATCAGGTACATTGTGGATACAATACCCAACAATCTCCCCCTATTTGAAGAAGCTTAAACCCTACAAGCTAAGGTGAATAGAGCATATGGGAATGAAAACCATAAACTTAAAATTGAGTTGAGTGAGTGTCATTACCAATACCAATTTCTTGGGAGCAAGCTTGGAGCCACCTTAGCCTTAGCCGAGAGGGTAATCTCCCCCTTTTCGGCTTCTGCAAATCGGGGTCGGAGCATTTGACCCCTTGCTCCCCCTCAGTTCTTGCGTCTGTGCTCACACTTGAGTTCCTTGCTCCCCCTCAGATCGTGCACGAGCCTGGAGCTTCTGTAGTCTTCATTCCTCATAATTGAGCATCCCCAATTCAGTCTTGAAAAGATTGAACTTGGCCTCGTCTAAGGGCTTTGTGAATATATCAGCAATCTGCTTGTCCGTGGGGACATAACAGAGAGAGATGTCCTTGTTTTCCACGTGCTCCCGAATGAAGTGGTAGCGCACTTCAATATGCTTCGTTCTGCTGTGCGAGACCGGATTGTTGGCAATGGCAATTGCACTGGAGGAGTCGCAGTACATTGGTATGTCTTTGAACTGAAGGTCGTAGTCGGCTAACTGGTTTCTGATCCATAGGAGTTGTGCGCAACAGCTACCTGCCGAGATGTACTCAGACTCTGCTGTGGAGGTTGCAACACAATTCTGTTTCTTGCTGTTCCAAGAGATAAGCCTCCTGCCGAGGAATTGACACGTCCCGGAGGTGCTTTTCCTGTCATCCCTACTTCCTGCAAAATCAGCATCTGAAAAACCTATTAGCTCGACATCATTGTTTCTCGGGTACCACAAGCCAAGATTGGGAGTACCTTTAAGGTATCTTAGAATTCGCTTTGCAGCGACATAGTGAGATTCCTTAGTGTTCACCTGATATCTGGCACAGACACATGTGGAGAACATGATATCCGGTCTACTGGCAGTAAGGTAGAGCAGGGATCCAATGATGCTTCTGTATTTGGTTTCATCGAAAGGTTTACCTTTCTCATCCTTATCCAGAGACATGGTGGATCCCATTGGAGTCCTCATAGAGGTTGCACTCTCCATACCGAATTTCTTAAGGAGTTCATTTGTGAACTTCGTCTGAGAGATGAAGATTCCATCCTCAGACTGTTTCACTTGAAGTCCTAAGAAATACTTGAACTCTCTCATACTGCTCATTTCAAACTTTCCTTGCATAAGTTTAGAAAACTTTTTACAAAGATTGTTGTCCGTTGAGCTGAATATTATGTCATCGACATAGATTTGCACCAGCAAAATCTTGCCTTTGACTTCCCTGAGAAACAATGTTTTATCTATTTTACCTCTAGAGAACTTGTTCTCAAGAAGAAAACTAGATAAAGTCTCATACCAAGCTCGTGGAGCTTGTTTCAACCCATATAAGGCTTTATTAAGAAAATAAACATGATTAGGATAAGTAGGATCGACAAAACCTGGGGGTTGAGCGACGTATACTTCCTCTTTCAGGTCTCCATTCAAGAATGCTGATTTCGCATCCATTTGATAGACTGTGAATCATTTGTGTGAAGCATACGCCAGGAACAATCTGATTGCCTCGAGCCTTGCTACTGGTGCGAAGGTCTGGTCGAAGTCAATCCCCTCCTCCTGTCTGTAACCTTTAGCCACCAGCCTTGTCTTGTTCTTTATGATGACACCATGTTCATCCAGCTTGTTTCTGAAGATCCACTTGGTGCCAATCACATTCTGCTTGTATGGTCTGGGAACTAGCGTCCAAACGTTGCAACGTTCGAATTGATGTAGTTCATCTTGCATGGCCAGAATCCATGCCGCATCCTTGTTTGCCTCGTCGAACTTCTTTGGCTCAACCTGTGACAGGAAGCTAAGATGCAATACTTCGTTAATAGTACCTCTTCGAGTTCTGACACCGACACGAGGATCTCCGATGATCTGATCTCTAGGATGATCCCTCACGTGCCGGAGCTCTAGAAGTCTGGCGTCTGGAGCTTCAACTACTTCTTGGGCTTCTCTTTCTTCCAAGAGATTTGTTCCATTTTGATCTTCAACATTTTCAGATGACGTGGAGGTGGAGACTTTGACGTACTTAGGAGTGTCATCTTTAGCGGTCTCATCCAGACTCAGCTGTTCCAGTCGTGCACCTGCATCTTCAAGAATACCACTGGAAGAGTTGCTGTTAAGCAAACTTCCTTCATCAAATACAACATTTATTGATTCTTCTACCACTAGGGTTTTCTTATTGAAGACCCTATATGCCCGACTGTGGGAACTATAGCCTATGAATATGCCTTTGAAGCATTTTTCACCAAATTTAGTACGCGGGTACTTCCTATTATTCAGTACATAGCATCTGCAACCAAAAATCCTCAAGTAGGATATGGTTGGTTTCCTGCCTTTTAGTAGCTCGTAAGGCGTCTTACGATGATGTTTGTTGATCAATGCTCGGTTTTGTACATGACAAGTTGTATTGACAGCCTCTGCCCAGAAGTATTCCGGGAGAGAAGCGTCTTTCAACATTGTCGTGCAGGCTTCAATGAGAGTTCTATTTCTCCTCTCCGCAACTCCATTTTGCTGAGGAGTGCGCGGGGAGGAAAACTCATGAAAGATACCTTGTTCTTCACAAAACTCTGTCATAGCACCAGATTCGAATTTTGTTCCATGGTCACTTCTGATTTTGACCACAGAGCAGTTAAATTCGTTCTGAACATGCTTGACAAAACTAGTGAAGATGTCAAACGTATCTGACTTTCGTTTCAAAAAGAACACCCATGTAAACCGAGAATGATCATCAACTATCATTAGCGTATAGGACTTGCCTCCCAAGCTATGAACTTGCATTGGACCAAACAAGTCCATATGTAAAAGGTAAAGACATCGGGAAGAGTCTTTGTCTGCAATGCTCTTAAAGGTAGCCCGAGTCTGTTTGCCCATCTGGCATGCAGGACAGGGGCTATCTTTGATGCACTTGATACTGGGAGCATCCCTTACTAAGTTCTTAGAAAACAGCATACTAATTGTCTTGAAATTAATATGTGTCAATCTCTTGTGCTATTGTTCACACAGAGATGCACTGCCTGTTGCCACAAGGCATACGGGGGTAGATGAATCTAAACTAAGAAAATCTAAGCAGAAGATATTTCTGCTCCTAATGTCTGATAATACCGTCTCAGAAGAGGTACGTGAAATTATCAGACATTTATCCTTGCAGAACTTAACGTCATAACCTTTATCACATAACTGATTTACACTGATCAGGTTATGGTTTAACCCTTCAACATAAGCCACGTCGGTGATAGAGATTATACCGTTGGAAATCATACTGTAACCTCTGGTGACTCCTCGATCTGACCCTCCAAAGATGACTTTGGGTCCATTCTCGACTGGAGTGTAATCACGCAGCAGGCTTCTTGTCCCAGTCATATGCCGGGAGCATCCACTGTCCAAATACCAGATCGGCGTTTTGGTGGCATTTGGACATTCCTGCAAAACAAAATTAACTCGCCTTAGGAACCCAATCGAACTTGGGTCCTAGATTCCTGGTTAGCACACTCCCCCTCGGTTGGTTAACCCTACGAGTGGTCGGCCTCGCAATGCTAACATAGGGAGTCTCGTAATACCTTGGATTAAACCAACAATCCACGGCAAAGTGACAAACTTTGCCACAGCACCAACAGTCGAATCTGTTGTACCTCTTCCTAGGCTCCTGCCTTACCCTGGGAACGGTGGGTACAGCTGGGGCCTTGGATCTGGAGGTGGAGGCCTCATGGTGACAACAGTCACATGACTTCGTCACCTTCTGTATAACAGGCTTGGCTTTTGGTGCCTGCTTTCCATTATGGCCGCTAGAGAACGGACCATAATTTTCCATGTGGATTTCCTCATAAGGTGCCTTGAAGGCACTCTCACCGAAGTTCCGGGGAAAGGTCCAACCGTCATACCGGCTCTTTGGCTTTGCAACCGAGGGCCGGAAATGATGGCCAAATGTTGACTCAAAGTCATGTTGGTTGCAAGGAAAGCCAGGCTTTCTGAACGCAACAGGACTAAGCAGAGCCTTTCCCTTTTCATCAGCAGAGGCCTTCTTGGCGTCCTTATTCTTCCTCTGGTTCCTGTTTCTCCTGGATGAGGAACCAGATACCCCTACATGCCCCAAGCCAGCTCTTTTGGCCTGAGCAGAGAAGGTATCAACGACTGGAAGAACTGTTTTGGCATGGAGAAGCTCTTGATGATCTTCCTTTCTGCTGCAAGTAGTTCTTCCAACTTGTCGACTTCCTCCTGCTTAAAATCAAGGAGCTTCAAAGACTCTGAATGCTTTGAAGTCAGGTCAATGTGCTCCTGTCGGAGAGAAATCAAGCTAGTGACCTCTTCCCTTAGGGATACACACTCACCCTTAAGGAATTTCACTTCCTTCTTCTCAGCCTTCAATCTCTTACGGCACTCCTCGAAAGTGTTGAGCAGAAGCTCATATTTCTCGAGGAGCTCCGCTTCACGGGCCGAAAGGCTATCCTCAGGTTCATCATCCTGAGACTCAGGATCAGAGTCAGAGTCGGAGAGAGGGGTGTGAGCTTTTACCTTCCCAGTAAATGGGGGACATTCTCCTTCTGAGTTGGAGCGACCCATTAGCCCGAAGTATGCTTCCTCATCATCACTGGAGTCCGAGGAATCAGACTCACTTAGTGTCTTTGGCCTTTTGGCGATGTAGCTCCGCTCCTTCTTCTTATCTCTGGAGGATTTGTGCTCCTCTCCTTTCCCTTTTTCTCTCTTGCCTTGATAGCAGTCAGCCACGACGTGTCCTGGCTTATTGCATCCAAAGCAAATAATGTCAGAAGAGCGATGTTTGTTAGATTTAGAAGCATACATGTCAGAAGAATAATTTTTCTTCTGATGCCTGGAGGAGGAGCCGTCTTTCTTTCTTTGATTCCTTATCTTGAGGAACTTCTTGAACTCTCGGGTGATGAGGGAGAAATCCTCCTCCGACAGCTCTGAGCTGGAGGAGCATGGCTCGGAGTCCTCCTCCTCTTCCTTATTCCTGGCACGGTATGACACCGCACCCTTGCTTTTTCTGGAGTAACTGACTTTTAGAGCCACAGTCTTTTCTTTTGCAGCGGCCTTCTCTGCTTCTTCCTCTGCTTTCCTGGTGTTTAGCTGAAGCTCATAGGACATCAGCTTTCCAAACAGAATTTGTGGATCAGTTTCAGCTAGTCTTCCAAACTCTCTGATGGCGCAGATCTTTGTTTCTCATTCCTTAGTAAGGGATCTAAGGAATTTATCATTGAGTTCACCATTAGTGAACACTCTTCCGTAGCCTTTGAGGGCGTTGACAATCTTGAGGAAGTTCTCGTAGGTGACTCCGATCTCTTCCTTAGGCCCTTGTCTGAAGGCCTCATATTTCTGGTTCAGGAGGGATCTCCGATCATCCCTCACTTCATCCGTGCCCTCCATTAGGATGATCAGGCACTGCCAGATCTCCTGTGCTGTCCTGCAGTTGCTGAAGTTTTGCATCATAGAGTCATCAACTGCGCTGACCAGAATGTTCCGTGCCTTCATGTCAAGTCCCACTAGCACCATCTCGTCCTTGTCCATTTCAGAAAGTGTCTTCGGCACTTTCTTGGTGGGATCAATGGTGGAGGCCTTAGTGGGGACATAAGGTCCCTCCTGCACGATCATGAAGAGTCGAGGATCCACTGCTTCCATGTAGAACCTGATCCTTTCCTTCCAGATAGGAAAGTTGAGCCTAGTGCACACTGGGATCTTGCCGGAGAACTTGAGCCCGTCCATAGTAGATGTTTGCCTCCTTCTTGACACTAGTGGCAGGATTCAACTCAAGGTGTTAACCTTTTTGATGAGTAACCTGCTTTGATACCACTTGATAGTCCACCTAGTGTCAACTATGTTCACCTATGGGGGGGAATAGGTGACGTGAAGCGTATTTGCGGAATTTAAGACGGTACCTGCACAATAAAAACAAACAGCACAGCACACAGAATACACAGGCAATTTATAGTGGTTCTCCGACTTGGGTACATCCACTTTCCCCCTTCGACCTATCTCCCAACAAGGGACGACTCGGTCACTTCTCCAATAGGATTGAAATCCAATCCTTGCACTATCGGAAGGAACCCTTCCACACGTAGGAGTCAACACTCCCACAAACCGGGTTGCACCCAACCCTTACAACACGGAACAATCGTTCCTTTACAACAAAAGTAAAATAGAATGTACACAAGATACAAACTTCGTTTGGAGACTACGGTGTTCCTCTTCGTTCGACGACGTGTTCGTGAAGTCAACGAAGAGTCTACAACCTTGGTCTCTCTTGGAAAGGATCTCCCCGGAATCGGCGGCGGCAAGACGAGCGGCGGCTTGCTTCGGGATCGGCGGCTATGATGATGAGCGGCTGCTGAACTTAGAGATCCAATCTTCGTAGCGAAGCTGGCTTGGTCTTTCAACGGTCACACGAGGATCGGTCGTCTCGATCGATTCGGACGGGGAAGTTTTTTCCGATCACCAAATCGAGAGACAAGAGATCTCTGGATAGACACGTGAGACTCAAAGCTTGGCTAAGCTTCTGTCGCCGGAGATCGGGAAGAAACACGATCAACAGCGGCGACCGACTAGCGCGAGCGGCGACGGCGGCGGCGGAGCAGTTTCGCGATTTTAGGGTTTGATCGTGCTCGGCTTCTTTTCTGTGTATGTCTACTGTTCAAAATACCCGTATATATATACTGTAGATACTACTAATTTGACCGTTGTGGGACCCACAAGAAGAATCCCGAAATCCGGTTCAAAATAGTCCAGCGGCAGAATCCGGTCCAGCAGCTTCCAGAGAAATCGCCAAGTAAAAATCGGCGAGAATCGCAGGTGATTCTCGACGAATCGGCGAGAATCAGTTAGTGATTCTCGACGATTCGTCGAGAATCACTAATGATTCTCGCCGAATCACTTTTTGATTCTCAACGAATATAACTTGGTCTTCAGGATCTGCTCTGCGATGGGTTCGGCGAGAATCACTAGTGATTCTCGCCGAATCTTACTTGGCACCGTTTTGAGGTAGCCGGAAAGAATCGGCGAGAATCACTAATGATTCTTGACGATTCGGCGAGAATCACTAGTGATTCTCGTCGAATTGTACTTAGACGAATTTTCATCTTTCCACCCAAGAGCTGCTCCTTGACCCATCCTTGATCCTTGTCTTCTCTTGCATAAGCACGGCCCTGTACTTGAAAGCAAGTGCACTCCAATAGAGAGAGTACACTTAGGCCAACACACTGATCTGCTCAACGAGGGATTACGTCGTGCAGACCCGTGTATATTGACCTACTGCACCCTGACATTGGTGTGCACTTAGCGTGGAATAGCTGCAAGTACAACTTGAAAGATTTTATCAAATACATTGTCTATTGACCTTAGCTTGTCCAGGGGCTTCTTCAAATCAGGTACATTGTGGATACAATACCCAACAATTTTCAAGTATAAAAAATTACTATTATTAGCTCATGCATTGCACGTTTTTTTAAAATGTTAAATCACTATATTTAACGACTGTAAAAACCTACTTTTATTGCTATTGTAAATTTAGAACTTGCATACCTTGAGGTGTCATTTAGGAACCTCTATCTCTTGTAGGATGCCTAATCTGAGAAAAGAAGTATTTTTTTGTAGCGTTTAACTACTTTTCTTATGGACTAGATGAGCCTCTAAGCCGAGAGATACGGCTAACTACTATACTTAAACTGATTTTACCTCTAAATAACCCAAAGAATCTCTCTTCATGATTAAGTAGGAGTATTGCCTGAGCGTCCATAGTTATCTCATGCTGACGTGACATCATGACGTGCATTTTTTTCTTACTCTGATATACCTTTTTTGGCGGTGAAAAATGCGGGTTGTGACAGCCAAGGCTCCACAAAATGTAACACTCTGAAAACTGTTGTGCTAACTCTGCAAAGTTGAAGATGGTTCCCTCTCGAAGAGAATGAAACCAAGTGCGGGCCCAGCCCTCCAAATTGGCTGGAAACACTTGGTATAACAATTGATCTGGGTCACTAAAGATCCTCGTTATAGTGAGGAAATGATTAATGTGTTCGAGCAGATCCTTTATTCCGTTGAACGTCTCAATGTTAGGAAGCTTGAAATCATGTGGGACTGGATGAGCTAGAACCTGGGGGTGTGCGGGGAGCCCTGGTGGAGAGGGCGGCGCATAAGGATGTCCCGTCGTCCAAGTTGTTCGTACTCTTGGGCAATCACCTCATGCATCTCCTCGCGGTGAGCCTTTCACCTAAGGGCACTGGGGCTACTTCTTCCAGATGATGATGACAGCCACCTCCAGCACCCTAGTGAGAGAGATGTGTGGAAATGGTGGCACCTAATAATTCTTTAGATTTGTTCTCCCTACGGGGGGCTTCCTGAGGGATTAGCCGGCATAAGAGGCAGAGGGGGAGCTGCGATATTTTAGAGGAGGATGAGCATCTCGACCTGACGCTCCTCCATTTACTACATGCGCCCTTCCAAGGCGGCTACGGGCGGGAGAGCGGCCTCACCGCCGAGTCACGTTGACGAGTGAGTGAGAGGGAGTCGGATAAACCCGTCCTCTAGGAGGTGACCCATTGGTGGTACGGGTGCTTCTTCTGGCCATGGAAGCAAATCAGACTACCACTGTGTAGAGGGTGTTGTCTTCTAAATCTTCGAAGGATGTTGGGAGTTGTTTCCTACAAACGACGTCAAACTATTGCGGCCAAACTCGACGCCCCGGTCAGACCAGAGTAACTTGGACCGTCTTAGCTCACAGAGCGGTCGAGCGCGCACACAGTCAACAAGAGAGAAAAATGTATGCACGATATTTTGACGTGAAAAAACCCCTCAACTTGATAAAAAACCACTTGATCGGGTCTATGCCAATCGAAATTCACTATTTGTTTGCAGTTACAACTTGTTTGAAAAATCGAGGGTAACGGGCCGCCTCTCATTATACTTTGGGGGCGAGAGAGAAATTTTGGGGCTCACGACGGGCAACAGGTTGCACTATATGAGGACAGCTATTTTGGCGATGCGCACAAACGAACAATTATTGCAGTAGTACTTTCCTTCTTGTCACACGCTTGTGGGGTTAGGCGAATTTCTGTTGGAGAGTAGGTGGCTCGAAGGTGGCTTGTAGGTGGCTCGTAGGAGGAATCTGGCAGAGCTCTGACCTGAGGAGGAAGAAAGCAGAGGAGAGAAAGATGAGAAATGAGGAGGCCTGAGGGCCTTTTTATAGCCTCTAGGAGATGGTTACGGTGGTTATGCGGCTATCTATACACCGTAACTACCATTATCATAATTATAAGTATAGTTTTGGGGAAATATTAATCGTATATTTAATTTTACTAAATGGAGCCCCTTACTAAAAATATGATCTCCCCACTACGGATGGAGGTTATGCGGGTAGTTATTCATACATCAGGTAGACGCAATCGTGGTGAAACGATCAGATGGTGGGGAAGGTGCCCAAGGAGGGCAAGAGAAGTGATCGGCCACCACTTTAAGGGTGTCCAGCCCCGGTGAAGATGATGGGCCGCCGGTGCGGCACCGGCTGGGGGTGCAGCCGGGCGATCACCGTCGGGAAGCAGACCGGGCATGGCCCCGGCGGCCATCGTCGGATGTAGATCAGGCGTCGGCCTCCGAGCGTGGCCCCAACACTAGCCACCGGGCATGACGCCGGTGTCAAGCGCCGACCGCAAATCACAACACCACTCGGCCGCAAGGAGCGTCCTATCGGGGCCGGCCCGACTGGGGGGGCCTAACATACCCCACCGAGGGGCAGAGCACGGTCGGCTGCGCCCTGCACCTCCCGCAGAGGCTGCGGGAGGGAAGCTCCCACCGCCCAGGGTGGCCGGCGGGACCGTCGCGCCTCGCGGACGCGGGCGCTTGGCCGTGAGGTGCGGCCCCTCGGCCAGCCGGAAGCCGGGTTGGCAAGACACGGCCCGACGACGACAGGAGAGAGGGGCTGGCCCAGTTGGTCGGTCTCGAGGGTTCGGAGAATAGGATCCCAACGCAATTGAGCGTGCTGATCGCGTGCGCGGTAGTTTCCCCATGATCTTCATTTTGGATGATGGAATCATGGAGAGTGGGCTAACCGCACCCCAATAATACTATAAATGAGTTTGTCTTCATCACTTATAATAGTTAACTTCTTATGCAATATTTACAAAAAATTTCAATTACTATAGCTCAAGTCAGATAATATACGATTGATAGAAAAATTGTCGCCCTATAAAATTATTTTAATAAATCAATATAATTTTCTAATACGTCTCAGTCATTATCGTTCAAATCAAGAATATTTAGCATAGTATAGTATTTCGTAAGATGTGTTTTTTGTTGTTTTGCTCTTTTTAACATTTTGTTTGTTGAGTTCTACTTAATCGACATGTCAAATTGAGGTTTTAAATATATTTTTACCTTGGGCATTTACAAAATTTCAAAAATCTTATCTTCATTGCATAGAACTATAAATAAATTGTAACATAAGATGAATTTAATTAATACTGGGTTTCATATAAGATAAACTATCATCTACCACTAAATTTAAAATGTTGCAAACGCATCGAGTATGAAAAACACATCGTTTAACATTGATTTTAATCTTGTTTTAACAACACAATTGCGACGACATTATTAGTGGTGTTATTATTAGAAAAACTCATAATTTTATCTTTTATTTTAAATCATCACACATAATTAACAATTATTTGATATATAGCTTGACCTATATGCGGGACTTCAAAATTTCAAAACAAATTATATGTTTATTTAGATCTCATAAAATATGATCGACCCAATAACAAGTGATACAAATATACGGTAGTCCTAATTTTATGCTACTAGTCCAAATGTCATTTGTTAAACTCACACATCCTTCGAATTTTTCTAAATAATTTATTATAGATTGTTTTGCTTCCAAATGAAATTTGAAGGCGTCACGCCTAAAAGAGGATCTACTGATATGTTGATATTTTGGCTGAAACCCTTGATGTATGTATTTGTTCTCCTCCTCGTTGTTATAGTGGCTAAATGATTGCCCACGTCTGATGATGTTCTTCATGCATCTGCAACTCCCGTTGTTGAAGTTGATCGTACATTCAAATTTGACCTGCTCCAGATATTTGTGTCTAATTGGACTCGGGAGTTTGTTTTGAAACGTAAGACTTGATGTGCCTTTCTAGTGTCGAGTTGTCGCTGAGGGTTAGTAACTTCAAGCATAATTTGCACTTTGCCTTGTATTCGGTGTCAACCATAACTTTATCAAAATGCTCCCAAACTAGCACCGTATAGTTGTGCTCCACCACTTCATGCACAGTTTGAGTAGACGTCGCTAGAGTTGAGGATTGTGATGCCATGTTCAACGAGTGTGTATGATAGAGAGATGGAGAGTTAAAAAGAGAGAAAGTTGGAGAATGAATTGGAGAGTGTGTGAAGAGAAGAGGGAGGACAGATGAGGGAGTCGGTTAGGTGTGGGGGTTTATAAATTGGTTTGTTTGTTTTGTTTTTACTTTTATTTTTTAATAAGCCTAGTGCCTTGGTTGTTGCTAGCCTAGGCCCTAGGCTTGGTACAAGTAAGCTGCCATAAGGCAGCCAACTAGTACAAGCAGGGGCCCGTCGCTAGCATGTCAGCAACAATGTTTCCATACCAACGGCTTTAAAGCCATTGTTCAACGGCTCTAAGAGCCATTGATCCTAACGTCTATAAGAGTCCTTGATCCAACAACTGTAAGAGTTGTTGGGCTTTTGCCTGAACCAGGCTTTACTTGGGCTCGGGCTTGACCCGATCCGAAAAACTGAACTTTGCCCAGCCCGACCTGGAATGGGCATCGGGCCGGGAAAATGACTATAGGGGGCTCTGTAAGGTTCCCAAGCCTGACCTGGGCCCGGGCCGGGCTAGCCCGATACTGAGCCTTGCCATGCTTTTTTCCGGCCCGACCCCATGGGCCCTATTTTTTGGACACGTCTAGCATATATCAAAAGAAAAGGAACAAAAAATACTATACACCAAGATATGCAACCATAGTTTGATTTCAATATTCAATGTCCAAAAAACATGTGAATTGTTTCATATCACTTATATTCAAAAACTAGTGCAAAAACGTTGAGTTGTATCAGATTCTGAGAAAAGAATGCAACTTTTGAAACACCTATTATTATTTTTGCATTTTTGTATTTTACTACAAACTTGTCATTCCATGGAACCTACTAACAGGGACTAACATGTCAACTCATCAATTAGACTTGTTATGGAAGTGATCTTGTAGAAAATACAACTGAATTCCATTATTTAATAAACTAGCTGGCTCTTACTTGGTAATCCAAATGGCCTGAAAGTAAAAGGCCACAAAATTGTATTTTAAATCTCCAAATGTACATACTTTATTAAGATAGCAAGAGTGTAACTATTAACAAGATTTCAAGAGTGTAAACAATTTAGTAACCACAACAAAGGTTATGGTGCATACCTACTGCTCTCAACCGTGGTGTTATATTATGATAGGGTTATGATTTATTCTTCAGTGCCAATGCAAACAGATTCTTAGATAGGAATGACATATCTTTTGTCATGCATTGCATATACAGTTTCATAAATAACTCTAAATATTTGAATAATGTTATATACATCTATATACAAAAGGATAGATTAGTTTGGCTTTCAACTTTCATATGCAAAAAGATGGATTTACCCAAAAAAAATATGAATATGACATATTGACATCAATATACAAAAGGAAATATTACTACAAAAAATTATGGCTTCCATGAATTTGGTCACAAAATATTATGGCGTCCATGATCCATTTAGTATCCAAGCAAAATCTGCATTGCAAATTTTCTAGGTTAAGCCAATTAAAATTTCAATTAGCTGAATGGAATGTTATTTGGCATAGTTCTTACCCAAAATATTTATAACTCAAAATAAAAGTCTGGTCTCTATGCGCCAACATTTCATTCATTTTCTTTTAGAATTGAAAAAATACACATTAATTTAAGAGTACTCATCATAGATAGTTTAATGATATGGATATATTAATGAAAAAGAAAATTACCTGGAAGATCAATACGAAAAAAGTTTATGATAGAATATCATACTGCAATTCACTGTAAATAGGTTTCGTACCTTGAATTTCTCCTTAACTACATAAAAGTTGCATGTCTAGCTAATCTCCACTGCAAATTAATATTTGTACTATTTCAAGAGTCAATGAAACACAATATGTATCAATTATACACCTTCCAGCACTAAACGTAGTTTCAGAGGCCACATTGGTAATATGATTGACTGAAATATCACTTAGTCATCTTTGATCCTCCATACCAAAGCATCAAATGAACAAGTCAAGTGATGTAGCTTTATCTAGTATTAAGCATCCTTCCTCAATATACAAGTCAAGCTTTGACTTTGGTGGTAGAATTGTTTCAACAGTTCTCACGTATTCAAATATTTCATGAAAGCCTGGTGCAAAAGAATTGAGAGATGAAGTTGGAACGTTAGAAGAACCAGCATCTTCACTTGGATTAACAATACTGAAGTTAGCTTCATCAACAATTTTGTCTTGAATAATTTCATATTCAGCATAAATTTCTATTAGGATGTTCAAACCGTATTTGCATTAACACAATTCAATAAATATATATCTTTAACTACATTAAAGAAGTAGTTTTGAATTTTAGAATCAGATCATGATCGATCACGACCGTTGAATATAAACCAAACATTTGATTGCAGTCGTTCATCACAGTGATGAATCTGGACCGTTCATATTTTTTCATAGGTCTCCTAAACCTATATAGGACATCTAAAATTTAGGGCACCCCTACAATTCATCAGCTCAATCCAAAAATATTGGCCCGCCGGCCCGGCCACCCAGCGACCACAATAAACAACCGGCCCGCCAGAGTAGAGAACAAGCCAAACCCGCTCCCTTGATTCACATGTTCACACTTACACAGTCAAAACAACTTATATACTAATAAAGCTGAACGAAAATTGGCGGTGTGGGACTAAATCCCACACCGCCAATAAAGTTAGGCGGGATTAATCCTGCCTAAACAGGCGGGATTAAATCCCGCCTATTTTTATTTTTAATATACATTTTTTAATATTTTATTATATTTTTTATATATAATTAAATATTATATTCTTTAAATATATATTTAAATATAATTATATATTATATTTTTTAACTATTTTTTAAAATATATTTAAATATTATATTTTTTTAATCCCGCCGTGGGGCGGGGGGGGGGGGGGGGGCGGGCGAAGCTGGCCGCATTTTTTTTTTAATTCCGCCGCGGGGCGGGCGCAGCCCCCCAGGGGGGGGCGGGCGCAGCCCCCCAGGGGGGGGCGGGCGGTCGCAGACAGGTGCGGGCGAAGCCCGCCGTTACGGGCCGGGTGCTGTGGCGCGTAGCCATAGGGGCGGAGCCCCGTGTCGGGCACACAGGGGTGGGGGGGGGGGGCGGGCAAAGCCCGCCGAATTTTTTTTTTATCCCGCCGCGGGGCGGGCACAGCCCGCCGGGGGTGGGGGGGGGAGAAGCCCGCCGTCACGGGCCGGGTACTGTGGCGCGTAGCCATAGGGGCGGAGCCCCGTGTCGGGCACTAGTATATATATATATATATATATATATATATATATATATATATATATATATATATATGGGGGCGTATACTGTGCGGGCAAACATTAGGTGCGGGCGTACGGGCAAGCCATTTTGGGGGTCAAGATGGTCACAAAACGAAAAGTGATCAACACGAAAGTTGTAGATCTCGGCGAGGCGAACAACTTTCATCGTGACCACGTTTTGATATGAAGCCGTCTTGGACCTCGATTTGGGCCCCGAAATTGGGGGCGGCGGAACTGCTACAGTAAAACGTTCCGCCGCCCCCGATTTCGGGGCCCAAATTGAGGACAGAGACGGCTCCATATCAAACATTGGTCAACATGAAAATTGTTCGTCTCGCCGAGATCTACAACTTTCATGTTGATCACTTTTCGATTTGGGACCATCTTGACCACCAAAATAGCTTGCCCGTACACCCTGTACATGCCTAATGCCCGTATAATATATTTTATATATATATATATATATATATATATATATATATATACACGAGCATCTTCGCACGGGCTACGCCCGTGCTCGATGCTCTCGGGCGGCTTTCGGCCGCATTCAGGCGGGCTTCGCCCGCCTTCGCACGGGTTTCGCCCGTGCTCGATGCCACGTTGCGGGTTGCGCCCACATCAAAGCAGGATGCGCCCGCATCAAAGTAGAATGCACTCACATCAAGACGGTCAGTGTCCGTAATATATACATATGAGTACTCAAAATGACCGTAAAAAAATATAAATAAATATACAATTTTTATTTTATGTAAAAAAAATTACGTTTTGTAGTAAAAACATTACTTTCACGCAATCTCTTCTCTCTCTTTCTCTCTCCCTCTCTCTCTCTTCCCCTCTCTCTTTCTCTCTCCCTCCTCTCTCTCTCCCAACTCTCTCCCCCCATCTCATGCTCTCTCTCATGATCCAATGGCTCTTGTTTAATCTATGGTGTGCCTCCAAATACCTATATTGCTTTATATATATACTAGCATCTTCGAACGGGCTCCGCCCGTTCTCGATGCGTCGCTGCGGGCTTCGCCCGCTTGACCCCCGGCGGGCTTCGCCCGCCCGCCGGTGGGGCAAACGGCGGGCTTCGCCCCACCGGCGAGCTTAAAATTATAATAATTATTAAATTAAAAATATACTTTTATTAATTATAAAAATAAAATAATTAATAAAGTAATTATTAAATAAAAAAAAGAAAAAAAATCCCTCCCGCTGTCCCGCATCCCGCGCCCCCCGGCCTCACCTCGCCGCCGGCGGCGGAGCCGCCGGCGGCCTGCCCGCCGCCCACCGGCGGGTTCGCCGCCCTCCGGCGAACCCGCCGGGGGTTGTCCGGCGGCGAGCGGGCAGGGCCACCGCCGGCGGTGGCCCTGCCCGCTCGCCGCCGGACAACCCCCGGCGGGTTCGCCGGAGGGCGGCGAACCCGCCGGTGGGCGGCGGGCAGGCCGCCGGCGGCTCCGCCGCCGGCGGCGAGGTGAGGCCGGGGGGCGCGGGATGCGGGACAGCGGGAGGGGGCGGGTATCGGGCTTTTGTTGAAAATGAACAGTAATTCTTTATATGGTTTGGATAAATGCAGGCCACCTTGTTTTGATCCAACGGACCGAATCAATTGTTTGGAGATCGGACGGTCCAGATGAGTTTCACGGTGTGCTTTGAGATATGCATATTGTTTTATATGATAAAGATATATATATATAGCATCTTCGAACGGGCTCTGCCCGTTCTCGATGCGTCGCTGCGGGCTTCGCCCGCTTGGCATTCCGGCGGGCTTCGCCCGCCCCCCGGCGGGCTTCGCTCGCCCGGCATACAATTTTTAAATTTTAATGTTCAAAATTTAAATTTTTTTTTTAAAATAATTATTTATTTATTTATTAATAATATAATTATTTAAATATTTAAAAAATAGAAAATAAAAAAAACTCGCGCACGGGCAGCCGCCGCCTCCGCCCGCCGCCGCCGGTGATTTTAAAATTCAAAATTTTAATTTTTTGATTTTTTTAATAATTATTTAATTATTTATTAATAATATAAATTATTTAAATATTTAAAAATTACAAAATCGAAAAAAAAAACACCCCGCGAACGCCCGTTCTCGATGCGTCGCGGCGGGCTTCGCCAGCAATCAAGCGGGTTTCGCCCGCTTGACCCCCCGGCGGGATTCGCCCGCCCCCCTGCGGGGTTCGCCCGGCCCCCGGCGTGCGAGGCCCGTACCCCGGCGCGCGAGACCCGTCCCCCCCGGCGGGCTCCGCCTGTTCTCGATGCGTCGCTGCGGTCTTCGCCCGCAATCAAGCGGGCTTCGCCCGCTTGACCCCCCGGCGGGGTCTGCCCGCCCCCCGACGTGCGAGGCCCGTCCCCCGGCGCGCGAGACCCGTCCCCCCGGCGGGCTTCGCCCGCTAGTGACAAAATTTAAATAATGAAATAATTATTATTTTTTAAATGTAATTATAATATAATAAATATTTATATTAAATTTAAAATTAAATTATAATATAATAAATATTTATATTAAAAAACAAAAAAACCCAAAAACGCCCCCCCCCCCCCGAGCTTTCGCCTGCTCACGCGGGGGCGTTCCCGGACGCCGCCGACGGAGCAGCCGGTGGCTTGCCCGGCGCCCACCGGCGGGTTCGCCGGCCTCCGGCGAACCCGGCGCCCACCGGCGGGTTCGCCGGCCTCCGGCGAACCCGCCGGGGGTTGTCCGGCGGCGAGTGGGCAGGGCCACCGCCGGACAACCCCCGGCGGGTTCGCCGGAGGCCGGCGAACCCGCTGGTGGGTTCCGGGTAGGCCTCCGGCGGCTCCGCCGGCGGCGACGGGGGTGAGGCGTGAGGGGAGGGAGTGCGGAAACGGATTATTGGGATTTTTTCTCCCGTGAACAGTGTTCTGAAGGTTTGTTTGGATATTTGTAGACCTCCTGCTTTGAATCCAACGACCCGTGTTTGATGGAGCTTGATCGGACGGCTCAAATGAGTTTCATGGTTTGATCCAAATATGCCTATTGTATTATATAATAAAGATATATATACACTATCTTAAAAAGATTTATGGTGGTTTGTCAATAGCGTGTCCACAAAAATGGTTAAAAATGCGTACACCAAATATGCCTATTTTGATTTTCGCTTCAAAAAACAAGGGTCGTCGGATCATGAAGAAGAGTGGCCTACAAATAAAATTATCCTAAAAGATCTCCTCACTTTCTCTCTCCAAATCCCGATCAACAGCAAAACCCAAAAAAATGAACAGTGCGCACCGAATATCTTCCTCGCGGTCGCCGGCGGAGCTGCCGGCGCCCTGCCCGGCACCCACCGGCGGGTTTGCCGGAGGCCGACGAGTCCGCCGGTGGGTGCCGGGCAGGCCGCCGGCGGCCGCGAGGAAGAACTCTGGTGCGGCACTATTCGGAAAAATCGGAACAGTGCCGCCGACGGAGCCGTTGGGGGCCTGCCCGGCACCCGCCAACGGGTTCGCCGGAGGCCGACGAGTATGCCGGCGGGTGTCGGGCAGGCCTCCGGCTACTCCGCCAGCGGTTGTCGCGAAACCCGTCGGCGGTTATTTAGGTTTTTTTTTTAATTTTTATAATTATAAAAAACAATTAACAATAAATAAATTATTAATTTCAAATAATTTGAAAATTAATAATTTACAAAATGTATTTATTTTTAAAACAATGTAATTAAACATAATTAAAACAATCTGCCGAGGGCGGGGGGCGAAGCCCTCCGTAGGGGGCGGGCGAAGCCCGCCGTCAGCGGCCAGATACTGTGGCGCGTAGCCATCGGGCCGGAGGCCCGTGCCTGCGACTCGTATATATATATATATATATATATATATATATATATATATATATATATATATATATATATATATATATATATATATATATATATATATATATATATATATATATATATATATATAGAACAACTCACAAACCTTAGCAATGTTTTGTGTAGCTTCAATGCTAGTGTAGATCTTAGGAAAATTGAATTCAATTGCTCTCATTTTCCATCTTGGATCTATAACAGATGCAATTGACACCAGCATGTTGCAATCTCCCCAATATTTATCAAACTTTAACTTCATTTTCAATATCATGTCTCGAACAAAAGCCCGATTGTTACTAACATGCCCTTCTAATATAATTTTAATACCATAAACCTCTGGTAGGAATATGTTTGCAGTCGGATAGTTTCTTCCTGAAATTAAATTTAAATCACGTCCTTAATTTGTGCAAACTCATCATGAACCATAAGGTTCAAGATATGTGCACAACATCTCACATGAAATATCTTCCCTCCACATAGCAAATTTCTAGTTCTAAAAAATTATGTTTTAAATGATGCATAACTACATCATTCGTTGAAACCTTGTCCATTGAGATTGACATAATTTTATGCTCTACACCCCACCTCATTAAGCAATTGCAGACTGTATTGCATATATCAACGTCGTGTCTAGGAGGAGGTATGTGCACAAAACTTAACACACGCTTTTGCAATTTCCAATTTGAATCAATGAAATGGATAATTATGACCATGTATTTCATCTTTTGGTTTTTTTACTTCCACAAATCAGTTGTCAAGCTCATCTTACTAGTTGCATCTAGAACCCTCTTAAGTTTAGCTTTTCATTATTATAAATAGTAACATAATCTTTTTTTTTTACTTTGAAGCAACTTATAAGCTCTCAAAGTGGTTGAACAGATCTCAACATATGATTGAAGCCATTTAGCAACAACATGCCTCATCTTATCATGGTCATATTTGCCATCAGTAAATGCACAAACATTCAGACTTTCTTTTGAATTGATATTAACAGGCTCGAGGTTCATTTATTATTATTTTTGGTGGATCATAATCTGGCTTTACAAATTTCTAGGTATTTTTCAAGTGTGAAGTACAAGTAAATGCCAGTTTAGAAAGCTTTCTACCATAGTGATTGCATTGATGTTTTTTCCATTAATTGTGACAGATTTAAAATCCTTCCAAATAGTCAATTTAAGTTGTCTTTTATCACGACCTTGCGCAGGATTTTGGGTTTTTGGCACTTAACACCCTCCAATTAAGAGTGTTTGGCACATTGCACCCTTATATTGAATCTTTGGCACTTTGCACCCTCTAAAACCCCAAATGCACCCTAATTCTATTAAAATCATTTATTTTAAAACCCCAAATGCACCCTCTAAAACCCCAAAATCCAATTGGAGGGTGCAAAGTGCCAAAATTTTAAACCTGGGGTGCAATGTGTCAAACACCCTCAATTGAAGGGTGTTAAGTGCCAAAATCCCCAGGATTTTCAATCGCATCGCAGACTTCAGAAATAGGTTCTTTGCTCTCTTGATTTACATCCATTTGAACATTAGTTTTATTATCAATATCTTGATTAGAATGCATCTACACATACCTAAAAGAATAACAAGTGAAACACATCTTTGATTAGAATAACATTCGAAAATTAGAACATTCAAAAACCAAGAGATTAAAATAAATTTGAATAGCGGAGTACCTGCAGACTTTGCACATCCATGGATATCAACGTTCAGATAAGCACCGGTGATTGCAAAAGTATGTAAACTGTAGCCATATTGGAATAATAAATTGTTGAGAAGAACAACAAAATAAATTTAATAAAACATGTGTTAAGTGTAGAATCCATAAAAAAGTTAACTATGTCGGAGTTTAGGTAATGTAAATAGAAGATTATGCAAGAGGGCCAGAAGAAATCACCAGTACTGTCGATGCAAGCCCTCAACCTCGATGGCAGAGGTGATCGCATAGGCGAGTCACGACAAGCAGCGGCGACGCCGTCAAATTGTGGAAGCGCTCAATAGAAGCCCTCAACGAAGCCCTATGTTGTAGAGGTGCTAGCATAGGCGCGTCACGACAAGCAACAATGACGTCGGCGAGTTGCAAAAGCTGGTCCCCCTCGATGGAAGCCCTCGATGGAAGAGATGGTCGTATAGGTCAGTCACAGAAGGCAGGGGCGAGACCACCGAGTTGCGGTGAAAGCTAAGAGGTCGGGCACGAAAAATGATTTGGGGAGGGGAAGAAATGATTGTGCTTATGTATAAATATATAAATAATTATATATAATAATATAATTTTATGTACTGTTTAATTACATATATGTAATTAATTTAAACAAGTATTTTTACTATTCATTAATAGTTCGAATAAGAATAAACTTATTCGAAAAGGAATAAAACTATTAGAATTTGAATTTTAATTAGGATCTGGATTCTAGAACCCACTGCTGCAGGGAAAATTTTTGGGTGCGTCAAACGCAAATGTCTCTCGTGCGTAATATAAATAACCCCCAAAACTCCGGGCCCACCTCCCTTTCTCATCCCGCAGCCAAATTTTCATTTTCTCTCCCACTGCCAGCTCCTCCCGCTCATCTCTAGGAACTTGACACAGCGTACTGGCCTGATAACCCCGACATTTCCCGATAGTATCTCACCCCAGTTGTTCGACGTAGACATTCTATTTCCTGACGTATTCAAATTTCTGAGCCCTGACATTCCATTGTTGGTCTTCCTTCTCCTCCATCGTGGATTCTTGTAGTCTAGTCGCTGTCGTCCACGATCAGTCTTAGAAAATTATGCTTTCAAGTTTTGAAATTTTTGAAGAGCTGCCTCAACCGGAGGAGCGGGTAATTTATTTCATTTTTCTGTGAAATCTGAGTGTCTTCCGGTCAGATTTAGTCAAGAATATACAGTGTTGTAGCGACATTCGGTCGAATTTAGTCACTTCTCCGAATTTCCTGCAGATAGAAAATTGGTTGTTCATGTTTTCCTTTTGGATTGTTTTCTTTAGACAAGCACCGCTGTTGTTTTCTCAACAGTGCATTAAGAGGTAGCGGCCTACAAGTTATATTGTGATTATGCTCACCATGCTGATTTTAGTGTTCACAAACAATATATTTGGTACTGGACACATACTTGAATTATAAAGCTTAGAGAGTACTCTTGTTACAAAGCTGGTTTGATACTCGCAAGGTGTAGAAGGTTCAAAGAAATATCACAAACTAGATACTCACACTGGATGTAAGCTAGGCATGCATATAGTTCACCGCAGATATAGAGAGAAAGAATTGGAAAGTAACCAAATTTGAAGAAGAGCACAATCATCCTCTGGTTTTGGAAAAGGATATTTATTTGTTACGGTCTAACAGAAAAGTATCAGATGATCAAGGCAGTCGTTTGAAGAATCTGACGGGAGTTGGCATAAGGACGACTGATGCACACATGTTTATTGTTGGTGAGGTGAGTGGTTTTGAAAACGTTGGTTTTTCAAAAAGCGATGCGTACAACTATGTTCAGCGAGAAAGAGCCGCTCCTATAGAAGGTGGTGACTCGAATAGTTTGTTGAAACTATTCAAGGATAGACAAATGGAAGATAGTTTGTTTTCTTTTGATATCCAAACTGATGAGTTCAATAGGCTTACAAGTTTTTTTTATGGATGATCATAGTAAAATTGACTATGACAGTTTTGATGATGTTATTATTTTTGATACCACATATCGCCTCAACAAATATAATTTAGCTTGTGCGTCTTTCACCGCGGTGAATCATCATTGACAGAATGTGTTTATTGGTGGGGCCTTTATAACAGCGAAAACAATTTAATCTTTTTGTTAGGTATTTGATACGTTCTTGAGATTTGTTGGCAGGAAGCAACCAACCACCATATTCACAAATCAAGATCAAGTCATGTCGGTTGCGATTGCTAGAGTTTTCAACAGTAGTCGTCACCGAATTTGTCAGTGACATATTTCCAAAAAATCCTAATCAAAGGTGTCAACCTTCAACCATGACAAGAGTGTACGATCCTTATTTTACCATTGCATGAGCAAATGTGATACAGAGATTGAGTTCGATGCTCATTAGACCGCAATGATTTCAAGTGGACGTTTGGAGAACAATAGGTGGTTGGAGGATCTACACAAAGTTAGAAGTAAGTGGTCTACTACCTTTAATAAAGATATATTAGATTTGGGCATATTATACACCCAAAGAAGTGAATCCGCCAACAACGGTTTACATGGATATTCAAAAGCTACGAGTTCATTAGTTGATTGCTTTAATGGGATGGAAAAGCTAATTTCATCCTGGCGACGATCGGAGCAAGAAGAGAACTTTCAATGCAAGGAAGGTAGCATTACTCTAAAATTTAAAAACTATTTGCATGTCAAACAAGCTTCGAAAATATACACAAGAAAGTTGTTCTCCATTTGTGAAAAAATATATATTGAAGGCGCAATCAGTGTGAGCATCATAGAAGAGGTCCAAAACCCTGATAGTGAGGTTCTATTTGTCACTAAGCATTGTGATGGGGCAGAACATGATAAACAATGGATTGTCAAAGTTGATTCAACAACCTTCAATGCCGAGTGTTCTTGCAAGGGATTTGAAACAAATGGGATACTATGTCAACATATTATAAAGATGTACATTTCTAAAAATTTGAAGCACATTAACCCTAAGTACATGATCAAGAGGTTCACTCGCACAGCCAAACAGGGTTTGTTCTTCTCAAAGACACCATGCACAAATGTGGTGGATTCCAATGTAGTGTTTAGAAGTCATCTAATGCGTTTCACGTACGAGTTGACAAGAAATATTGAGAATTGTAACCCTGCAAAAGAGCATGTAATAAAGGTTATGACTGAGTTGGGACGAACGACGGAAGAAATGGTGGAGAGGTATGACAGGATGAGAAATGGTTCAGTTGCTGATGAAAAGGAAGGAAAAGGGCATGTAGGGAATCCAGTGGCAGTTCGACCAAAAGGATTATCAAACGCAAGATTGAAAGTTATTTTGAGAAGCCTGCTAAACGACCAAGTATCGTACTTAATAGATCTTTTCCATCTTCATGCCACATTTTAATACTATTTTTTTCTAATCAATGTTTATGTTTTACAGAGAAGAAGCTTGATCCAAAGACGAAAACAGTTGTGAATGTGGTCAATGATGAAATTAGGGAAATAAATTTTATCGGAAGCTCCACATTCGAAGGTGAACTGGCCTACACGCAATTCCCGACAAGTGATTACGAAAATGATGAATTATGTATGTCATTGCCATTTGATTTTAGTTGTGTTGCCGATGTATTGAAAGGGTGATGTTTAAATTCATTATCTAATTTGGATTCACGCCGTCGGATTTGCATGAAAAATTAATCAAAATTATCAATCAAAATTAATCATCACTTATTCCTCACTTATTCCTCTCTTATTTCTCAAACTGAAAAATTAATCAAAATTATTATCAAGAGCAAATTTAACAACGTGAAATCTTCATGACAATTATTTTTGTGACCACTCAACAATCAACATTTGTCCTTCAGAATGACAAAATATTTTAATAGTTCTCATGCAATTCCCGCCCTAAAGGCGGGCATTCTCTGATGCCAATCTTTGCAACTACTCCAGGATATCATTTCAGGAGCTGCAATTGTCTCCATGTACTTCAAAACAAAGACCCCACAAATCATTATCGTTGTCCTGTGTCAGAGTGGCTTGTACAGTACTTATTGGCCAGTCATCTATTTTATCAGGAAGCGCGTTTTTTGGCCTCATAAAGGCCGAGTACTTCCATGATTAGCAAAGTTAAAAAGATTACTAATATATATAGTCAATAAAATGAATCAGTATATCTAAGTTGTGCAATTTACCACGTATCAAATGTTTGTTTCATGAGTCTTGTTCGGCATGGAGTCATAAAAATGCTAAGTTTCTCGTTTTAAATAGCAAACTAGCAATGTCTAGTGGCTGCGAGTGGTGATGAAAATTGGCATTAATATCATATTGGCTGCCTGTACATACGATGTTGTGAGATGTTCTAAGAGTATTTCACAATTCTTAACACCTGTTTTTTTTTTGTAGTACTGCAAAGTTAAAAAAAGATTACCTATTCAATGATTACTGCTAAAAAATAGTTATTATTGATATAGAATCAATGTAGATTTCTTACCCATAAATTGGGTGACAGAGGAATTTGCACCAGCTTTGAGGAGAGGTCCCCCTTCGGCTGCTCAATATAACTGCGAATGCATCTAAATGCGAACCACCCAACCAACCCTTACACAAAAAGTCATCAAAGCAAGAATGTGCTAATAAAGTATTTTCGCTATGTACCACAATGGTGGAACTACATAAAAATGACAATATTAAATTTAAAGTATGGAGTATATGTCTCTTTTTATTTTAAATATAATGATTGCACTTAAAAAAATACCTCAAAGGAAACTGCATGTGTGTTGCATCAATCAACGTATGGTCGGCCTCAGACAGATAAATCCGGCCAGGAAAACATAATTCATTCTCAATCCTTTCTACTCCTTCTAAGTTGGACTTCTTTCCCTTTTTACCCTTCATGCAAGAGTTTTTAGAGTCTGGCATACCCTCATCAACAACCAATACATTAGTTGCATTCTTCTCACAGACTTGGGTATTGGGTGCTAGAGTGATATGAGGGGATGATGGTCGTTGTTCTGGAATTGTAGATGAGCCTAATGCTTTGGAGGAGGTGGGATCACTTGCATGCGAGAGGGAACTAATGAGGCCGCCAATAAAATCAAATTTCTCCTGGCAGTAGGATCGTAACTGCCGAAGTTCTTCAGAGAGTTGGCATCTAAGATGGCTTACCTCCCTACTAATGAATCTCTTCATCTCCTTAACTCCTTTTCTCACCCTCTCAGCGTTCAACAACTCCTCCTTTTTCTAGTTCTCCGTATCGACCATTTACTTTCTTTTATCTTTATCATTTTTCATTCCCTTGGGTATCTCGAAGAATGACTCTACCTCCTCATCTCCTAGGAGATTATGTTGCTCCTCAAAAATATTCACAAAAATTATGATAACCTACAATTAACTTGACAATTTAGTATTCCACATGAAATGACTACCAGTACAGTCAATAAAAGACACTGACCTCCTTCTTTGACCATAATTTAACAGATAAGTCCATGCAGAACTCATTGTTGAAGCTCCCCTTAGCCGACCAACGACAAATACACGGTCTCACGATATCATCTATAAGAACCTGAATCTTTGTCTGCTCAAATAACCACACATACATAAAAAGTTTTAAGTGATAAAGATATTTAAAATTGGACGTGAGAATACAAAAAGTAGAAATCTTACCACAAGAATAATTGTGCACCCTTCAAGATATCCCAAGCTTGATGGTTTTCCCTTTTTGCAACTTAGCTTATGTAAATGGCTAAACCGTGACTGCATAAAACTATGCACAGCTTTTGGCCAGTTGAATCTCCTGAAGTTGTCCAATCCACCAAAATTCTTAAGACAATCAGGGATTGTGAGTGACTTTAGTGGAAAAAGAAATTTACACAATGCATATCTGACAAGAGTATTCATTCTTCACTCCTCCAAATCTGGCGACTAGACTACACTGGCCAGTTGATAAAGCTCAGTCACTACTTGGTTCTGTTTCAACTGTGAGTATGGGGCTATTTGAAAATCAAAATCTTCTCCTCTGTTTGGTAGACCCAAAATAAGAGCAACCTCGTTCACGGTGAATTTAATATAGTATTGACCGAGCAAGAAAACATTTTTATCAGGGTTATATAGTCTTAGCAATCTATAAAGCAATGGAATGTTCTGAGGAATATCTGGAATTAGAAATAGCTGTAGCAAAGAAGCATCCCTCAACATCTCCAGTGACTCCTCATATAGAACATCTAGTAGAGGCTCGACATCAAATGTTGTGATGACACATCTGCTATTCAAAAAGGTGCCACTACAATGTCCTTCCATCTGGGGGTATTAACATTACAAAATTGTTAAGGTTGTGATGTCATGAGTGTTACAGATTACAATAGTAGTGCAATAGACACAATTCTTAATAGAATACAATTTCACAGACTACAATAGTAATGCAATATACATAATTCCTAATAGAATCATTTCAATGCACAACAATCAAACTACAATTTTACAGAACAGGTACTTACACAAACAAACATGCATAAAATCCGACTGGATATATTGAAATCCGACCAAAAAAAAAACAATACCAGAACAAAAAGGGCAACTAAAACGAAACTTTCCAACAAGAGGGAGAAGAAGCTATGATGTTGACTCAGAAAGGGGAGAAAACTGTGTTTAACCTGTGCAAACAAAATGAAACTTTCCCAGATAATCGTTATAAGAAAGACATCTCCAGCCTCATCTCCCTTTTATTGAAAATCCTAAACCTAAGTGAAATAAGCCAGCTAAACAGATTCCAAAAAAGATCCAAAGAATTAACAACAAGTTGACAATCTTCCCCAAACCAAACAGAACGAAACCCCGACCGTTGCCTTCGATGCTCTCCGGGGCGGTTGATGTCCAAAAAGGAAGCGATGCTGCTGTAGCACCGGGGATGTTCGTCGTCGATTTTCCCTCGCTTTTGATGTACAACTTCAATGTTACCTCACGTTGAATGGCGGTGTCGCTGCGTTAATCTCTGCCGGGGCTTTCTCCGCCGAGGCGTTAGGTTTCTCAAGACCATGAACAGTTTTTTGAAAAATTTTGAACTGAGAAGAGGAAAAGGAGGTGGGCCCGAGGTTCGGGGGCTATTTATATTACGCAAATGATATATTTACGATTGAGACACCAAAAATTTTTCCCCCCTGCATGGATGTTTTTTAGGAACCTTAGATGTACAAGAATTTCCGTCTTAAATTTTTTAAAAATGTTTTTTTTAAAATAAGTTAATTGTTTTTATAAAAATTTAAGAAATATTAATTAATTTTTTTCACTAACATTTTAATTTATACATAAAAATTGTTTTTCAAAGATTTTTTTTTATATCGCACGCAAGCAGAGCCTCCTCTCGGGATCCCGTGCTTCATTTTTTTTCTTCACTGTACCCACCTCCTACTATCTTCGTAAACCCTAATCGTTCCGATCTACGGAAAATCGAAACTGCGTGCTCGCATGGAAGCTGCGGCCTCTTATCTTCTTTCCTCCGGCCGACGCCCCTCACCGCCTTCTTTCCGGGGACGTTCTCCCATCCATCACCCTTCAGCTCGCAGCGACCACCGGCGTTTCCTCTGCTCGCAGGAAAGTATCAGGAGATCCGCCAGGTATGCTGTCCTCGGCGCTGGTTTCGCCGGACTGTCAGTCACCTGGCACCTTCTTCAGGTTCCCTTCTTCCCCGCAATTTGTTTTCATTCTTGTTGCTGCCCATCGAGACCTCAAACTTAAAAATTTCACTGCCTACTTCCTACATAAGCTATTTGGTATTGCTTCTCGGGTTTTGATTTTCTAATTCAAAATTGTTTTTTGCTCCAGTATTCATATTCAGTCATTTGTATGAGCTGCATTTGTAGAACAAGCTTCCTACATCTGCAATTCCGATTAAATAAATTAAGAAAACATCGAAATTGCATCGAAAGCAACTAATTTTAGTATTTAATTTACCCTGCAATGCTATGCTCATGAATAAAAGTGGCTTTTCTGGTTCCAAATTTCCATATCGTGCAGCATTCTTCGAAGGAGTGTCATATCAGCATAGATATCTACGATGAAGCCGGTTTAGGAGGTGGTGCATCTGGTGTTTCTGGTGGACTTCTTCATCCTTATTCACCTAAAGGTATTCATGTCTAACCTTTCAGGGGGAAAAATTTGTCAGCTGAGATGAACAAATAGTGGAGTTTTACACATTTTTTTATAATAAAGTGCTATAATTGTGATTGCAGCCAAGATTTTATGGAGAGGTTCAGAATCATGGAAAGAATGCTTGAAGCTATTAGCAGCAGCTGAAAGAGCTGTGGAGCGAAGAGATTCTGCGAGGAGAAGTCACAATCAGCCCTGCTCTTTCGATGGACCAATAATTTTGAAAAGGCAATATTTTCTTCTCCACATTGATTGTCTCTTATACATCCAGTAATTACATCACTGAAGAATCTCTGGCTTTATTTTTGGAAGCATGTCAATAGGACTTAAAAGACAAACTAGCCTATTTTTTCTTGTTTAATCTTATTATCATACTTTTTCTTTATATTTGTTAGAAAAGCCCAATTAGGGCCATGTTTTCTTCTTTATCTCTCCTTGTATTAGTCCCACATCATGTATTAGCATTTCTCTCTTCTTCCTTTTTTCTATATAAGTGTATGTATACTTGTAACTATTCATTGAAGAAGTATATACAAGCTTTGAGGCTTTTCTTTACATGGTATCAGAGCCACACGTATCCTCCAGCGGACTCCCCTCTTCTGTCCGCATCTCCTCCTGCGGCCTGGTCTCCTAACCGCCTCGCGGCCTCCGGTCTCCTCGCGGCCTGCTTCTATATCCGCTTCCTTGCCCAGCCCGCCTGGCTTCTGCGGCCTCTTCTCCCTTCTCCGCTTCTTCTTCTCTCCGTGGATCCACATTGCTCTTCAGGTTCTTTTATAGCCTCTTTTCTCCGTCCTAAAGGGGCCCACCTATCCCTACCGCCTGCGAGCTGCCTTCCTTATCCGCTGCGGGCTCCCTCTGCTGCTTCAATCCGCTCACTCTTGCTTCAGTCCGCAGCGGCCCGCCGACTACTTCAGTCCGCTGCGGCGAGCTCTTTACTCTCCTTCCGCTTGCACCTGCTTCAGTCCGCTGCGACCTGCCACCTGATTCAGTCCGCCGCGAACTGCTCCTCGTGTCTTCTTATCCGCCGCGGGCTCCCTCTCATCTGCTGCGGGTTCGGCCCTTGGCGAGCTCTCTACTCCTCCCGCTCGCTCCTGCTTCAGACCGCTGCGGCCTGCCGACTGCTTCAGTCCGCTCGCTCTTGCTTTAGTCCGCTGCGGCCTGCCGACTGCTTCAGTCCGCTGCGAACTGCTCCTCGCCCTGCCGTTGTCTTACGGCTTGCTCCAGTTCGCCGCGGACTCTCTCCCCTCGCGCCCTGCTGAGACCGTCTTCTATCCGCCGCGACCTTCTCTTAGTCGCCGCGGCCTGTTCCTTGCTCGCTCGCTCTTCCCTTTTGCGAGCTCCTGCTCGCCGAACTGTTTGACCTTCTATCCTGCGCGACCTTCCTCTTAGTCGCCGCGGCCTGTCTTTGCTTGCACTCCCAGTGGACTCCCTGGTCTCAGCCTCTTCTCGCGTGCGACTGCTGCGGACTCTTCTTGCTGCTGTCCGCTCCCCTCTGCTCCTAGTCGCATTTTGGTCGCGACCTTCTGGTCGCTGGTTTGCCAGCCGAGACCGTGCGACTACCTCTTCTATCCGCCCAACTTTCTTTCCCAGACCGCCCATCTTCTTTCTTCTACTCGCCCGACCTCTTCTGCTGGTCGCATGGCTTCCGATACTTCTGCTGCTACTTCTGCTCCACAGGCCCGTACGGCTGCCATGTCTTCCGAATTCCATGACGAGTTACGGATTACTACTATCTCTCTAGCTGGAAAACGGAATTTCGTTGAGTGGGTTCACTCCGTTTGTCGGGTTCTGCAGACGAAGGGTCTTCTTCACCACTTGACCCGCGCTACTCCCACTGCTCCCTCCGATGACTGGCTTCGCGATGATGGACGAGTTCAGTCCTGGCTCGTAAACTCTATGGATCCCGAGCCCTACTGGATGGCCATGTATCATGACACGACTAAGTCCATGTGGGAGGAGCTTCACGCTTTTTACTCTGGCCATGACAACCTACAACACCTATATGATATCATTTTCGATCTTCAGAATCTTACCCCGGGTGCTCCTGGTGATATGCTTTCCTTTGTGGCTAAAGCCAAGAGTTTGGCAGAGGCTTGGATTCAACATCAGCCTCCTACTACCAATCTAACCACTCAACGAAACCAGAAAGAAGTTGTCACCATCGCCATGATGATGTCCCGAATTCCTCCCCACCTGCATAGTATTCGGGCCCAGATTCTGTCATCCGCCACAACTCCTTCCCTGTCTGATGTCTGCTCCATGCTGCTAAAAGTCGCGCCTCCCTCTTGAGGCTCCTGTTTTTGCCCCGTCTCTTCTTCAACAGCTTCTCCTTTCGACCCCTCCTCCTCGTGGATCTTCCACTCGGGGGGGCCGACCCCCGTCTCGGGGACGAGGACGTGATGGTCGCTCTTCTATGAAATGCACCTACTGTGGCCGGGATAATCATCTTGAAGCTACCTGCTATTGCAAGCATGACTTACATCCTCATCTTACTGCTACTGTATCTGCTGCTCCGCCTCCTACTGGGTCTTCTACCACTGATCCAGCTACTACTACCCGCCAAGACATCGATGAGCTTCGCACCTAACTTCAGCAGCTTCAGGGTGCCCTCAGCCGCTCCTCCGGCTCTGTTGCATCCTCTTCTGCGGAAGGTATAACCTCTCTCTCATAATCCTTGCTGGATCGTTGATTCCGGCGCTACTCACCATATTACCTCCCAGAAGCCCACATCGTACCTACAGACATCTCATCCTGCTTGCATCACTGTGGCCAACAGTGACACCCTACCAGGTCTTTGGCTCCGCCGCTCTTCAGCTTACGCCTCACCTTTTTCTTTCTTCGGTTCTTCACGTTCCGGGGTCTCCTTTCAATTTATTATCTGTTAGTCGTCCCACCAACGACCTTGATTGTTGCATTACCTTCTCACCTTCTTCATTTCTTATGCAGGATCGCCGCACCCGGAGTACCATTGGTAAGAGACAGCTGATGAATGGGTTGTACATCTTGGATCTCCCACCTACTCTTTTCTCCGCCGTCTCCACTGTTGATTGGCATCGCCGCCTTGGGCATGCTCCCCTTCCGGTTCTCAAGCGGGCTCTTCCTGATGTTTCTCTCCGGGAGTTCTCTTGTGAATCTTGTATCTACGAAAAACAACATCGTTCCTCTTTCCCCACTGCCTGTACCAGGAGTAGTACTCCTCTCTCTTTAGTTTATTCTGATGTATGTGGTCCTTATAGCGTCCCCAGTATTTTTGGCTTTCGCTATTTTGTCACGTTCATTGACGATTACTCGCGTACCACGTGGCTCTATTTATTACATGATCGCACTGAACTTACTTCTGTGTTTCGCGCCTTTTTACTTGAGATGCGTACGCAGTTCGCCACCCCCCTCAAATTACTTCGCACTGATAATGCTCACGAGTATACGAGTTGCACCTTCTCCAATCTCTGCACCAAATTTGGTGTCATCCATCAGACTTCATGTGCGTATACTACTCATCAAAACGGGGTGGTGGAACGCAAAAATCACCATCTTCTCGATGTTGCGCGCTCCCTTATGTTCCAAATGCACGTTCCAACCGAATATTGGAACTTTGCTGTATCCACCGCCTGTCATCTCATCCAACCGCCTTCCCTCGTCTGTGCTTAATTTTGCCTCACCCATCCAACTCCTCTCTCCCTCCACCAACCTCACCTCTCTTACACCGCGGATCGGTGTGTTTGCTATGTCCACCTTCTTGGTCCTCCTACCGACAAATTTGCTCCTCAGGCCGCCAAATATATATTTGTTGGCTACTCCCGCACTCAAAAGGGGTACGTCTGCTACTCTCCTTCTGAGGACAAGTTGATTGTTTCTGCGGATGTCACATTCTGCGAAGACCAGCCCTTCCACTTACCTAGCACCACTTCGTCTTCTGCTACCTCTATTCCTCGGCCTGTCGTCCCGGTCACGCCGTCTTTATCGTCCTCTCCCCCCGTTCCTCCTCGGGTTCCTCCACCTCTTATCCGTGTCTACTCTCGTCGCCCATCCAAGGATGCTCCTGTGACCCAGCTCCCCGCTACCAGCGATACCTCGGCTACGGCAGATCCCGCTCCCGTCTGTACAGCTCATCTCTTAGCCAACTACGTCTCTCTCCATAGGCTGACGTCGCCTCTCTACGTCTTTTCCACCTCTCTTTCCTCTATTTCTATACCTAACACTGTGCAGGAGACGCTTCAACACCCAGGGTGGCGGGCAGCTATGAATGATGAAATGCGGGCTCTCTGTGCTAACCAGACCTGGGATCTAGTTCCTCTTCCTACAGGCCACACCGCTTGTTAGCTGCAAATTGGTCTTTGTCATTAAACATGCGGCGGATGACACTGTCGACCGTCTGAAGGCCCGCCTCGTGGCCCGGGGCTTTACTCAACAACATGTCCTTGATTACGAGGAAATTTCTCTCCCGTGGCGAAATTGAACACGATCCGCGTTCTTCTCTCCTTGGCTGTTCATCGTCATTGACCCCTTTATCAGCTGGATATTAAGAATGCATTTCTCAACGACAATCTCCAGGAGACAGTTTACATGCAACAACCTCCCGGGTTTGAGACCACGGGGGAGTCTTTGCTATGTCACCTTCGGAAATCTATTTATGATCTCAAACAGTCCCCACGTGCGTGGTTTGAAAAATTCAGTAAGGTGGTCTGTGTTAGTGGCTTCACTCGGAGCTCGGCTGATTTTCTCTCTTTACCCGACACCGGTCAACCGGGACTGTGATTCTTCTGATCTACGTTGATGATATCCTGATTACTGGCAATGACACGACAGGAATACAACAGCTCAAGGAACAGTTAAATTCCGCCTTTCAGACCAAAGATTTGGGCAACCTCCGATACTTTCTTGGGCTCGAGGTCGCACGACGCTCTGATGGTCTTGTGTTATCTCAAAGGAAGTATTGTATGGACCTCCTTCACGATGCAGGTTATTTTGGGTGCAAACTTGCGGAGACTCCTATGGACGCCAATCACAAGCTCTCGGCCCATAGCTCTGACTCTGACAAACTGCTTACAAATCCGGAATATTACAGACGCTTGGTTGGGAAGCTGATCTACCTTACGGTGACTCGACCAGACATCTCGTTTGCTGTGGGAGTTGTGAGGCGGTTCATGCACGCTCCTCGGTCATCTCATCTTCAAGCTGTCGAGCGCATCCTTCGATATCTCAAAATCGCCCCCGGACAAGGACTTCTGTACAAACCATCCACATCTCTATCTCTTGTCGCGTATTCTGACGCTGACTA
Source organism: Platanthera guangdongensis (assembly GCA_039583875.1). Taxonomy (NCBI): domain Eukaryota; kingdom Viridiplantae; phylum Streptophyta; class Magnoliopsida; order Asparagales; family Orchidaceae; genus Platanthera; species Platanthera guangdongensis. The sequence goes on along the minus strand of CM077160.1, from coordinate 120,367,425 downwards.
TGCAGGATCTATTGATGATAGGCGCTCCACAACTGGGTTCTGTACTTACTTTGGTGGACACCTCATAACTTGGCGTAGCAAGAAACCGACTGTGGTTGCGCGTTCTTCTGCTGAAGCCGAGCACCGGGCTATGACTATTGTTGTTTCTGAGCTAACCTGGCTTGAAGGCCTTCTGGGAGACTTAGGTGTTCGTCTCTCATCTCCGGCAATCTTATTCTGTGACAGTCAGGCCGCAATTCATATTGCCAAGAATCCGGTTTTCCACGAACGCACAAAGCACATCGAAGTTGACTGTCACTTTATCCGGGAAAAAGTACAGTCAAAGAAGATAGATTTGGAGCATGTTCCTGCTACCGACCAAGTTGCAGATATCTTGACGAAAGCTCTCTCCAGGCCACTATACTATCAATTTCTATCCAAGCTTGGTGCCTACGACTTGTACGCTCCAGCTTGCGGGGGAGTGTTAGAAAAGCCCAATTAGGGCCCATATTTTCTTCTTTCTCTCTCCTTGTATTAGTCCCACATCATGTATTAGGATTTCTCTCTTCTTCCTTTTTCCTATATAAGTGTATGTATACTTGTAACTATTCATTGAAGAAGTATATACATGCTTTGAGGCTTTTCTTTACAATATTTAACTTTGCTACCCTTTTTAAGCTAAGCCAGGATTCTCCTATGCTCAGTTTGATTGGAAAATTTTGGGAGGGTGGAATTGGTTTAGGTCCAAAATCGAAACTCATGGGAATTGGAATTGAGAGCCAATTCCAATTCTTCTGTTTGGTTACCCTCAAAGAAGGCTGTCTACTTTGGATTTAGGGTTGAATAAAAAAACACGTTTAAAGATGAACTAGTTGTTCGAAGAAGAAAAAGAAAAGAAGATGAAGTAACATGACACATGACAAATCTATAGGTGGCAGAATTACGATGTCCTAACCCTAAATGCAATACAAGCGAGCATACGACATGCGCAAATGAAGCTATGGTTTGACCTGGAATGACATGAATGGTTATATGCAATCTCATGAACTAATGAAGGACAAGCCTACTGCGATGCACATAGACTGATTCAATCAGCAACATCACTCAAGCCTTTATCCCACTATAGTGTGGTCGGCTATATGAATCCTTTGTTGCCATTGCGCCCTATCTTTTGTCATAATCTCATTAATGCCTAAGTACATCATGTCTTTCCTTATAGTTTCTTTCCAAGTCTTTATTGGTCTACCCCTCCCTCATTTAACATATACACTGATTCGATCATGCAAGTATTTTTTCCGACGCAAAATTAATTAAACAAATTAATTTTAAAATCTGGCGCATGTGTCGTAATTGATTACAAATATTACAATCAAAATAAACAACAATTACAAATTAATTAAGTGTGCATTGAAAGTAAATGCAGATAAATAGACAATGGACAATTAAGAGAGCAATAAGTCAAATAAATACGAGCCCAATAATTTCACAGAATACAAATAGTTCCCATATAATGCAGAAAAAATGAAACTATAATGTAAAAAATTCACTAAGTACTCAATGTCGGAGGTGGTGAAGGCAATCCAATGATGGCTGTGGTTGCATGGAGGTGTAGACACTGCTGTTTAGGTGTTGGTGGATGGAAAACGGGGTTAATGGTGGCTGTCGGGCTGGTGGAGGTTGTGGAGGGTGCATGGAGGCTGTGGGGTCGCTGGATTGCAAAGGGCATGGGGGCGAGGGAATAGTGAAACCCGACCGTTTGGGAGCCTGTTGGAGGGGAAAATCGGGCTTGGGGGTGGCTATAGTGCTGGTGTAGGGTGCGGAGACTCGGACAGGCTGGGGGTGGTCGGCAATAGTTGTACAGGTCAGAGATGGGCTGTACGACAAAATTGATAATGGAATCAGGCATTTTTATGCAGGTGATGCAGGAATTGAAGTAATGGGATGGAAAACTGTTGAATTTAAGAAAATTATTGGAATTGGCTAAGATGGGTTTGACGGGAGGTGGTTGGGAGGAATTCCAGGGTTTCAACTGAGCCAAAATTGTAGAGAATTAGAGCAACTTGTAGAGTTTGTGGTTGCACCGGTGGTTCTGGATGTGAATTGACTGTGAGCATGAAATGCGAAGTTTGCCTGTGGTTGCAATGGATGCAAGGAGTCTCAAGGATGAGGAAGATGGCTGGAGGTGGATCCAAAGAGGAAAAATGTTGTTGGACTGAATCACGTGGACGGTACTAGCGGTACGTGACGCCGAGGAGCACGGGGAAGGCGGAGTAAAGCTCGAACCAATGTGCAGATGTAGGGGACGCGGTGGAAGGGGGCAACGACACCCCTGGTGACTGAAACAGTGGTTTTGAGATCGTGCCAAGAGTAGGAGGACCCATCGGTTCAATTCTCAAACCTAATTTCTTGATCCCCTTTCTCTCGACTACTGGGGGTGATACAAAGGGGGTGGGGTGGGTGATGTGATCCAAAGTGTTGTTGAAAGATAATAAAATGCGATTTTTTAAAATATTGTGGGTACAAGGGCACTTCACGGGCTATTTTAACGAACTAAACGGTCAAGACGTCGCTTGCGAACGCAATAGTAGCGCACAAAAGTAATAACGTCACAAGTCATAATTCCACAGACGCGGAAATAAAGTGGTGGCATTCACGTGCTTGGAAATAAACGGTAATGAGGAGATGAAATTAACCTAGGATAGCTCTCAATAATAACTATTCATTTTAATTTTAGGCATAAAATGTAACTGAAAGATGGAGTCTAGAGAGATATACTGGCAGGGTCCCCTGGAAGGTGAAGAATTTTCAAGAGTGGACTACCCGGCGGCTGCAGGTAAGTTTGGATGAATTCGCAGGATGGATGAACGGAAGAAAGAGGCTCGGCAGAGGAGAAGAACGTTGGAGGCTTGTCGGATCTGTTGGAGTAGGGTGCAGGAGAGGTCGACGACGCCCAAGGAGAGCTCTGGTGACCTTGTCGGTGGCAGACAGAGCTTCAGGAGACGACTTCGTCGGGGAAGATGAACACTGGAGCTTCAGGCGACAGTAATGGCAGCGGGAGAGGGTTTCCCTGGTGGCGCCAAGATGGAGCGGAGTACTGGACGCCGCGGGCTGGGTCGCCGGAGGCAGACAATGCTATTAAAGTAGGTTCGGAGGGCCGACACAACCAAACGGGAGATCTGCGGCAGCTGTCGACGAAGGAAATGGCGGACTAGGAGAGAAATCGCGGGAGATTAAGGCCGACGCTGGGAGAACCGATTGAAACCCAAAAATGGTTCAATCAATTCATTTCCCAGCCGGGTCAATAGTAAGAGGGGGAATTGCTTTTATAATAAGTGGGGGTTAGGGTTTTGGAGGAGGAATAAATGGGATTTGGAGGTGAGCTTCAAGATGAGCTGATGGATATCAAACAAGATTAAAGGGTCATCCGAATGGAGATTTCAAAGTGGGCCTGCTATAGATATATGGGATGTTATAAAATAAAATAGTTAATTAAAATTAAGCTTGCCCTAATTAACCTACCTCCTAAAATACCAGACCTATGCATTTAAGGTCTCGTTGGCCGGTCACACCAACGAGCCAAACAAAAATTGTGCGAAAGCGTGCGCGATATAAAATTAACACAGGTGCTCATAACATGCGCGATACAACTCGACGCTACACAATAATCCACAAAAATGCCCAAAAACGTGTGCTACAATAATAAAAGACACGTGCGATAAAAAATAATAAAAAAAAAACGACGCGGGTTGCATCAGTTTTCCCGGGGTTGAAAGAGCTCGACCCCGACGAGACTTCGATGTAACCTGCAAGTAGGAAATCCAAGCGTCGATCAGAGAGATGCTGCATACTGTCCTGCTGATGCCATAACTACGACCCAAAACCTGCAGTTAACTCCTCATCCCAAAAGCTCGCAATTCATTAGTCAAAATTTTATGCCAAATATTTAAATAAATAGTAATTATTAGAGTTTGCAGAGGATGACAGGGGGGTGGGGAAAACATGTGGCAGTAGGGAGAACAGGAAGCAAGTGGAATCAGCCCGCAGAATCAGTAGTAACTCATAACGCGTCGATCAGAGAGATGTTGCATACTGTCCTGCTGATGTCATGGCTGCGACCCAAAACCTACAAGTAACTCCTCATCCCAAAAGCTCGCAATCCATTAGTTAAAATTTTATGCCAAATATTTAAATAAACAGTAATTATTAGAGCTTGCAGAGGATGACAGGGGCGGGGTGTGGGGAAAACATGTGGCAGTAGGGTGAACAAAAGCAAGTGGAATCAGCCCGTGGAATCAGTAACTCATAACGCAACATACGCTCATCCGATAGACACCTACGAACGTCTGCTAGACCCGAATCGAATATCGTCCAAATTTCACCCGATGAAATTCCACACGAGTCACAAAATTTTAAACAGATCCCAAATTTAGCGTGTAAATTTTTTCACCTTGAAACGGGTGTACTGATGGGGAGTGAAATATCTAAGTATCGTCTCAACTCTCTCAAGACTACTACACCTAGAAGTGTCGGGACTCAAACGGTAGTGATGTGGTGACTCAACGTGTGCACTTAAAACCAAAGGGAAATGTTGTGAACAAAAGGCGTGCTCGCCAAAAATAAAATCAATAGAGGGTGGTGACTCGAGGGCCACAAGTGAGGGACCACCAAACACAATGTCTGTGGACTTAAGTGTTTGTGACGGTAGTGTACTAAGAAAGTCAGGACATAAGACGCACTAGTCTGTGTCTCCCAAGATGAGGAACTTATCACTAACCAACTCCTCGGGGAGAAGATAGAGCGATGAAGTGTCATCCGAGGTGAGTGAAACACCACAAATAAGTTCTTCTGAAAGCGGGGGCTCATAAAATAATTCAGTTGCTAAAATAGGTGTTGTCCTCGAGGCAAGTGGATCCACGACTTCAGCTAGCGTGATAAAAGTAGGAGACAACTCTTCTTTCTAGAGCAGAGGCTCATAAAGAAACTCCTCGATCGAAGGGGGTGCTATAACGGAGACACGTGGTTTCACGACATCAGTCGGGGGGATAAAGATAGGGGAAGCTTTTCTTCCTTGAGCAGGGGCTCAAGGAGAATCTTTTTGGCTGAAGTGTGTGTCATGGTGGGAGTTGGTGGGGCCAAAGTGCTCGTCGTGAAACCAACGAGATGTGGAGGACTATCGAAACATCTAACCTCGGGTTCCACTATATGATATGATGTGTGGAGGTATGCAGGAGCAACATAATGCATGTGTGTTGTCGTCTCTAGGTTGTGAACAGAGGTGCACAACCCATTCAGATTCTGCTTGAGTTATGCAGTGACGAACTCAACGGCTTTCCGCAAAGCTTCAATACGCGCATCTAAATCAGCCATTTTTTTAAAAATAGAAATTTGTAAACTTCAAATTTGAAAACGACCGGCGCTCGGCTATCCCACGATAGGAGTGAGATATCCCAGCAGCCACACCAAACTGATGTGATCCAAAGTAGGGATGTAGTTTTTGAAAGATAATAAAATGCGATCTTTTAAAATATTGTGGGCGCGAGGGCACTTCGCGGGCTATTTTGACGAACTAAACGATCAAGACGTCGTTTGCAAACGCAAGACTACAACACAAACTTAATAACATCACAAGTCATAATTCCACAGACACAAAAATAAAGTGGTGGCATGCACGTGCTTGGAAATAAATGGTAATGAGGAGATGAAATTAAGCTAGGCAAGCTCTCAATAATAACTATTCATTTTAATGGTAACTGAAAGATGGAGTCTAAAGAGATATACTGGCAGGGTCCCCTGGAAGTTGAAGAATTTTCAAGAGAGGACTACCCGGCGGCTACATGTAAGGTTGGATGAATTCGCAGGATGGATGGATGAAAGAAAGAGGCTCGGCAGAGGAGAAGAACGTTGGAGGCTTGACAGATCTGTTGGAGTAGGGTGCGGGAGAGGTCGACGATGCCCAAGGAGAGCTCTGGTGACCTTGTCGGCGGCAGACGGAGCTTCAGGAGACTACTTCGTCGGGGAAGATGAACACTGGAGCTTCAGGCGGCAGTAATGGCGGCGGGAGAGGGTTTCCCTGGTGGCGCCAAGATGGAGCGGAGTGCTGCACGATGCGGGCTGGGTCGCCAGATGCAGACAATGCTACTAGAGGAGGTTCGGAGGGCTGACGCAACCGAACGAGAGATCTGCGGCTGCTGTTGACGAAGGAAATGACAGACGAGGAGAAAAATCGCGAGAGTTAGGGCCGGCGCTGGGAGAACCGATTGAAACCCAAAAATGGTTCAATCAATTCATTTCCCAATCGGGTCAATAGTAAGAGGGGGAATTGCTTTTATAATAAGTGTGGGTTAGGGTTTTGAGGAATAAATGGGCTTTGGAGGTGGGCTTCAAGATCGGCTGACGGATATCAAACAAGATTAAAGGGCTATACGAATGGGGATTTCAAAGTGGGTCGGCTATAGACATAGAAGAAGCTACAAAATAAAATAGTTAATTAAAATTAAGCTTGCCCTAATTAACCTACCTCCTAAAATACCAGACATATGCATTTAAGGTCTCGTTGGCCGGTCACACCAACGAGTCAAACAAAAATTGCGCGAAAGCGTGCACGATACAAAATTAACACAAACGTTCATAACATTCGCAATACAACTCGACGCAACACAATAATCTAAAAAATGCGCAAAAACGTGCGCAACAATAATAAAAGACACATGCGATAAAAAATAATAAAAAAAAACCGATGCGGGTTGCATCAGTGGCGATGAATTAAGTTAGCTAAATTTAGGAGTCATGATAGCCCGATGGGTAATTTTGCATAACTGTTTAAATACAACTCAAAAAACAAAAGAAAAATATATGAAAATATAAAAAATCGAGTCGGTCGTGATCAAGGTTTCCAACCGACCATCAGAGATCCAAAAGTGCCGATAATGATGAATCGCCTGATGTGACTTGATCGATCTCTATCAAGCTCCCCGGCTCAGAAACATTTATCTTCGATGAATGGAGACTACATGCTCTCAATGCAAGCCAGATAAGACTCTCTTTTGCTCCTAGTAGAGATCATCTTCACATATGGCCATCGTCTCGCTAAAATTTTTGAGTGTCCAAATGCCCAATATGCTAAACAAGCCGCTGTTAGGGTAAATGGTAGGGATGCAAGGGTGACGGGTAAGACTATAGTAGAGACTGGAGGTATAGGAGAGGCTTTAGTGATGGTTGAAACTAAAGCTAAAAGGGAAGATTGAAGATCCAAAACCAGGTGTCTCCACATCTACAGTCAATACCCCAAAATTGAGTACAAGATGAATGCCAGGATTCCTAGAATATAAAGCTCGAAGAAAGTTAACTCAGATTCTCACATGATAGTGTATAGACCTATTCGCCTAGCACTTGATTCACAGTTGTCCCCAATGAGGATCTCTCAAATAATGTGCAAATCATCACCAAATCTCCTTCATTGATTATTTGCTCTCTTATATGTATGACTGATATCGAGTCGAGTTTGAGCGATTTGGGCTTGACTCGAAATCAAAATTTTCGTGCCGAACTTGACTCGAACTCGAAATTGATTTGAAGTCGAGTCGGCTCGAAATTGAAATTGATTCCTTGAAATCGACTAACAAATTTTCTCTTTATTCCTAGTTGACTCAAAATTTAATTTGGCAACTTATAAATTGAGCAAATGAAACACTTAAAGCCTTCACTATTTTATTTGGGTTTAAATTTTAGTATTTTAATTTTAAAATAAGAATATATTATTAAATACATAATAGTTTTAATCAATTTGAGCTGTTTCAAATCATATTTCGAGTGATTCTGGGCTGACTTAAAATCGACGCAAAATCAGATTCGAGTCTAATTGAATCGACTCAAATTGAGTTGAATCAATTTTATCCGATTTCGATTCGGCTTAATATTCGAGCGATTTTCAAGCGACTTTCGAGTTTCCAATAATATGCTCAGCCCTACTCATGTGATTACCCAACAAGTTATTAAATGTTCCCTATTTAATATAAATTTACGTCGTAATATGACAGACCAATCATGCAACAAATACAAATGATGAATGATGAACCCAACATACTCACTAAATGCAGACTTTACATATTAGTGGAAGTCCTTAAAGATGGGTGGTTTTTTTAGGAGGGTTCTTGAGCAGGGTGTAAAAATACTCATTGATTGTATCATTGTATGACGATCATCCAAATGAATGACTGAGACATCAACAATGAGTCAATGTAATGAAATGTCAAATGTCTCTCCTAGGACGTGAATCTTCGGGGGACTCTTTAGATGGTTGATACAAAAATTCGTCACGATGCGATCACCCAAAGGAATGTTGACAATAGTGACATAAGTACGTAACTCAGGTGTTTCACCGGGTGGCAAGTAAATATATAGTGAATGCAATGATCACTCGAATGAGGTCCCAAGTCATTCAAACTAGGGAAAATGCTTCTCAGGGAGAGAGACTCATCAAATTGATCTCCCTGAGTCTCGAGGAGGGTTTCATCACGGAGGTCAACAAAAGTGGAATGATCCTCAATATGAGAATCGCCGACAATGATAAAGTCCTTAGGATCAGAATGACCCTGAACAACTGAAGAAATTACCACAAAGTCAATACTATGCTTATCAATCTCACTCATAACGTGACTCGACGTTGCCGCATCGCGATGCCTTGATGAACAAGTACTCAAAAGTGAGCCGATGGTTCGGGCAGTATCTAAATCAACACATGTGGTAGAGGAAGGAAGTGTGATTGCTTGATCAATGGACCGCTCATACTCTCATTCAGGGTCGCAAAAAATAAGTTTAATCCAATGACAGACTACTCAATGAACATCGAACCTCACTGGAGTTGGGTAACTCTATCCCACCAATCATGTCATTTGTGTCCAATATGGCATGAGTATGTAAGGTTGTGGCCTCGAGCCGGAGGGAACTCATGGATGGATGGTCAGGGTGAGTGTCCACTCAACTAACTCTATTGGATCTCAAGTATTGTTCATTGTGAATGGTGAGTTGGGATGTCTGATCGAGAGACTCTAAGTAGTGATCAATACGTATCTCAAATTGAAGACTAGAACAAAATTACGAAATGACTAGGAAGCACGGGTACCGGTACCGGGTACGATACGTATCTGGTACGTCGGTACATCAAATTTTAAAAACAATGATACATGTACGGCGGGATACGTTGTATTAAATATAATAAATATATATGTATATGTCACAAATGTAATTATAAATTCTTAGAACAATAAAACATAAAGTCTGAAACTTTGTTTGGTGGGGCATTTTTAGAGCTGCACGCCGCGGATTTTAAATCCGCCCTGCCAAACAAACTTTTAACGCCTGTGGTGGAATCAGCCCACGCTCCAAAATTGTGCTTTTTCGTGTTTTTCAATCATGATAATTTCCCACGTTTCCTGATCGCGGAGAGGCACGTTCTGCCCTAGTTGTGACACGTGAGAGAGCCCGATGCTCCCCCGTCGTTCTCTTGACAATCATCTGCTCGCGCCGACGCTTCCCCGTCATTTTCCTGACGGCCACTTGCTTGCGCCGACGCTCCCCCGTCGTTCATCTTCTCCGGTCGTATGCCAGCCATTCGTTCTCTTCGCCATCGATTGCAGCTATTTCTCCATTTCTCCTGTTCATCTTCTCTAGTTATTTCTCAATTTCTCATGTTCTTTGAGTGCATAGTTAATTCTCCTTTTCTCAATTTCGTGATAATTTCCCCTGCAGAGTTGCCTTTTTAATAGGACGTTGTTATTAGCAAATCATCTTTCGATATTAGCAAACCATTGTTATTAGCAAGCCATCTATTTTGAAAAGGGCTATTAGCAAACTTTTTTGTTGTTAGCAAAACACAAAAAAATAAAAAAAATGAACTTTTCCAGCATCGTTGAAGTGATTGCCAAAACATATATGAAAAATATAGAGGGTAAAACTGAATGTTACAAAGGGTTAGAGGAGAGAAGGTCGTGATGCTCAAGCCATGAATGAGGAGGAGGGGGCGGACTCTTACCTGAAGCTGATCGCCCTCGTCAGTCACCGTTGCCGAATCATCTCTGGTTTATGAAGGAGGAGGAGGGGGCCAGATCCGAGAATAGAGTTTAGGAAGGAGGAGGAGGCGGCGGAATACAAGAGAGGGGTTTTCGCATGAGGAGGCGGCGGAATACAGGAGAGGTGTTTTCACATTAGTAGGGGCGGAAATCGGGAATAAGGGATACGAAGGAAGAGGATCGGGCAGAATACATGATAGGGTTTAGGAAATTGGAGGTTTGCTAATAAAGGGAGGAGCCAAATAGGAAAAACATCCTAAAAATCTTGAACCCGGTTTTTTTGGGTTTGCTAATAACGAACAAAGGTTTGCTCGTACCAATGTCCTTTTAATATCCCTATTTCTTCATTTCTCATGTTCTTCGGCTTCAGGGAGTTGTCTCCTATTCATCTTCTCCCTGATTCCATATAGGGAAATTTGATAGGAGTTTTAAAAAGTTCTTGTTAATTAAAAAAGGGCGTTTATATTGGCAGCCCCTATATGACTATTGACAGCCCGAAAAAATAATTCAAAACACAAATAATATGGTCGCTAATAACAGCACAAAACGCGGAACACACGCCTTTTGAAAATAGACTTACTATATGACATTTTTAGAAAAAGTATTCAACATGAAAGGTACAACTTTTATGTTGAACACTTTTTCTAAAAATGTCATAGAGTAGGGCTATTTTCAAAAAACGCGGAACCCAGGTGGAACTATGCGATTCGCAATAGTTACGTCTAGTGTCGCGCTTTTGAAAATAGGGCTACTATATGACATTTTTAGAAAAAGTGTTCAACATGAAAGTTGTAGGTCTCGTCGAGATCTACAACTTTTATGTTGAACACTTTTTCTAAAAATGTCATATAGTAAGCCCATTTTCAAAAGGCGCGGAACACGGGCGGAGCTATGCGATTCACAATAGTTCCGCCCGGTGCCGCGTCTTTTGAAAATAGGCCTATTATATAGCATTTTTAGGAAAAATGTTCAACATGAAAGTTGTAGTTCTCGCTGAGATATACAACTTTCATGTTGAACACTTTTCATAAAAATGTGAATATAGTAGACCTATTTTCAAAATTCGCTTGAAACTCGTATTTAGCTAATTCGGGGTTCCATGTTTTTACACTTTTCCTAAAAATGGCATATAGTAGGACTATGAACTGTTATCTTTGTTTTTTTTGAGTTAATCTAGTAATTAACAATGATTTGTTTTTTTTTTAAAAACTTAATTTTTTGGGCTGTCAGTATCCATCGGGCTGCCAATAGTCATTTGTTGAGCTACCATTATTTTTGGGCTGCCAATAGCCATATAGGGGCTGTCAATATAAATGCCCTTAAAATGTTCTTGTTATATATAATATATTTTGAAAAGAAAATTTTGATTGAGTTTTTAGAAAATTTTGGTTCGTGTGATTGTGTCTTACAAGTTGAAACAACACTGCAAACGTTGTTCTTTCAAACAGTTTCACAATTTCTGTCACCACTCTGCAAAACAGCTGATTATTCCGCCACTGCTTCCCACCACTGTTTCACCAGGTGCTGCAGCTGCTCTAAATAGAGCCTGAATAATCAATTGAAGTACAAATTCACAGTAATGCAATATAATATGAAGTTCTTAAATATAAAATATTCATAATCATTTCAAAAATTGTGGATGTTTATCACTCATTTTCTTCGTCTTACCTCCGTGTTGTTGGAGATCAAGATATCTTCAATTTCTAGTTCATTTAAAGACAAATAGACAACTATGAAGCACCGGTACAGGTACGAGTATCAGGTACGATAATAAAATTTTAATCAAATTCTTTATAATTTTAATAAAAGAAGACATTTAAATCTAAAACACATTTTATTACTATAATAAGCAAACATCACTAGTCTTTTGTTTACTTTAGAAAAATGTACTTATATCACAATATGCAGAACGATCTGTCAGGTTCAAGTGTATCTGCAGACTAGAGTAATAACTGTATCCGCCGAGTATCAGGTACGTATCGGTATCGAATACGTATCCGGTACGGGTACGTGACCCTCAAGGAAGTATCAATGCTTCATAGCGAAGTGATCATAGTTGGCTTCTCTCGGATGTCACTCTTCATAACTAACTCATCAAAATGATTCTTGTACTCAACGACAGATATGGATCCTTGCTGAAGGGTAAGTCATTGATCGAGCAAGCGACTTCGGTATGACGTTGACAAATACCTTTAACACAACCTTCGTTTCATCTCAACCCAGCTAGTGATGCAGTGAAGATGTTCTTGCTCGCAGGTTCTCTCAATGCCAGACCAATATACACGTGTCTGACTTAAAAGTCTAAGTTTCGCCAATTTAATGTGTTTCTCACCGAATAATTCAAAATTATTGAAGTAATGTTTCATGTTCACGAGCTAATAAATGAAAGACTTAGGATTCGACGAACTGTTAAAAGATGAGGCAACAACACAAAACATACTGACGGCGCGCCACGACCGACTCATGTGTATACCACAGGAGGCTGTGATCCGCTGCCCGAACGGACGATCGAAGTTCGTGGTCGCGTCCGGTTGATTGTTTCGGGTCATTTTCATATTTTGCATTTTTTTTTATTTTGAGATGTGTTTAGCCCCCGATCAGTCCGAACAGTCTCAGCCGTCCGATTGGGGTGGTTTATTTTCTGATTATGCTTGCAGTTATTAGACGGTTTTCTTATTTATGGTTATATATAGCACAAGCGGTTTGGAAGAGGGCATCGAGGTTTTGGAGTTTTCCTGGAACCGTCGATCCTCACAGAGTGGTGCGACGCCAACTCCCGTTTCTCCCTGTCGGTGCGACGCTAGCCTGCGCCAGTTCCCTCTTTCCCCTTCGCCATCCTCGCTACACCACCTCCGCCGACAGCCCGTCCTCTCCTGCACTTCAGCTAAGCATACAGTGAGTTCCCTTCCACCTCTCATCTAACCCGCAGCCCTCCAGAAACCTCCCGCCCCAGCCCTCTACCCATCGTCAGCCTCCAACCACCCTAATCATCCCCCAACCTCCTCCTACAGTCCCGTCAGCCAGCACATCCTCCTCCCCTCAGCATCTTCAACCCGCCACTTCCCTCCTCCCATCAACCTTCTACCCACCGACATAGTTGTCAAGGCGTGCGCCTAGGCGCGCCTGAGGCGCTGGGCGTACCAGGCGCAACCCGCCGCGCCTCAACACAGTTGAGGCGGGCGATGTGCCCCAGGCGCGCCTCACGCGCACCCAGGCGCGCCTTACAGGCTCTCCGGCGCGCCAAAGGCGCGCCCGGGCCTTTCAAGGTATTTTTTTTAAAAATTTGATATGGACAAAACATGATCTTAGACGAACCCGAGGCACCCCCTAGGCGCACTTGGGTGCCCAATTCGCTGAAATTGAGCGAATTGGGGGCCCAATTCGCTCAATTTCCTGCCCCCCTCATTTTTGTGCCTCACGTGTCTCAGGCGCGCGCCTGCGCCTTGCGCCTAGGCTCCAGGGGCCCTTTGCGCCTCGGTGCGCCTTGCGCCTTTGATAACTTAGCCCACCGGAAATATAAACCCACGGTCACCCCTGCCCACAGCCAGCCCGCAACTCCGCCTAACAGTCCTCCCAACCCAAGTCACCAGTTCCCCTCCCTTTCACATGGATCTCACTTCAGATCAGCCCCACCTCGACATTGCCATGCCCGTGTATGCCCGCCGATACCCACCATTGCCGCATGCGTGTGTAACTTGTGGTATAAAGTTCTGTCATTTATTGTTGTTTATTTATGTACTCATATTGTGGTGGATTTTAATTTCATTGTGCTACTAGTTCATCCATGGTGCGACTTGCCAGACTTATTCCTCTTGTGATTAAAATTATTGCGGCTCTTTCACTTGCAAAAAATTAATAGTTTGTTCTCTTTTAATTCATTTATTGTGACTGCATGTGCCATGTTGATAAATTTAAAGTAATTAATTAAGCCCAATTTTAAGTGCAAACCAGTTCTAACTATGTGCAAACCGCTCTTTTAAAAAAATTGTCAGAACAGCTATGTGCAGACCATCCCTTTACGGCTTCACAAGTATTTATGGTTTTTTAGTTTGGTTTGCACTTAACCTGGTTTGCACTTAACCTGGTTTGCACTTAACCTGGTTTGCACATAGTCGAACTTGGTTTGCACATAACAACGCCCTTAATTAATTGCTGCGATTTTTGTAGCGGACCACTTGTGCACTTGCATTACACCTCATCGCATCTAGAGCTACATTTAGAAAATTCCCTTGAGTCGACCTGCCACTGCATCACATACACTCGAGATCTCTAGTGTCGAAGAATCAACGCAATCCGCTCAAGCGCAGGGATGTGGACAACGATAATCATTATAGTGATCGTCTCTAACATAGTGGGATCACGTCAATAGGTCAACACAATCTCTGAAAGTGGTGTGATGCAATCGAGAATAATCACCGTAGTAACATGAAGTTCTCTCTGAAGGGACTCTATGAGATCGGGTATAGATGGACTCAGGATCCCTAAATAGAGAATAGGAATGATGGTGACAACTAGCCATTAAAGAACCTATAGACTCTACTACGGCGCATCAAAATAAAGACCGAACCTTGGTCTCTGATACTAATTTGACGCATGCTGAATCCATATGTGACGGACTTACATTGCCCTAACCCTAAATGCAATACAAGCAAGCACACGATAAACATAAATAAAACTATAATCAGCCCTAGAATGAAAGCATACACACAATCCAATGAACTAATGAAAGACAACTCTAATGGGCATGAGCTGATTCAATCTTGCAATTATTTCCTGACACAATTAATTAAATAAATAAATTTTAAAATCTCGTGCGTGTATCACAATTGATTGCAAACATTACAATGGCAGTAAACAAACAACAATTACAAATTAATTGAGAGTGCATTGAAAGTAAATATAGGTAAATAGGCGTTGCACAATTAAGAGAGCAATAAATCAAATAAATACGAGCTTAATAGTTTCAAGGAATACAAGTAGTTCCCGTATAATGCAGAGAAAATAAAACTATAATGTAAAAACTCACCAAGTACTAAATGTCGGAGGTGGAGGCAATCCAATGGTGGCAGTGGTTGTATGGAGGTGTACACGCTACTGTTTGGGGTTCGCGAAGGGAAAAATCAGGCTTGGCTGTCGGGCTGGTGGAGGTGCGGGGAGGCTGTAGAGTGGCTGTGGATGGAATGGAAAGGAGCTAGGGGAAGAGGAATAGTGAAATCCGGCTGTTTTGAGGCTGGTGGAGGGGAAAACCGGGCTTTGGTTTGCTGTATGGTTGGAGGGTGCGAGGAGGGTGTGGGTGGCTAGTAGCAGTCGTACAAGGTAGGGATAGGTTGTACAAAAAAATGATGAAAGAATTAGGCAATTTTGTTGCAGGAATTGAAGTAAAGGGATGACCAACTACTGGATTTAAGACAATTTTTGGAATTGGCTTAGCTGGGTTTGGCGTGAGGTGGCTGGGAGGAATTTCAATGTTCAACTAAGTTAAAATTGCAGAGAATTAGAACAATCTGAGAATTTTGTGGTTGGATTGGTGGTTCTGGACGTGAATTGACATCGACAATGAAAGGGAAGACTGACGCCTGATGGCGGTTGCAAGGGCTTCAAAAAGGAGTCTTATGGACGAGGAAGATGGTTGAAGGCGTATCCAAGAGTAAAATGAATGTTGGGCTGAATCCCTTGGACGGGACAGGCGGCACACGACGTTGAAGAGCATGGGAAGGCGGAGGAAGGATCAAACCAAGGCGTTGGAGGCAGGGGAGATGGCGGAAGGGCGTGTCGACACCCCTTGGAGGCGGAAAGAGCGGTCTCGACATCACACCTAGCGTAATTCTGATCGACTCAATTCTCAAATCTAATTTCTTGATCTTCTTTTCTCTCAGAAGATGGGGGTGATATAGGGGGGGGGGGAGAATTAGGTCAACTAAATCCAAAGGTTATGATAGCCTGATGGGTAATTTCACCTAACTCTCTAAATACAAGTAAAAAAACAAATGAAAAATATATTAAAATATGAAAAACTGAGCTAGTCGCGATCATAGTCTCTGATCGATCATTTGACGATCCAAAAATGTCAATAATGATGAATCACCCAATATGGTGTGGTCGCTCTCCGTTACAAAAGAAGAAGAATGAGAAGAAGAAAAGTCGACCAGGACCTGCTTGTGATGGGTTCTGCGATTGGAAAAACGCCAAATCGACCTAAATAGGTGGATTTGACCTAAACAGGTATGTTTTCATTCACGCCTAATTTTCAATGGAAGGAAAATCAATGGTTTTGCGCCAATGCCGATTCCGAGCAGATAATGATACTGACGAACATAGAATTGAAATTGGGGGATCAATTCCAATCCCCCCCAAACCAGCCAAACAAACGGACCCTTCGGAAATGCCATCTCCCGCGTTATGCTTATTTTTTATAGATCCTGCATATCTAGTGCCTCCATAATCATGTCCTTCTAATCTCATGCATTTTTTACAGATGGTAGTACGGATTTTGTAAGCTGATATTTCACTTTTCATCCTTTTGTTCCCTATAGCAAACTAATTTTCCTTCCAACGGGTATAGTCTAGGCAATTTTATAGCATTTTGAAGTTATGAATAGCATCTTTTTTCAAGTATTATGCAAATCTGTGCTAACATGCAGCGTTTTTAACTGCTATGCAGTAGTGTTTTTAACATGGGCTTGTTTTTTTTGTCAAATTGCTATAAGCTTCCAGTATAGTTTTCCAACTGTCTAAACAACCTCGGATCGTTAATGCTAATAATTGAAACGTTCTTTTACGCTTTCTTATATCATACTCTAACTCTGTTTACTAGTATCTCAGAGGAATCTTAAGACCTGCAACAAATGAGGCGAAAGTAGAGATATTAAAAGAGGTGTTCTCTTTAATTTATATATATATTCCCCTTCTGTACTTGGAGAGATTAGTACATGCACCAGGAACATGTTCTGAGGTGTGCCAAGTCAATGACAGCAGCATCTGGCTGTCATTGGCCATGTGCACCTGAAATAATTGTTCATCTGCATGGTCCATGAATTCTGATTATATGTTTCCCTTTTCCAAGTTACTAGAATGCTCAAAATTGCCTCAAAAATTGTACTCTGGAAGTCCTTGATGGGAAAGCTGCAGAACGCCTTGTGCCAAACTTAGCGGTTCCATTAGACTTTGCCATTTATATGCCCCAAGCCATGAATATCCATCCAAAGAGGTACCTTCAAGTAAGCTGATGCCCCACTCCTATCATATTTGCCTCTTCGAATGCAAATCTGTATTTTTTAACCGTTAACTTGCAAAATAACCCTCATCACTCCTTCATAGGCGCTGTTTTTTGCATGCAAAGATTTTGCAGATGAAGCATCATCATTGCGCGTTGCGAAGGCAGAGGTCAGACTTCTTAAAGAACATGTCAATAGTCTTCTTGAACTAGATGGTAAGATTCTGATGCATTTCAATTTGAAGGAGCTGATATCAAAGAACATAGAACTTATGTGATGCCTAACTTCATTTATTTTTTCCATGTCATTTTGATACTGGATATTATCTATCAGCCATTGGTTTATTTAATGTGAGAATTGCGTAGTTAATACCAAGGAAAAATTGTTTTGATTGAATACAGATCTGCTATTTTGTAGCTGTTTCAAATTGGCCTTTCAAAATGCTCATAAGTTTCTACGCATTTCCATGAGATTGCATGGTTCGTGACTTGCGAAGTTCAGGATCATATTTAGTGAATTTCAAAATAATTCTCTTGCAGTCTAGTTATCCATTTGTCCTGCGTTATTGTTACGAATAATCAAACAAGAACAAGAAGAAAGCAGGATCACAACATCCCATTTTACAGAAGAATTTGTCTACTAGTGGTAGAAAACAGTCATTCATTACGAGGATATAGGATTATAATGAGAATTAAGATAAGGTGGCTGTACATTTTTTTTACTATGCAATACAATTTTACTTTAAATGACTCAAAATACCCTACAACAACAACACTCAAGCCTGTATCCCACTACAGTGGGATCGGCTATATGGATCCTTTGTCGCCATTGTGCTCTCTTTTTAGTCATAATCTCACTAATGCCTAAGTACATTATGTCTTTTCTTATAGTTCCATTCCAAGTCTTTATTGGTCTACCCCTCCCTTGTTTAACATGCCTAGTGACTAAACTCTCACAAGGCCTAACATGTTGCCTCCAATGGTCTCCTTTGTATGTGTCCAAACCATCTTAGTTGAGCTTCCCACATCTTCTTTGCAATTGGTGTCACTCATGTCTTACTTATGATACATTAATTTTATCCAGGCTCGTGTGTTCACACATCCACCTAAGCATTCTCATCTCCGTAACTCCCTAATACATTCATTGCTCATTTTATCTAGTCTCGTGTCTCAAAATACACCATAATAGTAAATTTTAAACAAAAATTCCGAAACAAATTGTACTCTAATCTACCGAGTGGGCCTACTAGGAGTTAAATGATTAGCTTTTAAGAAATTAGGATTCAAGACATCTCAACTATTTTTTTTATCATGCTGAAGTTATTTGCATGCTAATTGATGGGGATCGGCGATGCTAACCCGCTGTGGAGCACAAGTTTTGGGCCCGTTTGAGGCCGATTGACCACCTGCCATATTTAGCATCTCTGGATCGACGATCCGACTCTACCAATGCGTCCAATTTTTTATTACTTTTTTCGTGTACTACTTTATTATTTTTCACGGTTTATTTATTGTGATCGGGCACTTGACACTCTCGTTCAATCATAGTCATTGATGTCAGGGTGCATAATGTTGTATTATTATAAATATGAGTAAGGGGGCATCCACCATCTTCATTGCTAATTTTGGAGAAAACAAATCCAATGATCTCTCGTTGTGCAACGCCGCGAAGCCCTAAGGTGCCCACTCCTTAGGTTTGTATCTTGCTTTCCTTTGCATCCCTTCCACCGATCCCTACCTAAACATTTTCTTTGAACACTTGTTCCAAAATACCATAAAGCTCCTCTCGTTTCTCTTGTTTCCGTCCGCTACAATATTTCCCTCCCTGTTTTCAGACCTGTTTACTCGCTCAACAAGCAGCCCGATCCCCCTCCTTTGTTTCCTTATACCGTGAATCCCACTTTTATTCTCCCACAAGACTTACCGACAGCTGGCAACCTGAATTTTTCTCTCTTTTTCTCCCGTAAGCAATCCCAGCAGGCAAGCCTGACCCCCTTGTTTACAAATCTCGTGAACCCGACAACTCTCTCGTAACTCCTTCACAGAGCCCATTTCCACCTTGCAAAATCTGCAGCCAACAACCCAAACTCCTCCATTTTGTAACCCAGACTGTAGTCCCCTTCTTTCCTGCAGCGGGACTTAATCCCACCTTGATGTGATCCTATCGGCACCGAGCCACTCCGCCATGGATCCATGGTCGGTCCGAGAACAGATTGTACTGGGCCGCGGGCCGTACACCCCCAACCCCTCTCCAGTGGGTACCGAACCGCTCCACCATGGATTCGTGGTTGGCCCCACACAGAGGGTTGTTGAGGCTGGGGCTCGATTCTCATACCTTCTAGATAAGTTAGGCTCTCCCGATAACTTTTCACACCTCTCCCTGTTACCGCATCCTACCCCATTCCAACCAACAACCCCGCAAGTCCACTTTTTCCTCACCACCACCCATATTAACCCGAACTGTCATTCCGCCATCATCACCACCTCTGGACAACAGTTGTTGCCACCCGGATCACCGAGTCTCTACCCTACGACAATATCCCCTTGCTTGGTGAGTCTTTTATCGTTGTATGGATCTTTAATTCTCCTTATTAATAGACAAGTGACAAGAATGAGGCTCCACACCTACGACCAACCGTGACAGTGCGCGGGGGTTTCCCAATGCCATGCGCGACAGTACCCCGATGCGATGGCGCTCCCGTCGCTCGCAAACCCCCCGAGCATTGTACTCCATCCATCACTTGTTTTTTCCGTGTGCAATGGGGGTACACGAGCGGCGGGGAGAGCATTTTTTTATTGTACGTGGGGAACTTTGTCTATATGCGAGCACATTTTGTAAAATTACTTTAAAACACATAAATTAAAAAAATTGAAAATTCTATAATAAAGATGAGTAAAATGTAAAAGTTGAATGTTTCGCAAAGGGTATTTTCCCTTTTAATATAGTATATATATGGTGTTGTGAGCTTCATACTTGCTTGAATGTCTTGAATTGTTGGTGTTTGCTTTGGATTACCTTTGTGATTTGCAGGATCTATTCGTCGCCCATTCTTGTTTTTGCCGTCCACGCAGAAGGTCGAAATTTGCTTTGCCTAAAAGAAATAAATTGCATTGCTCAAATTATTACTTGAGATTTCATCTTTTGTGCTTGGTGTTAATTTCTCTTTGAAACTTGTGATCTAGAAGTAGTCAAGGATTTAGTCTTACTGTCAACATAATACGAGCCTATAGAGTTGCACATAAAAACGTGCAAAAATTGGAGTGTTTGATCGTGTTGGTTTGTGAAACTAAGTTCTAAATGAGCATATATGATATGTTGCACAATATTCAAGGCACACGGCCCTAAGAACACACCCGTGTGTGGTCAAAATGATGGGATAATGGTTGGTGGTAGTTCTGGACCAAAAAGGCGCGACTTTCGAAGACACACGCCCTCGACACACACATGTTCCTAGGGCGTGTGTGCGGTTTGTCGTTCTAGAGTCATGAGGAGTTGCGTCTGCACTTTTGGGACACACGCCCAAGGTACATGCCCAAGGCAAATGCCCGTGTGCCAAGGGCGTGCACACCCTAAATTTCACGTACAGGTTGGTGCCTATAAATATGACAACTTATCCTAAAGAACCAAGACTGGATTTGAAGTTCTTCATGCCGTAAAACCACTAAGAACACATCTCTAACAAATCGGAACTGACATTTAAAAGAAGAGAAAACGATCATCTTCTTGTCTGAGTTCGTCGGACCGACTTCGTGGTGTTTTTGACGTTTGTGTACATACCTTTAGAGACGTGGTTGCTATTTTATGTTTGGACTCAAACGCCAGTGATTCTTCTCAAAATTTGATTTCAACGCAAGTATAAACTCTTTCTTGATTTAGTGTGTTTCACATGAATCCTGTTGAAGGTTTTTTTTATTTCCGCTGTGCATTTAATTCCCTTGAAGTCCATCAATTTCTCCATTGGATCTTGTGTGTTGCATGTAGTAACATAGATTTGTAGAGTTGTTGCCCCGACAGTTCACCTATGGTTGCAAATTGTCGCATCTTCTCATAGCCTACCCTACATCAATTGGTATCAGAGCTCAAGATTTGGGCCACATTTATATACGTAGTGGTAGGCCTCATAGAGTCAATAGGTCGTTCATGGCTAGTCATAGTGATCGTTCGACGCAGATTTATGGTAATAGGGTTGAATATCATTCAGGTCATCATCATTACACCTTGACCTCGCAATTATTTGAGAAACCAAAGTCCGTATATTCATGATCCCATAGAGCTGCTCCAGAGAGATTCATCATATTTTGTTGATCATCCTCGCCCGCCGCCGCACATTCGTAGGGATCAAGCCCCCATCTTCCGAATAACATCACGTGTAGAGACCGTCCTAGTGTTCCAAAAACGGAGATGTCGGAAGCCGAATTTCAACTATTAGTTCTTTATCAATTTAATCGCATGAATGCTCATTTTGATCCCCTGAAGACCGTCTTAAGAAGAATCAATAGGATAAAGTCTAAAGGTTTAGGTAAATCCACCAATGCGTCTAGTAGTGCTCCCACTGCATGAGAGACCCGACACCTGATTTTTATTCATCTCATCTTGATGAGACTCGGTTCTCACTTGATTTTGGAGTCGAGTCTAATCATGGTGTTATAGGTGGAGAGCGACATTAGTATGACTAGTGAGTATGGTTACGAGTGTGAGGACGAGCGGCCCAGTGACACCTTGATGGTATACTCATCCTTTACACCTCATTTAGACCTAGTTTCCCCTTCAGTTAGAGATCCAGTCCTTGACATTATATCTATTATCCCACTCTTGACTATTGGCTTTTCTCACTTTTTCCCTATCATCATCCTGAGCCACATCATGACCGAGAGCGGAGAGCTTAGTGTTGATCTCGTAGTGACCACCTTATCCATTTTGGGGAACATTACCCCTTACGATGATGCCCATTTAGAAGACCATAATACGGGTTCTTTGACAAGCCCTTTATTGAGCCTCCTGATGTGCCACTACGTTCTTGTGACGATGAGATTTAGGTGAACGACTCATTTACGAGTATCGAGTTATTGGCATCTTCAATTATTTCCCCTGATCTTGCACCAGAAACTCAGAGGGTGGATCTTAAATGTAGCATCGAGTATGTAGGGTTTTCCTTAAACACACTTGATCATACTTCTAATGTTTTGAGAGTCTACCATCTGACCACTCACACTCTTGATGAGTTTTGGGCACACTGCCTATTGATCCACCAGATGAGTTTTTACTTGTGAGGGGCACTCTCCACACTATAGAGTCACATCCGGTCAACAGTGTCAATGGTTTTCTCTCGGGTGATTGTCGCACTCATGACAAATTTATACATGTCTCATGGTGAGCCCCCTGATGCGTCGCATTCCCCAAGAGACATTTGACACCTTATGAGCTTGTATTTCAGTGTTGATGTCCCATGCTGTCATTTGGATACTCGTTGCACACTCGATGAGTTTTCTACACTCGGCCGAAAGTGCCTCCTGATAGCACACCCCATTTTAGAGATTTCCAGGTCATTGTCAGACTTTGTCTAATGAACGTGTCGTGTCTGTCGTGTTTTATTTGCATCATTTGCATGAGTCTGTTGAGTCGTTTGTTCATCATTTGCATGTATTTCATGAGTTAGCCCGACGGAGGATCAATACTGGTAATGAATCTTACAAATCTCATGCAAATAACCGTAGGCGGGAGCATGTCTTTAATGAAGGCGAGCAAGTGGTGGTTAGAATCCACGCTGAGAGGCTTCCTCGGAGGCCTGCTAAAAAATTGAGCGGCAGGCGAGTGGGTCCCTATACGATCATGAAAAGGATCGGAGCAAAGGCCTGATGCCATGCTACGAGCCTCCTGAGCATGTGGATCCGTATTATGGAAACCTCTCGGAGCCTATACCACCACATTCTCAGCCTCACACCCTGCCCATTCCTGAGCCTTGCCCGCCTTTTGGCCAGTCTCCTATGGCTTCACCGTCTGCACTAGCAATCGCACCGGTTCTACCAACACATCATTGGACTCTTGAGAGCATTATTGATATCATGGCCCACGCGTGCGTAGACACGCCTGACGGACAGACGCGGGAGTACCATTTGAGAGGATGCCCCATGCTCGACGATACTTGAACGACCCCCAATGGACCTCATCAATTTTTTCATGCACTCACTGAGAGGTTTTTGAACTTCATTCATCAGGAGATGAATTTATTTCAAGTAGAGGAGAATAATGGGGATCAGCGGCGCAAACCTGCGGTGGAGCACAAGTTTTGGGCCCGTTTGAGGCTGATTGGTCACCTGCCATATTAAACATCTCCGGATTGACGATCCAACTCTACGGATGCGTCCAGATTTTTGTTTACATGTTTTTTCATATATTAATTTATTATTTTCAAAGTTTATTTAGTGAGATCAGACACTTGACACTCTCGGCCAATCATAACCATTGATACCAGAGTTCCATAATGTCCTATTATTATAAATAGGAGTAAGGGAGCAGCCACCATTTTCATTGCTGATTTTGGATAAAACGATTTTCGGAATTCTATGATCTCTCGTGGTGCAACGCCGCGAAGCCCTAAGGTGTCGACTACTTAGGTTTGTATCTTACTTTCCCTTGCATCCCTTCCCCTAATCCCCTGCGTAAACATCTTCTGTGAACGCCTCTTCCAAAATACAGTGAACCCCTCTCCCAAAATACTGTGAACCCCATCCCATTTCTCTCGTTTCCATCCAGCAAACCACTACAGTATTTTCCTCCCTGTTTTCAGTCCTGTATACTCACCCAGCAAGCAACCCGATCCCCCTCCCCTGTTTACTTCTACAATGAATCCCACTTTTGTTCTCCCATAAGACTTACCAGTAGCAGGCAACCTGAATTTTCCTCTCCTTTTCTCCGGCCGTTTACAAATCCGCGAACCCCACTACTCTTCCTTAACTCCTTCCCAGAGCCCATTTCCCCCTTGCAAAATCTCCAACGAGCAGTCCCCTCTCCTATAACCCAGGTTGTAGTCCCCTGCTTTCCTGCAGCGGGAATTAATCCCACCTCTCCCTGTTGCCTCATACTACCCCAATCCAGCCAGCAGCCCCCAAGACCACCTACAGACAGCAGATGCCGCCACCCGGATCACCAGATCTCTACCCTACCCCATCCGCTTGTTCAGTGAGTGTTTTATCGTTTTATAGATCTTTAATTTTCCTTATTGATAAATGGTGCCGTGTTTTTTATACTTGCTTGGATGCCTTGAATTGTGGGTGTTTGCTTTGGATGATTCTCGTGATTTGCAGAATCTATTCACCGCGCACTCTTGTTTTGACCCTCTATGCAGAGGAAGGTCGAAGCTTGTTTTGTCTTAAAGAAACAAATTGCATCGCTTAAATTATTGCTTGAGATTTCATCTTTAATTACTTGTTGGTTTTTCCATTGGAACTTCCGTGTTGCATGTAGTACCATCAGTGTTGTAGATGTCGGCCGACATGTCCGACATGTCGGCCGACATAAAGTTTTTGGGTGCAAACCGCAACGAAACCGATTTGTTTGACAAAAATATCGTTTTGTAAAAAAACGGCGATATATCCCGATATATCTCTAACTCGATATTTCGGTTATTATATTTAATATATAAAAAACAAAGTTCGCGAGACCCATATTTTTCTACTTCACGATTCCATTTCACGCATTCAGCATTTCTCGCTCTATGCTAAATTTTACGGGAGAGTCGCTCTGGCGGGGTGGTCGACACTCGACAGCTCCATCTCCGGTAATGAGGCAACGAATCGGCATCGCAGGCGAGGAGTAGACGACGACGCTGGGCTTTCTACGAATCGGCATCGCAGACGAAGATGCGAGGAGTCGACGTCGGGCTTTAAAGTTTCTACTGCTTCACTCCACTGTAAGCCCACTTCTTCTTTCTTCTTCTTTCTTCGTGTTTTTGCGACAATTGAAAGTTTATTTGGAGTTATATTGATGAAGTCATAAGATCTAAAAGTTTTATTAAACTTAGGTTACTGTAAGTTTCTTATTTATGCTATAGTTATGTTTCTTTCTTGCAATATCTAAGTTTATACCTTTTCTTGTGTAAATCTGCAGTGATTTTTGTTTCTCCCGTGCACTTCTAACTTATGTTAACATTATTTTGTTAACTTTTGCAATAACTAAGAAAAACTCCTCTCCAACTTTGCATTATTACATGAGCTTCTCCTTTATCTTTCAAAATTATTTCAAAAAAAATGTCATAAATTCTTATTTGTCTGTACATTGGTATAGTTATTTGTCTGTACATTTTTACTTATTTGCAAAAAATGTGTTTATAAATACTGTTATCTTTATTTAAATATTAAAATCCGATATTGTAAAATATCCCCGATATATCCCCCGCAATCCGACATACGACATTTCAAACCCAAACCGACATGAACCCGACATCCGACATCT
The DNA here is from genome assembly GCA_039583875.1 of Platanthera guangdongensis. Lineage (NCBI taxonomy): Eukaryota > Viridiplantae > Streptophyta > Magnoliopsida > Asparagales > Orchidaceae > Platanthera > Platanthera guangdongensis. The sequence goes on along the minus strand of CM077160.1, from coordinate 120,341,714 downwards.
ACAACCTTGAGTACCATAGGGTTGTAGAGTTGTTTTCCCAGCACTTCACCTAGGATTGCAAATTGTTGCACCTTCACGTAGCCTACCCTACATCTCTAATCTTCGCAAATCCACCTATTTCCATCTTTTTTCCCTTAAATAAAGTTTGCATTTATGATAATAAATCATGAGGATGGTCTTTCATGTATGATCAAACTTTTTTATTGTATTCTTTTTTCTCTGCAAAATAATTTTTTATATAACTCATTAGATAATCAGTATAAAAAGGTAAAGTAAAGAGATGCAGGCGTTTGCGGAGTGTGTACGCGTCGGGGAATATCTACACGCCGTATGCATATATCAATTTCATTATTATTTGTTGATAAGTTGACATTTATCACTTTTCATTTTGCAGAAAAGTATGATGCAGTTATCATATGTCTAGGGGCTCAAGCAGGAATGCTTCCAGAGCTCTCAGAAAATCTCCCTCTTAGGAAATGCAGAGGAATTATTGCTGAACTTGACTTGTCCACTGACATAGAGTACTATTATCTCTCTCAAACTACTCAAATCATATTTTTCACAACTTATACATCTGTAAACTATTTTTTTCTTAATTCCCTAGAGAATATGGAAGCCAGTCCCCTTCAATCCTATCCAATGCATGGCTAGCCTTCCAAAGTCCTCGAAGCGTGCTGATGGGGTCGACATGGGAATGGGGATCAACCAACCATGTGTCTCATGTGACACTCCAAGAAGCAGAAAAAGCCTTCAAAGAGATGCTTCCAAAAGCATCAGCTGTTTATCCAGCTATAAAGAAGTGGGACTTCGCCGGAGCAAGAGCAGCCCTCAGGGCGATGCCGCCGCTGACTCCTCTCGGGTCGCTGCCACTTCTCGGATGCGTAGCCGAAGCTTCCAGAAGGAAGGTTGCAAGTTGTAGGCATTGGTTGGTCGGGGGCCTTGGTTCCAGAGGCCTTCTTTATCATGGCTTGCTTGGGAAGCTGACAGCGCAAGCTGTAATTTCTGCGGACGAAGCTGTGCTCCCTTCTGAGCTGACTTCATGGAAAAGTAGAGTACAGACAGAAACTGCATAGCTTCTCCCAGGTATTGGAAGAAGTCTATTTTGCACCACCTGATTTGTTCCTCTCTGCATTGTTTTTAGTGCATTTTTTCCTGATTTTAAAAGGATATTATCGGAATTCTACATAAATCAAGCGGCTTGGTCTGTTCAAGGAAGTTATCCCCAAAATGTTAGATATTTCAGAAAAAGAAGGGCAGCCTGGTGCATAAACCATGCCCTCGCAGCGGGGGTCTGGGAAAGGGTCTCACCACAAGGGTGAAATATAAGCAAACCTTACCCTGCATCTTTGATCCGAAAGCCAACTCCGCGGCGGACTATGTTCCATAAGAATGGGAAGGAGTCACATATACTTCCCACAGGCCCTTTAGGTGCTGCCATTGCTTTTATGTCAAAATCCAGGCGGCGGCGGCGATAATCCTTAATGTTACGAGTTTTCTAGTGATGGGCACTGGACCACCACCTAAGGACTCCTGTCCTCAGACAAGTCAAATGGAGGTAGTGGCATGCCATGAGGATCACTGGAGAGCGGTGGCGACCGTTAGAAATAGCTCGAGGCACGGTGCCACTATCGTAAGATCTGGATCATTGATCCAAGGTTGAACACGAAATTAGGGGCGTCATTTCCCTTAAAAGCGTCCAACCAATCATTGACCATTACCCACAGCGGATGAGGATCCACTGTCGGGGAAGGTCAAAATCCATGCAGTAGGATTCAGAGCCGTCGGATAGCGTCAAGATTTGTGGTGCTATCTGTTTTATCTTGTTTTAATAGAAATGAAGTGATTATGTTACCTATAGTTTAATTCCTTTAATTAAATTATGTGACAAAAATAGGCAATTTTTAGGTACTTCCAATCAAATTCAGGGGAATTTCCTAATATGAAGAATGTTGGGAACTATACCCTCTTTCCAAAATGGGGTGGAATCACCTCTGGTGACCATTAAAACTCCCCATGGAGCCCATTTTGTGTGACTATATTATAAGTGTGATAAATCTAAATATTATTGATATTTCTCTAGATAGTGATCTGATGGCTTTAAAACTCAGTACACTTGAGCTCTTCACTTAGCTCCCCAAGTATTTGTAGAATTTTTTAGGAAACATTTACCCCATAGTTTTAGTAAATATTTGCTGAAAATATCATGGACATCTTTTTGAAATATAATGAGCTCCTTAAGTATTTCTCTACCATATTTCAGTGCTTGTTTATTTGTCATGTTTATGTAATAATACCGAAGCATTTGGAAGTCAGAAAACTATAGAGTTGATTTGGACAAGTTAGGTGTTCTAAATCTTTACCAAATTTTAATGTGATCATAATCTCTCACATTTATATACTGTATAAAATTTTGGAGGCATCTAGAAGACAGTAAGCATAAAAATTGGGTTAATCGTTTAGGTTGCTCTATTTGGTAATAACTATGGTTAACATTGGATATCTTGATGCACCTATGAAACCCTATCACATGTAACTTACTTTAGTACTTAACCAAAGATTTGGATGAAATAGAGTAATGTATTTTGCCGGTTCTAATTATTTGATCACATTGAATACATAGAGCTATAGATAGGGGTTTTCATATAAGTAGCTCATATAGAATTATGTGTCACAATGATTGTTGGGGCCAAAAATGTACCCAACCTCCAAACTCAATCACAGACCTTTAAAGAATGGTGGAATTAGGAACCACACAATCAATTACTAGCCACAAAGAGTCAAAGAGAAGAGATGAGAAGAATGCCGCGGATGGCTACACCGGACGTTTCGGCAATGATAAAACCCTCTTATTGCGGGAACTAATATTGCTTATCTGAAGAACTATTGTAGTGCTATTACAAGTAGGCAACCGAAAATGAGGCGACTGAGAGTGACGCGTACTTGAGACTGTACCAACATGGAGGATTAGGCTAAAGTTTCACCGTACCCTTTTGGGTGCCCTGGTCCCCTATTTATACAAAAAGGTACCTCCCTGAACAGGCAAAGCAATAAGTGTTAGCTGCCTGGGATACGAGAGAGATGAGTAGAAGAGAGAGAGAGAGCATAGTTATAATAAGTTGTAACCACCTCTACTAAGCTGATGAGGAGCTGGAGCGATCACTTGGAGAGTCTGTCCAAGCTTCTCGAAGGTGAGACCATTGCTGCTTGGTTTGGGGACTGAGAGGGTGCAGGCACTATGGAAGTAATTGCTCGAGCCGCTTGAAGCTCAAAGACCAGCTACGGCAGAGGATGACCTTGTTCTTGATGCGTTCGTAGGATATGAGTGAACATGATCCTTACACTTTTTTAAGTCCGGCTGGACTTCAAAAAAGTAGGTTGGTAACCACGTTGATTGCGATTTGACATCTGCACTGCTGAAAAACTATAAATATCCCGAGGATGGGCTCGGAAGGATCACATTCGAACGATTCTTGTCCACTTGATGCGGTTTCACTCTTGAAAAATTGTTGGTCACGACAAGTTAGTGTTGGAAGCGCTGACCAAGAGGGTACCCTAGCTGCCGGGAACAAAAGGGGGTGGCGAGCACCTCCAAGGTGTTGTTGACTCCTTTGAAGAAGAGGGAGACGGGCAGTCTTCAGTGGATGACCGGCGTCGTTGAAGCTCCCAAAGCTCCTGTCGATGCCCTCACAACAGGCACACCAGTCCCTGCCAAACAACAACAAGCAAGCGCGGACATCTTCGTGGATACTTCAGAAATTGACAAATTCCTTCGGGAAGACGAGGGAGAACCCACACTTGACCCACCCTCATGTGAGCTCTTGTCCAATGACCTGGGAGATGGGCTGAAGATAGAGAAGGTGTTGTTGAATTTTTTGAAGTGTAAGTGGCGGCCTGGGTGGCTTGGGCTGACTGCCCGCGCGGACTGTGCGGACAGGGGTGGCGGCTAGCCAGGTCGGCTAGTGTTCTGCAGGCGGCTTGTTCCCAGGAGGTAACCAGGCGGATAGGTTTGGTATCCGCGGTTGTTGCGGACTCGTCTAGAGTTCGCTGAGTCCGGGTGGTTGCGGACTGGATTAGAGCTCGAGAGATCGGCTTGGCCTTAATGTCTTGATCTTGCTCTGGTGGTGCGGTTTGGTGGAAGCCGCGGAGTCCGCCGGTTTGTGCGAATAGTCTTCTGTATTCGCTGGTGTTGTGTTGGCACCAGGGATGGCTGGAGGTGTGGACTTGGTCTTGTTAGAAAATCCTACTTTAGGGCACATCTAGGGGCCCATTCTTCTCTCTTCTCTCTCTATTTGTTTTAGTCTCACATCTTGGATTGAGATTTCTCTCTTTCTTCTTCTCCTATATAAATGTATTCATACTTGTAATTATTAATTCAAGAAGTATATACAAGGTTTGGAGCTTTTTCTACATGGTATCAGAGCCAGGTTCGAAGCATCGCGGTCTCCTCTGTTCTGTCCGCCTCCCGCGGCCTCCTGCGGCCTGCCTCTCGCGCTCTGCCTCCCGCGGGCTGGTTGTTTCTAGCCGCTTCCTTCTGCGGCTTGCTCATCTCAGTCCGCTTCTTTCTCTGCTCCCTCCTGTTGCTCTCTTTTCTCCCGTGGTTCCACCCCATCCCTCCCTTCTTATAGCCATTTCTCCTCCATCCGTGGGGCCACCTTCTCCTTTATTCTCTGTTGTCCGTTGCGGACTCCCTCCTTTCTGCGGCCTGTCTTCAGTCCGCTGCGACTTGTTCCAGCTAGTCGCATCCTTCCTTCTCTATCCGCCTGACCGTGCGGGTTGTTCCTCTCTCACCCGCATCTTGGTCGCGGTTTCCTTCTCTATCCGCCTGACCGTGCAGGCTGTTCCTCTCTCACCCGCATCTTGGTCGCGGTTTCCTTCCCCTCAGTTCGCTGCTGTGATCCGCCTGACCGTACGGGCTGTTCCTCTCTCACCCGCATCTTGGTCGCGGTCTCCTCCAGCTCTTCTCTTCTCTGTCCGCGCGGCTTGTCTCTGCCCGCTGCGGACTTCGTCTCCCAGTCCACACTCCTTCCTGTTCGCAGCTTGCTCTGCGGTCTCCCTCCTACCCGCCTACCCGCCTGTCTCCGCGGGCTCCTCTTCTGCGGACTGCGGGTCTGACCGCTCTTCCCTTATCCACGCGGTTTTGTTTGCGGCCTGCTCGTTCTGCCTCCGCTTCTTGTCTCCCTCTCCGTGGTTCCACCCGCCTCAGGCTTCTTATAGCCATATTCTGCTCTGACACGTGGGGTCCACCTCTCTTATCCTCCGCGGACTCTCCTTTTGTCCACTGCGGTCTCTCTTCCTGTTCGCTGAGGTTCTGCTTTGAGTTGGTTTTTCCTTGCGGTCTCGTGTCCTAACCGCCTGAGTTCCTAGCTCGCTGTCTCTTGCTTCCCGCTGTGCGCGTGCGGACTTCCCTTTCCGCATTTTGGTCGCGCTCTGCCTAATCACTGGTGTGACCGCGCGGTCTGCTCCTTCTCGCTGCGGCCTGGTCTTTCTCGCTGCGACTTCCTTCCCGGTTTTTCCCCATTGCCGCTTCTCGACCCGCTCAGGCCGTGTTTACCTTGGCCCGGTCTGTTTCTATCCGCCCGGTCTCGTTCCTTTTTCCCCAGGTGTTTGCTTCTGTTGCGGTCTTCTCCTAACCACGCAGCCTGCTTGTTTCTAGCCGTCGCGGCCTCTGTTCTTACCGCGCTGGTCGTGGCCGTTTCTTGCTGCTGGTGCGTTGTCACCGTGACCGCTGCGGACTATTCCTTGCATAATGATCGGCTGTCCTCCGGGCTCTGTGGTGTCTGTTTCCGATGGTGGTACCTCCTGCCTTGCTCGCAGCTCATCCTGGATTTTGGATCCCGGGGCCTCTCACCACATTACATCACGGAAACCACCAAAATATTTGAACTCCGTGCATCCCCAGTTCATTACTGTTGCTAGTGGGGCCACACTTCCCGTCTCTGGTGCTGCAGATATTCACCTCACTCCCTCCATTACTCTTCGCTCGGCTCTTCATGTTCCGGGCTCTCCGTTCAACCTTCTCTTTATTGGCCGACTCACTGCTGACCTCGATTGTGTTGTTATATTTTCTTCTAACTCGTGTGTTGTGCAGGATCGCAAGACGCAAACCATCATTGGAAAAGGGCATCTGTCGAATGGTCTCTATATCCTTAACCCGTCTCCCCCAACGGTGCTGTCGTCCATTAGCTCCGTTGACTGGCATCGCCGTCTGGGTCATGCTCCTCTCAACATCCTCAAAAAATCTCTCCCAGACGTGTCATTCCACGAGTTCACGTGTGAGTCCTTTATCTATGAGAAACATCATCGTTCTACGTTCCCACCACATCCTTCTCGGCGTCCTGCTCCCTTTGATCTTGTTCACTCCGATATTTGGGGCCCTTACAAAATTCCTAGTGTTTTTGGATACCGTTACTTTGTCACATTTGTCGATGACTACTCTCGGGTGACCTGGCTGTATCTCCTTCGTGACCGCTCTGAATTACCCGGTGTATTCCGTACCTTTTTTATTGAAACTCGCAACCAGTTCTCCACCACCATTAAAACCCTCCGCACCGATAATGCCCGAGAATACACTGGTCATACCTTCTCTCACCTCTGTGCGGAGTTTGGGATCATCCATCAGACCTCCTGTGCCTATACCCCCCAACAAAATGGCGTTGCTGAACGCAAGAATCGTCACCTGCTCAAGGTCACCCTCTCCCTTATGATTCAGATGAATATTCCAAAACAATATTAGAATTTTGTGGTTTCAACCGCTTGCACTCTTATTAACCGCCTGCCTTCATCTATCCTCAATTTTGCGGTTCCCGTCACTCTCCTTTTCCCCTCCCAACCTCCATTCTCAATCACCCCACGCGTGTTTGGGTGTGTTTGTTTTGTTCATCATCTTGGTCCGTCCACTGACAAACTTGCTCCCCGTGCCACTAAATATATGTTTGTGGGCTATTCTCGGACTCAAAAGGGCTACCTTTGTTTTTCTCCCACGGATCGCAAGGTGGTTACTTCTGCTGATGTCACCTTCCTCGAACATCAGCCGTATTACTCTTACTCTATTGACCCTCCTCTTCCGCCACCTCTCCCGCGACCTGTTATCCTCGTCCATTCCACCATCCCACCTCTACCTTCCCCACCCATCTCACCTAAACCACCTACACCACCAGTCATTCGTGTGTACACTCGACGTCCTCCCTCGTCTACTACCCTACGAGAGCTGCCCTGCTCTAATGATGCTTTGCAACCTGCGGATCCAACATCTGCTTCCACTGCCCACTCGATGGCCATGGAAGATGAAATGCAGACTCTCTGGGCCAACCGCACTTGGGATCTGGTTCCTCTTCCTGCAGGTCACTCCTGTGTTAGCTGCAAGTGGATATTTGCTATTAAACATGCGGCAGATGGCACCGTTGAGCGTCTCAAGGCCCGCCTCGTGGCCCGGGGTTTTACTCAGCAGCATGGTATTGATTATGAGGAAACTTTCTCTCCAGTGGCCAAATTGAACACGGTCCGAGTTCTTCTTTCCTTGGTTGTTCACCGTCATTGGCCTCTTTATCAGCTGGATGTTAAGAACGTCTTTCTCAATGGTGATCTACAAGAGACTGTTTATATGCATCAACCTTCCGGGTTTAAGACCTCGGGGGAGTCTCGGGTTTGTCATCTTCGGAAATCTATTTATGGTCTCAAACAGTCCCCGCGCGCTTGGTTTGACAAATTTAGCACGGTAGTCCGCGATATTGGCTTCACTAGGAGCTCGGCTGACTTCTCTCTCTTCGCTCGACACCGGCCAACCGGAACAGTGATTCTTCTTGTCTATGTTGACGATATCCTCATTACTGGCGATGATACTACAGGGATACAACATACCAAGCAACAGTTGAACTCCGCCTTTCAGACCAAAGATCTTGGTAACCTACGGTATTTTCTCGGGCTTGAGGTTGCACGACGGTCTGATGGTCTTGTATTATCCCAAAGGAAGTATTGTATGGACCTTCTTCATGATGCTGGCTATTTGGGATGCAAACCTACGGATACTCCAATGGACGCTAATCACAGGTTATCGGCACATACCTCTGACTCTGATAAGTTGCTTACGAATCCAGAATACTACAGACGCCTGGTTGGTAAAATTATCTACCTTACAGTTACTCGACCAGACATCTCCTTTGCCGTATGAGTCGTGAGTCGATTTATGCATTCCCCGAGGACATCTCACCTTCAAGTTGTCGAGCGCATTATTCGGTATCTCAAGAACGCTCCAGGACAAGGGCTTGTGTACAAGCCATCCACATCTTTATCCCTTGTCGCATACTCTGACGCTGACTATGCCGGGTGCATTGATGATAGGCGTTTCACAACAGGTTTTTGTACCTACTTCGGTGGACATCTCATTACCTGGCGTAGCAAGAAACAAAATGTGGTTGCTCGCTCTTCTGCTGAAGCTGAGTACCGCGCTATAGTTGCTGTTGTTTCCAAGTTAACTTGGCTTGAGAGCCTTCTGAGAGACTTGGGTGTTCGTCTCTCATCACCATCGACCCTATTTTGTGACAGTCAAGCGACAATCCATATTGCCAAGAATCCAGTCTTTCATGAACGCACAAAGCATATTGAAGTTGACTGTCACTTTATCCGAGAAAAGGTACAGGCAAAGAAGATAGATTTAGAGCATGTTCCTGCTGCAAGCCAAGTTGCTCAGAATAGATTTAGAGCATGTTCCTGCTGCAAGCCAAGTTGCTGACATTCTGACTAAAGCTCTCTCCCGACCACTATACTACCAGTTTTTATCCAAGTTTGGTGCCTACGACTTGTACGCTCCAGCTTGCGGGGGAGTGTTAGAAAAGACTACTTTATGGCCCATCTAGGGGCCCATTCTTCTCTCTTCTCTCTCTATTTGTTTTAGTCTCTCTTTCTTCTTCTCCTATATAAATGTATTCATACTTGTAATTATTAATTCAAGAAGTATATACAAGGTTTGGAGCTTTTTCTACAGGTCTGGATCTATACCAAGTCCAAGTTTCTCAGTCCGGGAGATTGCGCGGTCAGCGCAGACTGTTTTCTCGGTCCGCCGAGTTCGGCAGCTGTCTGCCTGGTGCTCTAGTTGTGGGCTCGGGGTATGCGAACTGGTGTGGTATCTGCAGTGTCCGCAGGTGTGGCGGACAAGTCTTGGTCTGGCTTTGTGGCGACAAGGCGGATAGGTTTCTATCCGACCTTGGTGGTGCGATGTTGGCGGACTGGCTGTCCGGCCTAGTCGCAGCGAGAAAGGCGAACTGGTTACGTATCTGCATTATACGGATACGTCTTGTGCTCTCCGCGAGATTGACGGTGTTCCTATCGGCTAGAGCGGTGACCACACTTCTCTCCGTGCCTATAAATAGGACCCTCTGTCACATCATCAGTACTACCGAATGAACATGAAGCTTGGGCGATTGCTGCGGACACGTTTTTGTATCCGCGCGGTTTGAGGACTTGACCAGTTTTTTGCTGTGCGGATAACGCTAGGGCTGCAAACGAGTCGAGCTCGAGTCGAGCTCATCAAAAAGAGCTGGCTCGAGCTCGAGCTTCTTTTTTCGAGCTCGAGCTCGACGAGCCTATTTTAAAAGGCTCGAGCTCGACGAGCACGGCTCGAGCTCGAACTTAATATTATGTTAATAATATAAAACTATTTTTTTAATAATATTATATTAATATTATGTTAATATTATAATATATTAAAATATTTAATACTAATAGTATATATATATTATTTAATTAAAAAAAGCTCGCGAGCCGGCTCGCGAGCTCGTGAACAGGGATCCTTAGGCTTGAGCTCGGCTCGAAATCAGGCTCGAGCTCGACATGCTCGAGCTCGAGTCGAGCTTTTTTCGAGCCAGCTCGGAATAAAACGAAAAATTGCTTAATTTCGAGCCAACTTGATTCGATTTCGAGCCGACCCGATTCGATTTCGAGCCGACTCGATTCGATTTCGTGCTGACTCGGAATCGAGTCATTTCGAGTCGAGCCGACTCGACTCGAAATCAATTTCGATTTCGAGTCGATTTCGAGCCGAGTTTGAGTCGAAAATTTCGATTTCGAGCCGAGCCAAAATCGCTTGAACTCGACTCGATATCAGCCCGAGATATATGCTGGTGTTGATTAATGATTACACGAGGTACACTTGAGTGTACTTCATGAAGGAGAAGTCGGACGCATTCCAGTTGTTTGTGAAGTTCAAGGAGCTAGTGGAGGGTCGATTTGGCCTGCGGATTAAAAAGTTGATAACGGACAACGAAGGTGAGTTCATTTCAAATGAGTTCTCTAAGCTCTGCAGGAAGCACAGAATCCGGAGAGAGCTCACTTGCGTGCATATTCCACAACAAAATGAAGTAGCAGAGCAAAAGATCTGTCATTTGACGGAGACCTGCAAGTGTTGGCTTCATGTCAAAGACATTCCTAGGTCCTTCTGGGCGGAAGAGATGACCTGCGCAACTTATATCATCAATCAGATGCCTCTAAGTTCAATTAACATGAAGTCTCCTCATGAGATGATGTTTAAGGAGAAGCCTAGCATTGAACACCTTCGAGTGTTCGGGTCGACATGTTATTTACACGTTCCCGATGCTCTCGGGACTAAGCTGGATGTGAAGGCGAGGAAGCTTGTCTTTGTGGGCTATGACGAGAGGAAGAAGGGATGAAAGTGTATGGACCCTGTGACGAAGAAGTTCGTCGCCTCCAGAGACATGGTTTTCGACGAATTGACGTCATATGGAGGTAGCTCATCTGTGGTGCTACAGGAAAGCAGGACGGACGGCGAGCATGAGGAAATTGCTAAGAAACTTCTAGTGGAGTTGTCTGTGTCACCAGGAGTTCCTAGTGTTTCTAGCTCCGGTGCGGAGGCTTCTGGATCAGGAAGCAGGGGGAGCGATGCTCCAACTATGCCAGAAAATGGAGCTGATTCAGAGGAAGCAGCGGAGGTGGTGAGCCGTGGTCAGGTTCTTCAGAGGTCGAAGAGGACCATTAAATCACTGACTCGGTACAACGAAGGGAACATGGTGAGCTTCGTCTCTTGTTTCTTCGCAGGCCCTCTGGACGAGCGAGAGCCTTCTAGCTTTGAAGACGCTACTGGAGTCAAGGAGTGGGATGATGTTATGGATGAGGAGATGACTGCCCTCAGAAGGAACGAGACTTGGGATCTCGTGTCCAAGGTCGATGTCATTACTCCTGTGATATGCAAGTGAGTGTATAAGCTGAAGAAGAAGGTGGATGGAAGCATCGAGCGATGTAAAGCTCGGCTTGTAGCTCAAGGGTTCTCCCTGCAGTACGGAGAAGACTATGAGGAGACGTTTAGTGACGTTGCTAAAATGACTTCAGTACGAGTGATGATTGCCTTGGTGGCTTGCCAAGGATGGAGGATGTGCCAGCTTGACGTAAAGAATGCTTTTCTTTACGGTGAAATTAATAAAGACATCTTCATGGTTCAACCACCGGGGTACGTATCTAAAGATCATTCAGGACACGGCTGCAAGCTCAGGAAGACCCTTTATGGCTTGAAGCAGGCGTCTCGGGCGTGGTACGGGAAAGTCGCAGAATACCTCTAGTTCTGCGGGTATTTTACTTCTGATTCTGGCTCGATCCTGTTCGTAAAGAAGAAGGGGGCTTCATGTCTTGGTGCTGTTGTACGTTGATGACATGGTCATCACGGGGAATTCTAAGGAGGAGGTAGCTAGGCTCAGGGCAGAGCTAGCTGTTCGTTTCGAGATGAAAGATTTGGGTGAGCTCCGCCACTTCCTTGGACTCGAGGTAGAGAGGAGAAAGAGCGGGATACTCGTTTCCCAAAGAGGCTATGCAAAATAGATTGTTCAGCAATTCAACATGCGGGAGGGGAAGAGTTGCTCTACTCCACTGGACGTTGGCCTTAAGCTTCGACATGATGAGTGGAGGGTTCTTCGAGATCCCTTGGTGTTTCGGGCTCTGGTTGGAAGTCTTATTTACTTGACGATTACAAGGCCAGACATTGCTTATGTTGTGGGCCGAGTAAGTCGTTATATGACGGAGCATCGAAAACCTCATCTGGTGGCGGCAAAGAATATTCTGAAGTACGTGAAGACTACTTCTGATATGAGACTCCTTTATGGGAGTGACACGAGCTTCAACCTGCACGGTTACATTGATGCTGATTATGGGGGAGATTTAGACAATCAGAAGTCGACGTCTGGTTATGTTTTCACATGTGGATCGCCATGCATGTCATGGTGCAGCAAAAAGCAAGACTCGGTGTCCGTCTCTACTATGGAAGCGGAGTACAAAGCTTGGGAAGCCATCTGGCTTAGGAGGCTAGTAGTGGACATCCATGAAGAAGCTCGAGATCCTACTCTGCTACGCGGTGACAACAAAAGTGCCCTTAAACTGGTTAACAATCCAGTTTGTCACGCGAGAACCAAGCATATTGAGATCGAGCATCACTTCATTCTGAAGAGGGTGTTGGAGGGATCTCTTATGGTCGAGCATGTGCGGAGCGAGGAAAACATCGCGAACATCTTCATAAATTCGCTGTCGAAGGGGCCATTTGGACGGTTACGGGGACTGCTGGGGATGGTTTCCACTTCTCACTTCAAGGGGGAGTGTTGAATTTTTTGAAGTGCAAGTGGCGGCCTGGGCTGCCTGTCCACGCGGACTGTGCTGACAAGGGCGGCGGCTAGCCAGGTCGGCTAGTGTTCTGCAGGCGGCTTGTTCCCAGGAGGTAACCAAGCGGATAGGTTTGGTATCCGCGGTTATTGTGGACTCGTCTAGAGTTCGCTGAGTTTGGGTGGTTGTGGACTGGATTGGAGCTCGGGAGATCAGCTTGGCCTTAATGTCTTGATCTTGCTCTGGTGGTGCGGTTTGGTGGAAACCGCGGAGTCCACCGGTTTGTGCTGATAGTCTTCTGTATCCGCTGGTGTTGTGTTCGCACCAAGGATGGCTGGAGGTGTGGACTTGGTCTGGATCTATACCAAGTCCAAGGTTGCTCAGTCCGGGAGATCTCGCTGTTAGCGCGGACTGTTTTCTCTGTCCGCCGAGTTCGGCAGCTGTCAGCCTGGTGCTCTAGTTGCGGGCTCGGGGTGTGCAGACTGGTGTGATATCCGCAGTGTCCGCAGGTGTGGCAGACAAGTCTTGTCCTGGCTTTGTGGCGACAAGGCAGATAGGTTTCGTGTCCGCACTATGTGGATACGTGTTGTGCTCGCCGCAAGATGGGCGGTGTTCCTATCGGTTAGGGCGGTAACCACACTCCTCTCCGCGCCTATAAATAGGACCCCCTATCACATCATCAATACAACCGAATGAACAATAAGTGAGCTTGGACGATTGTTGCGGACAAGTTTTTGTATCCTTGTGATTTGAGGAGTTGACTGGTTTTTTGCTGTGCAGATTGTGCGGATAGCGCTGAGAAGCCAGGGACTTGGTTCTGACTTTGGTCAGGGATCAGTGCGGACTCTGCGGTTACAATCATCGGTTAACAGCAGGTCGCGTCTTGTGACTAGACGGTCTTCTCTTTGGCAATCTTTTCTCAGTTCAATAAGCTGTCCCTTCTGGCGGTCTGTTCAGTTCGGCAGCAGCTGTTCGCGTTAATCTGGCGGGTAGGCGACCTCGCGGTTAGACGGCTAGCAGATTGCAGACAGTTCTTCAACATTGAAATAACGGGGTGTCCGCGTGGATAGGTTGCGGTCTGGCGACTTAGCAATTTTAGCGGACTCCGTAGTGCAGCTCGGCAGAGTCGGCGGCTACTCTGAGTCCGCATGACTAGTTTTTTGCTTTCTTATTTTTGCTTCTATCAGGTACATTGGTGAATCATGTCTCGTCATGTATGTCTTGCTCTGTAAAGATTTTTGATAGTATGAGATTTTCCTGCTCTTCTATTTGCATATGGTTTGCTTGGCTTGGTTTGGTTGAGTGTTCCTGCGACATGATTTCCCGTTTTCTGTATCTCACAAATTTTTACAGGTGTCAGAGTCGGAGGAGGCCCCAGCAGACTCACCTGTAAGCGGAAAACCTCTAAGAAGAAGGTCGCCGATAAGACAAGGAGTATCGCTGGAAATGGATGAGACCACGCGGGCACTTGCGATCGAGGACTTTCAAGGAGCAAAAGTTCAAACTAATCTGATGACGGAGATAGTTGCAAAGACCCCTGAAGGTGACGCGGTCACCCGAACAAATTTACCCATCGAGGTCCCGGTTGAGAACCCTGCGGTAGATGTGGTCATGGAACTTATTGTTGATGCAGCTAAACAAGTTGTCTTGCAGATAGAGGAAACCCCGGACACTATTGACGAGACGAAGAGGATGGTGTAGGGGAATTAAAAGTCACCAAACTTTAAGGAGACTAAGAAGGACAAGGTGATGCTCCTCTCACCGGAGGAGTGGGTCCAAGCCCTGAAGAGAGTAGTTGCTGAGGAGCAGGAGAACACCGGGAATCTCGAAAAGAAGAGGAAGAAAACCTCTAAGAAGAAGCGGTTGAGGAACGAGTCCCGAGAGTGATCGGCGCCTGAGAAGAAAATTTTATGCGAGACCGCGCGGATCTCGGAGAAAGGTAAGTCCATCATCGACCTTATTGTTGAAGTGAATTTAACCCTATTTAGCGATGATGTTAATGATATCCTAGGAGAGGGGAGATGTTGCAGTCATTGTGGGTAGTTCACAATAACCTATTGAAACACTCTTGATTTCCCCTACGTCCCGGAGATGAGAAACTGCTTTCATTCCTCCCCTTGTGGGAGCGGCTTCCGGTGAGCCGCTTTTGACCCACGAGTAGTTACAGGAGTTGCATAGGCGGGGTGAGTTTTTGTGGAGAGTGTATATCCAGCGAACCGACCCTGATCGATGCAGGCGCCCTGTGTGGACTCCTAAAAGAGTATCCTCCGCTAGTGCTACTATCTTCAACGAACTTGATCTGATTCCTAAAGAAGTATTGGTGGCTGATACAATTGGTATATCTGTGCTTGCATATATTTTGATTTGCCTTTGTTGCACCCGCCCTGTAGATGACGACCTTGTCAACAAATGTGTTTGAAGGGCTGGATGCGCTCCGGGCGGAGCTTTGAACCGTGAAGATGAGGATCCGCGACCTACAGAAGGAAAATAAGTCTAATAAAAAAAGATTGTTGCACATACCCCTGAGGTCATGCTAAAGCAGGAAGCTTCGCGAGATTGTGCGACACCTCCGGAGGGAGCGGGTGTCCCCTACGAGGTGCGGGTGCGAAAGTATGTCCAAGCTCTTCATGTTGTTGGTGTGATTGCCCTTTGGGCCTTCAGCGACTTCTTCGACAGTCAGGCTCATTTAGGCGCGGAGCGGGCTTCTTTCTGACATTAGGACGTTAATTTTTGTTGCTACGAACACTATTTAATTTTTCTGTTTGTAATAATTAACTTTTTTGAGTTAATGGAACCTGTGGTTACAAGCTTAATGGTTTTCCCTATAAATGCTACTCTGCTTATGTTTTCATTCTGCTTGGAATGCTTTGTGAATGCTTGTGCTATGGTGGTCACATCTCCTTTATGTGGATACTTGCTTTCTTTTATGCTTTGTTTTGTAGGGAAAATATTTGGACAGGGCAGTGTTGGGAAAACCTTTGATTTGATAAAATATATTAGGTTAAAGTGATTTTAGGATAAGCCTTAAAAATATATAGAAAGGCTAATTTTATTTTGTCGGGAAGATATCTAGAAGAATAGGAAGAAACTAGCAAAAAGTTTCAAAGTCCCAGACTTGTGTCGAATAATATTTGGCGCAGCGTCGATAGAAATCGACGCTGCGACGATAAGTATTCAAAGTTGCGTCAAATTTTTTCCAGAGTTACTCGGGGTTCTCTTCTCTACTTCTGCGATAATAAAAAAAATGAAATGGCAATTTAATATAAGTTCTGCATTGAGGTTTTTTAAGTTCTTTGAGTTCGAATTCTCATATTCGTTCTTAAGAGGCATTTTCAGTTTTCATCTTCGTTGTTAGGAAGTATTCATTGTTCTCATCTCTATTATCGGGATGCATTCACAAGTCTCATCTCCGTTATTAGGATACATTTTAAGTTTATTGTGTGCGAGGCAGTGGTTATTAAACTCGTGATTATTTTGAATTCAGGATTCGTCGGGTTTATCCCCTCTTAAATTGTATTATATAATATTTATGAGATTAAATTATAATGTATCGGGCATAGTTAATACGAGTTATTTCGGGAGAATAAGATGAGTTTACGATGCCCCAAATTGTTCATGTTTTGCATACGAAGCCTTATTTTTCTAACAATTTATATAGACTTGTTATATAATTCTAGACATTTTTTACCTTTGCTCAATGGGCTAAATATTGCTCCATTTAATTTCTAGAATTATTTTAAGCTGAAATTTTATTTAAAATGAACTATAACTCATTTTTTGCTCATAATAAATAAAATATGTTTTTATAAAAATTATATTTAAATTGCTGGTGAAATTCTACACAAATTTTATATTTAAGATACTTTCCGCACAGGTCATTAAACCCATCGATAATTATTGGAAATTTTTAGTTTAATAAGATCAGCACATATCAAAAAGTGTTTGCATGGCAGAGATAGAGACAAACAATTCTCCAGCGAGGTGCCTCTCTAGAGGGCCAAGGGGACTCTAGGGAGCCCTCCCTGCATGTCTGGCCACCCGAGTTCAAAGAGTTTCGATGACGGCAACGCTCCAGCAGCCAAAGCGTCCATGAAAGATGCCTCGAAGACCAGGGAATAGGGGAGGAGGCATGATCCCACCTCTGTTCGGGGAGGCATGTCCAGTGGGCTTTATATAGCGGATCTGAGACCCCTCCCCCTTCCTCTCCTTTACCTGAGTAGTGGATGGGTTAGGTTTAAGGTTTAACTCAACCTATTGTCTGGAGCCCACTTATTGGAGGTAAGTAAAAAACTATACTTGGGTAGGTCAGGGGATCGTGGTTAGAATGGGGTTAGGAGTTGGGTTGGGTTTAGTGGATGGTTAAGGCTTGGGTTGGGTTAAGCTTAGAACTAGATTTGGGTTAGACTTGGGTTTAATCCATAGGTTAGAAAATATTTAATCCCACTTCTTTGGGATTGGTGCCAATCATTAATGGTGTGGGTGAATATAGATGAGTGGATGGGTTTCAAAATTCATGAAATACCACTTTATAAGAAGGTTTGACCAAAGTTTGATGAGGTTAAATTTAAACGTTCACTCTTTTTGAGACGCCTCATAACTTAACGGGACTCATTCTGGTCAACTTGACTAAACGACAATGAATTTGAACGAAACAAATTTTGTTACACTTGCGTGGATCATATAAGTTTAATGCAACAGACTGAAGTCAATTCTGAACTCATTTATTCAAAAAGTGATTTTTGGGTGATCGTGTCGAACAAGGCAACCTTAGACGACCAATTTTACTAAACGGCCTCGAATTTGAACGAAACGAGTTGCATTACGCTCTTATGGATCATACGAGTCTAATACAACTTACTAGGATCAATTCTGAACTAATTTGCTCAAAGTGACATTTTGGGGTCGTTGTGTCGAACGTGACCTTAATCGTTCAATTTCATCAAGCGACCTCTGATTCGAATGAAACAAGTTAAGCTGCACTCATATGGATCATACGAGTCTAATACAACTAACAGTGGTTAATTTTGGGGTCATTTTGTAGAACAATGTGACATAAAACAGTTACTTTCACTAAACGACCTCGAATTTAAATGAAACTAGTTGTGTTGCACTCGTATGAATCATGCAAGCCTAATGCAACTGATTGAGGTCAGTTCTGAGCTGGTTTGCTCAAATTGGATTAGCTAGGGTCCTAATAACCCAATTAAAAGTTAGGATGTTACACTAAGTCAGCCTCCTTCAATACTATTTGTGGCAAGAAGAGTAAGAGAAGACTTAAAATCAAAGAGAGCAAGCGTATAAAGAGCTTTGAATTTTTTGAATGCTGGGATGGTTACAAATGAAAGGTTCTCCTTCTTATAACCCAAAAGAATTTTTCTTCAAAGGATGGAAGGATCTAGACTACCCCTTTTCTAGACAATTCTAACTCTCTTTTATGTACATCTTTCATGAATTTTCTAGGCTCTTCTCTAGCATGAGACGATTTCAAAGTGCTTCTACATTTCTCTTGTATTTTATGTACAAGTACTCTTCAAGCTCCTAGAATTCCTTAGAAACTCTTCATTAATGGCATGAAGAAGGTAAGATGTGACAGTTACGAGAGAATGATGGGAGATGGTTGAGATGTTCATACATCTACTCTTCTACTATTCTCTAGCAATGGTATGCGATAAGATCCCATCATTGGTGCTTATTTTAGACGGGAGGTCTTGCACCTCTAGTTTTAGTTCATCAGTTATATTGGTTAAAAAATATGATACGTGAGGTTTTGTGCAGATTTCAGAGCTCACAATAAAAGATAAATTTTCAATACTGACGATAGACAAAATCTTAGACGAATTGTATTACACAAGATTTTTTTTCAGCGTTACATTTAAGTGTCGTTTATAACCAAATAAGAATGATTGAAGCTGATATTCACAAAATTGCATTTAGGACAACGTTTTGGCATATCAAACACCCCTTAAAACTTTCTAAGCATTGATGAATATCATATTTAAACCATATCTACAAAAATTTATTTTTGTATTCTTTGGTGATATATTGTATTTTAGGGCCGGCCTTGAAGAGCATTATAAACATTTTAAACTAACTTATTAGTCATGTTTTCCAAATGCTTTTTCTTAGGTAAGAGAATTTTTAGACCACCTCATTACCCAGGGCACAGTAACTCCCAGTAACAATAATATCAAATCCATTGAGAAATTTTTGAAACCAACTACTAAAAAAGAAGTACAATCAATCCCTTTAGGAATTAGCTGGGTATTATAGAAAAATTATTAAAATTTTTGCTATTATAGCAACACCATTCACATATTTGCTAAAGAAAAATTCTTTTGAGTGGACCATGAAGGCACAAGAAGCATTTGAATAACGTTACCAAACTTTCAAGAGTCATTCACAATCGAGACAGATGCTTCAGGGACGAGTTTAGGCACAATTTCTGTTTCAAAACAATAAATCAATGGCATACTTAAGCATGAAACTATCACCTCTAATGCAATGAAAATCAACATATGTTTGTGAGAGATATGTCATCACGACAACAATGGCTAAGTGGTGATAATATTTATTAGGTCACCCCTACTGATCACCAAAGCTTACACCACCTACTTTCACAAGGACATACATACCCAGAACAACAAGTTTTTTTCTTATCTAAATTAAGAGGCTATGATTATACCATTAAATACAAATCAGGAAAATATAATTTAATAGTTGATACTTTATCAGGTTTACATGTTCACCTAACATTCCAGAAAATCTGTACCAGCAAGCCTTCATGTTCTTACTGCAATCACTTGAATAGGAACCTTTAAACCATCCAGAATGGAAACAAAAAGGACAATGTGTCTATTACAAGCACTGAATTTATATTCCACAAAATTCCAAGATAAAACACAATTTAATTCATGAGACTCTAGTTATCAGGACAAATTTTAAGTGTGTTTCTCCCACTTAGTTTTAGGTGGGGGATTAAATACGGCTGTATGATCTGATATCCTACGGTTGAGTTGTTTCCGCAAAATACTGCAGTATTTAAAAAATACTGTCAGTATTTTGATCAACATCGTTGTTTTTACAAGTATCAACGGTTTGATGTGCGCCCCCGTCCTGATTTTAAGTGGAAGAAACACACCTAAAAATTACTCAGTTATCAGGGGCTTTCTGAAATAAAAGGAACCCTTTATAAGATGCAATTATAATCTCATTAGCTAGATATGAAAAATAAAGTAACACAAAGCAGAAGAATGCGGCCAAAGAAAGCAAAACCATAAAATCATTCACCCTGCAAATCACTGCAACCTCTTCCCATTCCTAATAAATTGTGGTCTAATCTTACCATGGATTTTGTAACCCATCATCCAAATTCATCAACTTATTTTATTATATTAGTAGTTGATCGATTTTCTAAGGCCGCGCACTTTGCCTCTTTAAAAATTTCAATCACCGCACCCATAGTAGCAATGGCATTTTGAAATTCGGTTGGCAATTTGCACGACCTTCCCGAAACAATAATATCATATCGGTATACTATCTTTCTAAGTAGTTTCTGGATTGAGCTATTTACATGACAAGAAACAACTAAATACAATTCAACATATCATCAGCAAATTGACCGAACTTAGAACCATAATCGATCCAAGGCTCCAGCACGGAGGTCCCACCACACATCCGAATGATCTTAAAACACTTCCCCTCCTTACCCTATGCTGAGCCAAGAGCACCTCAAAAAACATTAGAAGATTAGAGAGTAAGAAGATTGGAATTCTTGAAAGTTTGCCTTCTGAGTACCCCCTTGGGTAATATTTAGGATAATATTTACAAATATTTTACACAATAACCCAAAGAAGTTGTTTGAATACTTGATCTAGTGGAATACCATTTCAGTACCTCATTTAATACTTGGACCGGCATGACTCCTTCATTTAATACGATCTAGTCATGTTCGGCCAACCACCATCTAGATTATTAGCTTACTGTGCAGGTACAACCAAGAATGAAGTGCTCGAGGTAACGCTCTAGGAAAGGGACACAATAATACACTAAACTCAAGGAAAATTTAGCAAAATCACAGCACTAGATGAAGATGAACACAGATAAGAAGCGCACAAAATTGACGTTGAATAAAGGTGATTGGGTATAAACTCCATCCATGTCCACAACAGTCCCACAACAATGAAATTCCTGAATCTGCCCCTAACTAGAACTGTTTTCACCGTGGCCTGCACAAAAAATTCACCACACTTTGGCTGTACAAACATATTTTTAAGATTCTCTTTCATTCACCCAAAAAACTAAAAAGTTTCCACACAAAATCAACAGAAAATCCAAGCTACTAACTTTATATTTAATCTAATAATAATAGCTTGTTTGAAAAATACACTGATCAATCACCAGAAGATCTGGGCTGATTCATCTCAAATATATAGATAGATAGCACCCAGCTTCAAACATACAAAGATTACAGGGCATCAACTGCCCTCAGCATCAGAGTTTACGCACAATAACATGTCTTTCCCGTCGGTATTCGACCTCATCCCTCTGGTGCATTATCAGCAGAGCTCTCCTTATCTGAAACATGACAAGTATATGGTAAACTGGTAGGATGATAATAATAATAATAATAATGCAGAGTATAGCATATAAGAGTGCGCAATAAAAGTAAAGCAACAGGTAAACTAGTCTTTACAATGGACTCGTTTATCCCCATTCTAGTGAGATCATCTATGAGGCGTCTTTCTGATAAATGGCTGCCGATGCCCATCCTTCTCTTTATTTGTGTCTCAGCTTGCTGCAAGGAGAAAAAATCCAGAATGATTAAGTAATCGACCCATTCGCAGGCATACACATTATTGAGGTTGCAAAAAAGTGCGAGGTTCCTCCAACCTTGATTTCATTCGCCATCTCGGGAGTCAAATTCAAATGCTCGTTTACGCCAGATCGAGCAGCGTCCAAGGTCGAAACATTGAACAGCCTGAATGCCTCTTCAACGTGCTCTTGAGTGGCAACAGATGTCCTGAATCCAAAGAGATATAGTTAGCCTGGGGCGAAGTACAAAATCAAGTTCCAACGGTCATTATATACCGCAATATTGAGAAGAGGAAAAAGAAACTAGCTGTTAAGAATAGTCCCACATAGAAAACTAATACTAAGCATGGGGCTCTCCACCTATAAGGCTATAACCTATTGGTTTTGGAACAGATGCAGTTAACAATTTTCGAATTAATTAATGACTAAACAATCAACTCAAATTGTGTTGACAAATTTAACCTAACAAATCTAAGATTAAGGACTAATCCAGGCGATTTAGAAAAGGAAATATGATTGCAACGGATTCAAGCAATATATGTATGTAGCAGTTTGGGAAGTAACAAAAATCATGACAAGCAGTAGAATGCCTACATTACGGTGAAGACGAGCCCATATGGCAAGCATGCACACATAGCAGGCATGAGCACATTACAGTGGAGGGGGAGCATAGTATGACTGCATGAAATATGAGATGCTACTAAATTGAACATAGTTGGGGTATAATACAAGAGCAGATGAGATTGTTCTAGTCACCCAGGATGGTTGAGATCATTTGAAATCGTTTGGCACAGGAGATCATGATGATTGGGCAAGGTTGATGGTGTAGCCAGGTTGGTTGGAAAGTTGGGTGAAGGTGATTTGAGCAAAAATGTGAGAAGATAGATAACATGAGATAGGACAGAAATTCTATTCAAATGGAGGAAATTGTGGGAGTAGGAAAAATTGTTATCTTGTAATTTAACTCAAACTAGTGAAAATATCTCTATGTGCGGCAGCACCAAATCACATACATCTTGTCTCATGTTTTTCAAGTATTTCTCTTGCAGTAAATTTCATTCCATTTATAATTATCACCAAAGCTCAAGCGTCACACTTTTTCCTCAAGAAAAACAGAAAAAATAATTCGTGCGCTAGAAGCCAAACACCCAACAAGTGAGAAAAATGTTGAGAGTAGTCTAACATTTGAAAACTAATGTAGGATCGTGGACTTAATATAGATCTTAGGCCCATTTACATAGAACCAATTGGTTTATGATTGAATACTTATGTTCTAATACAACTCTCACGGTGCCCAATTAAAAAAATCCAAGTTGAGAGGACGTGTTAAGAATATAATCCCGCACAAAGAAACTTGTGAACTCTTGTGCACTTTATAACCTCCAATTGTAACTCTTCAAGGTTCCAACATTAGGTATTATCAAAAGCCATAGAATCCACATGATGTTTCTGGTAGTGAATATTATATCATACAAAACAAATGGCGCTTACAGTCGCATCTTGGCTAAAGCCTCGCTCAACCTTATAATTGCTTCAAGCTGCCTCACTGTAATGGGAACGGCAGCAGATCTTCCAGTCTCGTGAGCTTGTTGCCTCATTCTCTGCACATATAATTCCAATATGAACTTCAAAATATAGAACAGGAATATCAATGGGCACTACATTTACTTCACTTATATGCAGTCAGCTCACCTGTCTAATCTCTACATACTTGTTTTGTAACATTTCAGCAGCCTTTTCCGATAGTCGTGGTTGACAACTAAACCGGCAATAATCAATATATCTGTTTACATAAAAAGATAACTTGAATCGGCCTACATAATGAGATTCAGAGGCAAAACATGAGGTCAAAATAATAAAAAAAGACCTCTTCAACCAATTTTCTCCCTCCATGGAATCATCTGTCTTGGCAGCTGCAGCACCACTGGCATGAACTTTTATA
The DNA here is from genome assembly GCA_039583875.1 of Platanthera guangdongensis. Taxonomy (NCBI): domain Eukaryota; kingdom Viridiplantae; phylum Streptophyta; class Magnoliopsida; order Asparagales; family Orchidaceae; genus Platanthera; species Platanthera guangdongensis. The sequence goes on along the minus strand of CM077160.1, from coordinate 120,318,370 downwards.
ATATGGCTGGCAATTAGCTGCATAAAATTGGTGGAGGGCCTAAGTCCAATTTTCCAGGAGAAAGGAAGGAAACATATGCTTGCGTTTTTTTTGTACCTTGTCTTGCTCATACGATCTCACGTCTTTAACGATGAAAATAAGATCGAATCTGGAAAGGATTGTGGTCTGCAAATCTATGTTATCCTGTGCAGTCTGAAAAAGAGATTCTAAACAGAGTTATGCTATGGATTTTGAAGTTGAATGAAATATGAAATGTGATGCGATATGGCTCTCAAAGACCTTTAGATCATCATAACGCCCAGATGGAGGGTTAGCAGCTGCAAGCACAGATGTTCTCGAGTTCAAAACTGTAGTGATTCCTGCCTTTGCAATGGATATAGTTTGCTGCTCCATGGCTTCATGTATGGCAACCCTACAGATGCAAAAAAACATGTACAAATCTATACAACAGGTGAAAATAACACAGGAGAGTACATTGACTAGCGCAGGTTGTACCTGTCTTCAGGCCTCATTTTATCAAATTCATCAATACAAACAACCCCACCATCTGCCAAAACCATTGCCCCTCCTTCCAGATAGAATTCACGCTGAGATCATTTTAGAGAGAATGCTTAATGTACTTGAGAATTTAATAACATTTCTCAAAATAGGTAGAAGATAGAACAAGCGAGCATCCAAGAAACTTACTGTATTGCTGTCACGGATAACGGATGCAGTCAGACCAGCGGCGGACGAGCCTTTTCCAGAGGTGTAGACAGCAATTGGAGCAGTTTTCTCAACAAATTTCAGGAACTGCATGTTGAAAAGAGTAGAAATCAGAACAGAAATACACCAACCATAATATGTTTGATAGAGTAATAAATCATAGTTGCAATCAACATAACTAGGGCTGTTACTAGCTCCATGATCGAAAATCACTCGACAATCAAAAATCGCTGGATAATTGGCTTGATATATTGATACGATCTTAGAGAGGAATTTGGTAAGGGGAGCGCCGGCGGCTAGGAGAGAGAGAAGAGGGGAAAGAGGAAAAGAGATGAACCAAGGAGCAGCCCTAAAAATCCATTCATCCAAAGATAAACCTAATACAAGCATACACCACCCTTTATAGCAACGTGGTGTGAATAACAAAATATGATCTGCAAATAATAAAAACCAAAACAACATTGAAATAGAAATAATCAATAGATCGAGCATCAGCGGTCACTTCCATGACCGGTGGGCTAATATTTGTAGTCTTCCTACATGTGTAGACTAGCCACAACATCTCGTCGGCGTGCACACATCTCGTCGGCTTGCGTGCGTCTCGTCGTTATGCGTGCGTCTTGTTGGCATGCATGACCGTAACTGTTGAAAGAGGAGAAATGGAAAATAGAAGTGCATTTGTATTCATCCTCAAAAGGTTATTTATAGTATTACAACAAGACACTTAAATCAGACTCACGATGTGGGACTAAACTCCTAAAGACTTTAATAGACTAATATAATAATAAACTCATAATTCCAACACTCCCCCTCAAGCTGAAGGGGGGAACCTTCAGCTCGAACACATCAAATAACGGTGTTAGAGTTCGGCGGTTTGATGTTCTAGTAGCAGCGGCTTGTAGTTTGGGCGGTCAGGCGGTTTGTCCAGGCGGTCTGATTGTGTGGCGGTTTGGTTAGTGGCAGCGGTTATGTCTGGCGGCTATCTTGGCAGGATTGGCGGTCTGACTGTTTAGTAGGGTTGCGATTTGGTAGTCAGCTTCCCGCAGGGCTTTCCAGTCTTGGAGGTCTTCCCGCAGCTGCGGTCTGGAGGCTAGCCGCGGCTGCGGTCTAAGGTTAGCCGCAGCAGCGGTCTGGAGACTTGCCGCAGCAGCGGCCTGATGGTTAGCCGCAGTAGCGGCCTGGAGACTTGTCGCAACAGCGGCGTAGTGGTTAGCCGCAGCAGCAGTGGTGGGAGTCCGCAACTGCGGTCTGGTGGCTACCCGCAATTGTGGTCTGTCGGCTAGTGCGGAGGTCTAGCAGTCTTCAGTGGCGGTTTGGCAGCTTACCTCTGTTGTCTCTAGTGATCAACATTTTTGAACAGTGTTGCGGTTTGACAGTGTCAAACCGCATAAGCCGCGCGGATAACATTTAGTCTAATATCTTTTGTTGCATTCTCTCATCTCCCCCATTTTCTATAAATAAGGGGGCATACTTATGTAATAATTATCTTTTTGGAGCAATAAATTTTGCTTTTATTTAACACTTTTTCACAAACGGCAATGGAGGTAGGCGATGTGGGACAAAACATCAAACGAGCCACCGGGTAAATTCCAAACCGAGGAATCAAGTTGGAGGAATAGCCACACACGACGCTGGCCCACACACGACGTGGACTCGCTGGGAAACCGGTCAACCAACATCACTTACACGCACAACATGCGAAAAATAATGAAAGTTGCTGAACAAATCATCAACCGGGCAACCGGGGATAATCCGTCGAGGATAATCTGCACAAAGGGCGGTTCCTCACAACACGATCTCTCACGACACAGTCACATGCGACACAACCTGTTGAGGTTAGAACAACCAACACAATCGCGTCGCAACACATGACAAATCGAAAGACAAACTAGGGAGACGCTAACAATAAGAGCCAAGAGACCTGGTTAGAGGAAGGAGAAAGGTCGGGAAAGATAATTTGAGTCACCTTCGTCCCAAACACACCCCCTCACATGGAAAGCACATGCATATAGGCATAATAATAACAAAAAGCAAATGCAAATAACAGACAATTGCAACACCATAAAACGACCAAGAAAACCGCACAAAAATAACAACTACAGCATGAGTTCAACACCCTCGAAGGGCATGCGGCTGCAGGAATCTACTGGAATCTTCAGAAGAATGAGGGAGAGGCATCAGGAGCAACTGCAGGAGGCGGACGGAGCATGGCATCGTCCACGAGATCGCCGGAGGATAGCTCAAGGAATGAAGAAGAGACAAACATGTGCTTGATGGGAAAGAACAGCATGCTGTCTGACGACGACTGCAGTGTCCAAAGCGAAGCTGAGATACCCTTCCTTCATATGAAGATTTATATTCTGAATTTTTAAAAACATCTAAATTTTTTTATAAAAGATTAAAAGATATTGATTTGTTAAAATCTAAAAATAAATTTTTATTAAAAGAAAAAAACAAATGAATTTAAGCTACTTAGGAAAGAAAAGATAACTTGTCAAGAGTGTCATCACTCTTTGACAAGGGTGAAAGAATTAGAAGAAGCTTTTGATAAGTCTCACTCCTCTATTGAAATTCTTATTAAGGAAAATGGGAACTTAGAAAAAACTCTTAAATCTTCTCGTTCTCAAATAGAAGAAAAAAAAACTTCGTAAATCATTGTGCATTGCTTATAACTGAAAAGGCCGTTTTAAAAGCCCAAATATATGACTTAAACATGACAATTAAAAAATTCAGAATTAGCCAAAAATCTATTGACATAATATTGGCCAACTAATGTCATGGAACTGCAAAATTTGGACTTGGTATGTTTTTGGAAAATATCGTCCAGGCGATATTAATATCATCGGCGATAGTGGAAATTCCAGAAAATTTAAATTTAATGATAAAATTATAAACAATATTTTGTTGATATCTCATCTTCCCGTAAGAGTTCACACAGAACTCAGAAAAGGGTTTCAACCCTCTTTATAGCGTGTGCCAAATGTCACGTATTTGGACACACTACAGACTCATGCAGGAAGAAAGGTAAAAGTGTTATGAAACAAATCTGGGTGCCTTAAATTTCCACTTATTCTATGAGAGAAACTTCTTGTGTAGTCGGATCTTTACTCTCATCTCCTTTCTAGGTATGTTGGCAGGATAAGGACAAAGAAGACGTGTGGTATTTGGACTCGGGATGTTCCAAACACATGACGGACAATAAATCAAAGTTCCTTAACCTCGTAATGAAGAAATGAGGGGTGGTAACTTTTGGAGATAACGACAAAGGAATAATCGTGGGCATTGACGTAGTGAGTAACGAATCATTTTTTATTTCAAATGTTTTGTTTGTAGAAGGGTTCAAACGTAATTTAATTTCAATTAATCAATTATGTGATAAAAATTTAAACGTTTTATTTGAATTATCTACAAATGTTTACAAAATTATTAATGCTAAAACAAATGATATCATTCTGATCGTACTTACAATTCATAATATTTATATGATTACATTTGATGATTTTTCTCAATTTTCACTAAAATATTTTATTTCTAAAAATGGAGAATTGGAATTATGACATAGGTCTTGATCAATCAAGCGCCAAGCTAATTTTGAAATTGTCAAAAGATAAATTAATTAAAGGTTACCAATGATAAATGAAAATTTATCTTTTTTTTTGCACGCCTTGTCAAAAAAGAAGATTTACAAAAAAAATTTTAAAAGCAAAAAGGTTATTTCTACTACTAGATCTCTTCTGTTGATTCATAAGAATTTATTTGGACCGGTTAGCACGTCGAATCTAGGAGGTAGAAAATATTCATTTGTATTAATAGATGATTATTCCAGATTTTGTTGGACTTTATTTCTAACTTCCAAATTCAATGTGTTCTTGGAATTTACTAAACTACACATTCGTATACAAAATGAACTTGATTTAAAAATAAAATGCATACGCTCAAATCATGGAGGTAAGTTTGAAAATGATATATTATTTACTTTTTGCAATGATCTAGGAATTAAACAAGAATTTTTCGCTCCACACACCCCACAATAAAATGATGTTGTGGAAAGGAAAAAATAAAACCTTTCAATAGCTAACACGCACAATGCTTTCTGAATATGAGTTACCTAGATCACTTTGGAAAGAAGTTGTTAATATTGTATGATATTTTATTAATCATGTCATGCTTCACACATTCTTAAAATTAGCTACTTATGAATTATATTATCAAAAAAAATCAAATATATCTTATTTTCATATTTTTGATTGCAAATGCTTTATTTTGAATACTAAAGATATATTAGGTAAGTTTGATGAAAATGTGATGAGGGAATTTTTATTGGGTATTTTTTAACTTGCAAAGCATATATAATTTATAATAAAGGGAAAAAATAATTGAAGAATCTATTAATATAAAATTTGATGAGTTTGTTCATTGTGTAGAATCGATGAGGAACCTCTTCCCCCTTTGGAGCACGAAGATGATGAACCACTTGGAGAAAAAGGAGAAAAAAAGGAGGAGAAAGAGGAAGAAAAAGAAGAATATATACCTCTAAGTGAGTTAACATTTAAAAAGGATCATCCAAAGGAACTTCTTATTGGAGAACAATTAAAAGGGGTGAGTACTCATTCTTATTTACAGGAGTCTTTTTCTAACCTTTGTTTTGTTTCCAAAATAGAACTTAAAAACGTTTCAATCATTTAAATGATGAATTTTGATTTTTAACTATGAGTGAAAAATTAATTAATTCGAACGTACTAATGTTTGGAAACTTGTAGAGAGATATAATCATTTTGTTGTATTACAAAGAATAAAGATAGACTAATAACATCAGGATATGCTCAAATTGAGGGGGTAAATTTTGATAAAACTTTTGCACTCGTTGCTCGCTTAGAGTCTATTAAAAATTTGCTTGCATTTGCTAATTTTTAAAGATTTAAATTATTTTTAATATATGTTAAAAATGCATTTTTAAACGGGTATATAAAAGAAAAAGTATATGTTGAACAATCTCCGGTTTTATTAATGTAAAATTTTTTAATCATGTTTATAAGCTAAAAAACGTTTTATGATTTGAAACAAGCGTCGCATGCTTGGCATATGAAAGATTAACTTTATATGTATTAAAGCACGGTTATAAAATAAGAAACGTAGATAGTACACTCTTTAGTAAGCATGTTAATGATGATTTGATTATATTACAAATTTTTGTATATGATATTATTTTTGGAGCCACTAATAAAGAGTTATGTAATTAAGTTGTTTTTGTGACGAAATATGAACTTGAAATGAGCATGTTAGGAAAACTTATATATTTTCTAGGATTTCAAATTACACAAAAATATGATGGTATTTTTATTTGTCAATCTAAATATATTTATGATATTCTTAAAGAGTTTGAATTTGAAAATCTAAAGTAAGCTAATACTCGTATGAGTGCATCTCTAAAGTTAGAAAAGATGAAAATGGTATTTCTAGTGATAAACCTTATATAGAGGAATGATATGAACATTATTGTTTTGACTGCATTTAGACACGATATTATGTTTATCGTTTGTTTATGTACTAGATTTCAAATTAACCCAAAAGAATCACATTTAAAAACGGTTAAACAAAATTTTAAATATCTTATTGGTACTTCTAGATTATGTTTATGCTATCCTTATAATGATTCATTTATTTTACATGATTTTACTGATTCGTACTATGCGAGTGGTTCTTCAAATCGAAAGAGCATTAGTGTCGTATGTTATTTCTTAGGACCTTCACTTATATCATGGTCGATTAAGAAATAGAATTATGTTGTCTCTCCACCATCGAGGCTGAATACATTGTACTAGGTAGTTGTTGTGCCATTTTAGAGAGACTTCTTCCCCGAAATCAGAACACTCCAACATTGTCCTTGCAATCCAAGAGTGAAAAGAAGATTTTGCACGCTTTAACTCCGACGATATTCATGACGATACTTCATCTCCTTCAAAGCACTTCATTATAGAGTCTTTAATTTCAGATTTGAATCGTATTCTTTCATCTTTTATAACAGTAGAGAATTCGTCATCTTGTGTGTGGTGACTAAGCTAATAATTGGGAGCAAGAAAAAAAGACAAAGTTTACCCACGCAAATGTGAAACTTGGGCGAGGAGTCCACCTCAAATTCAGTTGCACATGGAGGTTGACTGTGACTAGAACTGGGCTCGGCTGCACTGTTGTTGTCGGCCTAGGTCTTCTTGTCGTCGATCTAACGTAAATAGAAGGCTACCTAACAAATCCAAGAGCTTGAACCGAGGGAGCTTTGTCGGAGTAGGACATGGAGTTGACGGCCACCCGAGAGAGGGAGGTCGGCCTTTGTCGTTTCGAGCAGCGTAAGTGGCGAGCTGTTTAGTCGTCGGGTTCGCTGTGAGGACGCACCGTTCCGAATGCATGGGAGCTCACCATTGGCTGGGAGAGGAAGTGACAATGGAGCCGACTCTATAACTTTGACGTGACTGGGTGGTTGATCGAACAGGAGGTCGGGGACTTGCGACCGACAGAGGGAAAGGAATTGATTTCATTTCCACTATTTTTGACCAGCTGATCATCTCATGGGAAAGGGCCTCTTTAAAGAAGATTCCATTTCAAGTCTTTTAATTTGTTTCCTAAGTAAAAAATATGGGCGTTCATGATATTGGCCCCAGAAAATAAGGAAAAACATTTTACCGCTATAGTTTTTTTTTCAAATTAAATTTGTAGATATCCTACAACTTTTTCTTTTTCTAAAAATGTCTATAGTCCCATTTTTAAAAGGCGCGGAACCCGGGCGGAAATATGCTATTTCCGCCCGGGTTCCGCGCCTTTTGAAAATAGGCATTATATGCTTTTTAGAAAAAGTGTTCTAAAAGTTTATTTTAAAAAACTTTCATGTTGAACACTTTTTCTATTTATTTAAAAATTTATTGTTTGGGCTGACAATATCCATCGTTGTTTGCTGCCATTATAATTGGGCTGCCAATTAATGCGGGCTAATTAAAGCCCAAAAATTTTCATGCCTTTTATGTTTTTTTTTCAAATTAAATTTGCTATTTTTCTCCTCCCAAATAAAACAGCCTTTTATTTAAAAAATATTTAGCTTAGTTGTTTGCATCTTTATTAATTAAAGCTTGACTTTTATGTCCTAGCCATTCAAATTACCGTCATTTATTCAGTGATCAAACCGGTGAGTCGAAACTTCAAATAAAATGAGTGCGTGAAAACAATGACAAAAAAATAAAATAACACAATAAAAATAGCATGTAAAATATAACTGGCGTGTGATGATATCACACGTTCTAGGATGCGGCGACGGTTGCATCAATTCCTCCAGGGTTGACAAAACTCGACCCCAGCAAGAACTTGCAAAAACTGGAAACATAAAGATCATACATTGTTGCTGATGTTAAATCGGGTGGTATATCTTGAGCCACAATTGGTGGCTCAATGCGCTTCCGAATTTGAAATGTCAAGCTCCTAATACTTAATTGAAATTACATAAGACTAAGCTAATAATTAGGAGCAAGAAAAATAGGTGAAGTTTACCCACGCATACGCGAAATTACGGCGCGGAGTCCACCTCAAACTCAGTTGCACTGGGAGGTTGACTCTGACTGGAACTGGGAGGTTGATGCAACCCATGTTTGCATTTTTATTTTACTTTTTTCTAGTATTTTTGTAGCGCATGTCTTCCCGCATTTTATGTTGTGTCACGCATTTTTCGCACACGTTTATTTTTGTTATTATTGTGCAAGTTATCAACTCATGTAATTTGTCCGACTTGTTGGCGTGACTAACCAACAAGTCCGTAAATAAATAGGTCCGTCATATTAGTAGTGTTAAATTAAGCAAGCAAATGAATTGAAATATTTAATATATTCTAAAATTAATTTTTTAGGATATATTTGGGAATTAAAAAGTGGGAGAAGCCTAAGTATTTGATTTTCCACCCCTTGATCTTCCAAACCTTTATATTCGAAAAACAATTATTATAGCTTTTGAAACCCCCATCTTAAAGCTTTGATTTTTTAAAAATTTAGTTAAAACCAAAATGCTACAGTCGGCCATATCTTTGAAAGTTGAAACCCCCACATTAATATTCCTGTCAGTTACTAATGAATTGAAAATGGTCATCTCTTTATAGCCTAGCTACTACTCATCTAAACGTAGCCTGGGAAAGAAGAAAACAACGAGTCATCGCAGACATCGTCGTTTTCCTCACCCGGCGTGACTGCCCGGCCGTTACCCCCAACTCAAGCGCAGCTCCACGACACGCCGCTGACTTCCCCTGCCCCGGAGACCTCCGACGACACATCTCCAGTCCACCCCTGACGAGACCGAGATTCCTCAGCTTCGATCGGCGTCGACATCCTTCTCCAGGCCGCCAGTCCTCCTGATTTCCCTTTCCGACGACGAAGACAAGCTTTTCTGTGGGTACTACAGTCTTCGGCGAGCCTTTCCGGTGGCCATCCATCCTCGGGCAAACCACCACCGAACACTCACTTTCGAACTCTTCCACCTGAACTGTTTCCTCTATTCTCAACCTGGACACAACCTGTTTCCTCTGTTTGCTAGGAATAACTCTCTTCAAAGCTCATTACTCCTTACTATTAGTATAAGTGTATAGCATATATGCTTAATGCTATTTGACCGGTAAAATTAGAGTTGCTTGCTTAAGATAATACTACTCTTATTTGTCGTTAATTTCAAAAACCATGCTTAATTTCTCGCTTGCTAATGCATGTGGTTAAGGTAAACATATCGTTGAATGCGAGCGAGTGTTAGACATTTATGTGCGTTTGTGAAAGTTTGGACGATTATCGATTGAAAGTGCAAGAGGGAATCCACTAGCGCACCATATTTTAAAACTGATTTCCAATTTTTATCTTATAAAATCAATTCTCAAATTCGGGAATACATCAGCTCATCTGCACTGTCGTTATTGGCTTGGGTCTTCTACTTGTCGTTGATCTAGTGTAAACAGAAGGCTGGTCGACAAATCCAAGAGGAGCTTGAACCGAGGGAGCAAGGTCGCCGGAGTAGGGCATGGAGTCAACGACGACCCAAGAGGGGAGTCGACCTTTGTCGTTTTGAGCGGCATCTAAGGCGAGTTGTTTAGTCGTCGGGTTTGCTGGAATGACGCACCGTTCTGGAAGTCTGGGAGCTCATCGTCGGCTGGAAGAGGAAGTGGCGATGGCGCCGACTCTGGAACTTTGGCGTGACTGAACAACTAATCGCACAAGAGTTCGGAGACCTGCGGGCGACGGAGGGAAACTAATTGATTTTGTTTCCACTTTTTGACCGGGTGATCTTTTCATGGGAAAGTGCCTCTTTAAAGAAGATTTCATTTTAGGTCTTTTGATTTGTTTCCTAAGTAAAAAATATATATATTCATGCCCTTTTCAATAGTTTTTTTAAAATAAAATTGTTTATTTTTTCCTCCTAAATAAAACAACACTTTTATTTTAAAAAAGAGTTTACCTAAGTTGTTTGCATCTAATTAGTTAAAGTTTATCTCTTACGTCATAATTATTCAAATTACCGGACATTTATTCAGAGTCTAGCCGGGTGGTCAAACCGGTGAGCCAGAACTCCAAATAACATGAGTGCGTGAAAACAATGCCAGTAAAAAAAATATCATGTAAAAAAAATAACACGTAAAATATAACTGGCACGTGGTGATACTACGCGTTCTCGGATGCGGCGACAGTTGCATCACAAATGAAAAGATGATGGCATTGGACGGCGAGCACGCAATCCAGTGGACGATCAGAAACCTTGCGCATAAAACAAAGGCTACGAAAGCGAGCACCGACAGTGGACGGGCGAATGGTGCGACGGGTCTGACCAAATTAATACGATCTCGGATAGGAATACAACAAGAGGAGGGTTGACGGCTAGGAGATAGAGAACAGGGAAAAGAGGAAAAGAAAATAACTAGGGAACAACCCTAAAAATCCACTCATCCAAAGATAAATCTAATACAAGCATACAACACACTTTATAAGAGTGGGGTGTGAATAACTAACCACAATCTCCAAAAAAACATTGAAATAAAAATAATCAAGTAGATTGAGCATCGACGGTCTCTTTCAAGACCGGTGGGCTAGTATCCGCTGTCTTCCGATGCATGTAGACTCGACACGGGATCTCGCCGGCATGTGCACGTCTCATCGATGTGCGCGACCGTAACATATTTGGTTTAAAAATTTGCTCGAATAGTACTAGGATTGCACAGAGCGATTCGAGCTACAAGCCAATTTCTAGCTAAAGGCAAATCCCAATCTGACTTCGAGCTAGAATTCTCTTGGATTGAGCCAACTCAAAGTTGGATTGTATATTAAGTAATTCATTTATAATTTAAGTCCCATCTCCTATAGCCTGCTCAACGATCAGAGAACGCGTAGGCAAAAATATAAAGTACACGGGTGATCGACAATCGTCGAGCACACGTGATTTTAGATAACATTTATTCCCCAGTGATCTCCACTCACTCTGCCAGCTCTCATCTCCTGTAACCCTAACTCTAATCTAACTCCCCGCTCCAAGGCTCCAAATTCCAATTAATTTAATATATACTTTACAATGATTCATTGTATACTTGTATACAATACCGCAAATTTGACATACCAAATTTAAATAAAAATGGGGAGGTTTGTGATTTCGAACCAGCTCAAAACATTTTTGAGTTGGCTCAGAATCGAATCAAGCAAACACAAGCTAGATCCCATTTTGAACCAATGTTTTTTCCTTCCTCAAGAAGAGGTGCTCGACTCAGATGCCAGCTCGTTAATAGGACAACACAATTTAAGGTGGAAGGTTTGTCTGTATCATAGTTGAAATGCTAAAGCACTTTCAAGATTCCCTTAAATAAAACAGCAAACCGACCTGTGATTTTGCAGTTGATGGGTCACCCAGTAGCAGGACATGTGTATCTCCCCTTAATTTTACACCATCAGGCAACCTCTGCAAATAGTCGAAGCAATAATATTTTATTCATATTTATATTTTTTTGTGCTGACAAATTGAGAAAATCAAAATAATAACGATTGCTTCAATCATACCTTCTTTGAACCTCCAAATAACAAGCAAGCAACGGCCTTCTTCACATCAGCATGCCCATAAATTGATGGAGCAATCATGGAGCATATCTTCCCATACGCATCAGGCCTCTGGGAAAATTCTTTAAATTCCAACTCCTATGTATATATATCGGAAAATTATAGCAGTATATCATCACCATTATAACCTGGTTGTTAAAAAATCAACTCAAGGAAGCTTACTTCATCTAAAGTGAAGGTTGATGGACTGTTTGAGTTCATTTCGCGTGTTTGTTCCAAGCCAACAACACGAATATAAGGTTGTTTCACACCAACTGCTCCTTTCTGACTGCAAAATATTTGAAATTTAAACTCCATGCCCAACCATGAAATTCAAATTTTAATAGAAAAACAATTTCTTACGATGCCGATGCCTGAAACACGCTATAAATGCCCAAAATTGTCAATCTTGTGCCTGGAACAACAGATTGGACCAGGTGCCGATCCACCGAAAGGAGAATGTTTCGAGGTAGTTCTCCAGTTGGAACATCCTTTTAAGTTCATAAGAATAATTTAGTTATATCTCCGGGAAGAAACTCCATTACATGATATGAGAAGATTTCTGACCTCCGGATTTTCTTGCAGCTTAAGCGTCTGAAGATCAACATATTTACTCTTATCGGGAGCAACAATCCAGGGATCCAATGGGCATGGCTCTTCCCCGGGCTAAAGAATGAAGTTCACATTTAATACATAATTGTTTCAATTTTTGATAAATACAACCACGTTGATGGCACCTTGTGTGACCATCCAGAACTGCCACACATTGACGTTCAGGCTGCAGCTCATACATCACAACCCGTCTCTGAGCTCATCACAGAGCACACTGGGTTGTTGGAGATTGTAGCTTCCTTTGATGAGAGAAATTCTGTAGTTAGGTATAGGGACTTCTTATGAGGTCACTCATTTTGCTACTACTCTTGCCCAAACATACTTAATTATAGAATTTTTTTCACTCATAACCAATCGAGCTTTTTTTCACTCTTCATCATCAATTGAGTTACAGCAGCTCAATTAGTGATTAGGAGTAAAGAAACTCTATAATTAAGCATGCTTGGACAAAAATAGTAGCAAGATAGGCGACCTCCTGAGAATTTCACATGTTGTCCACTTAACTATAAACTTTCCCTCATCAAAGGGAGATTGCAAGCTCCAACAACCTAATGTGCCCTATGATGGAAACGGGTTGGATGTATGGGCTGCAGCCTTGACGATCAGTGGAGCTTCGTCCATGTGTGTCGGTCTCGAATCTTTACACCTTGATTACTAACAGCTTACCTGGGGAACATGATCACAAGATCTCGGAACAATGGCACCACCAAGCCCAGGACGGCATGCTACGGTTTTAACATTCTTGCAGTTCTTGCAGAGGAGAGTTACATAAGTTGCCTTGGCCTTCACTCGAGAAGCTGCAATCGTGATCCCGGCAATCTTCACAAGCTTTGACATGTATTCAGCCTAATTCACAAATAAATCAGGCTATAGGATCTAATGAAGAAAATTAAAACAATCGAAAGATGGGAGTGGAAGAGAATAACCCCGATGGAACGCATGGAGACGGAATTTTCTTTAGATGAGAGGAAAATCTGGACATCTCCGGTGATAGGCTCCTCCATCTCTCCAGTCTCACCGGCAACTTTTGATCGGAGACCGGCCAGCACCTCGGCAGCAGCAGTTTCCAACTGTATAGCATCAAAAACGACAACAGTATTGGATTCAATAGTAATCTCTACAACCGTGGGGAAGGAATAAGACGCATACCAGGGGTAAATAATCCGCCGGGAGTTTTCGAATCTTGTCGGCAAGCTCGGCGTCAAATGCGTCTAGGTCCTCCATGGCGACGGTGAGATGATCGGGATCGTGGACAAGGTTTTCGCTGCGGCAAACCGAGTAGGAAAACAAGGGTTCAGGAATAAGAGGGGAAAAGAGGGGGAGAGAAGGGATGAGAAAAATGGAAACTTACCGATAAGGGAATTCGCCCTTCTCGCCGGAGAATCCACGGATGAACTCTTTGAACTTGCGAAGGGCGGCGTGGCGGGTGAGGGAGCCATGGTCGGGATCGCCGCCGCCGCGAGGAAACTGGGCTTGGTCGCTGTAGAACACTGCACCCTCGTCCCAACCTGACATCTCCTCTCTCTCTCTCTCTCACTCCCTCTCTCTCTCTCTCACTCCCTCTCTCTCTCTCTCTCTCTCTCGATGTCTAGAGGGTTTCAGTTCACTCTTCAATCGAGTGAGACAATGGGGGAAACGGGGTCGGTGAAGAAGGATAGATGCCCTTTATGTTCATTTTGGCGGGAAGGAAAGACTTGGCGGGAATTTACGGATGCAGAGGCGCTACAGGAATGGCCTAGGCGTGGGGCGCCTTTACCTACGTGGGGTAGATTTAGGTGGCCTTTGGTTAGGATGTGTTTGGCGCGGCTTATCTTAGTTTATTTGTTCCGATAAAGTTGGACAAGAATGTCATTGTCATAAAATATATGTTTAGTATCATAAATATTACAAAAAAGAAACAAGCTTGAGGCATAAGATTTTGGAATGACAATGACATTTTTGTCCCACCTCACCGGAGCAAATATGTCACGGTAAACCGCGCCAAACGCAGACTTAATCTTATCAGCTGCTGTGCGGCTGGGACGCACCGCCATTTTGATAATAAGCGGCATTTGGTTCGAATTTTTTCAAACTGCCGTTTATTTAGGTCCACTCTTTTCTTCATATCGTCAGCCGCTACTTCTTCCTGCCGTGAAAAGCAAAAGCCGCACTCCTCTTCTTCTAGAAAACCTATCTCGGCATCGTGAGCCCCTCCCGATCCCCTCTTTGTGGTCGAAGACGACGAAAAACCTGCGCATATCCCTTCTGTTGGCTTTTCTCCTTGACTCCCTTCCACTCTTCGGCAATGTCAATTAATGTTGTTGTGCCCCTTCCACGCCCATTCCTCATGCCACACGTCCCTTTCTCTTTCCCCTCTCCCGCGCAACAAGCTTTCCGTGGGAATCAGCCACATCCATGGCGTAAGAACCTGCAACATCGTCATGACAATGGTGACATTGTCTCTATTTTTACTGTAGCTTCTGCAATTTCCCATGTTTTGATTTATTTCAGTATCAAGCAAAGTTTTTTAGTATAAGCCTTAGGCTCGAACTGATTATTGGACAATAAGGGGTTGTTCGTGACAATGAGTGCCTCTGATTATTGGAGCAACAGCAAGTGTAGCAGTTCTTGTATCTGTTCTTTTTAAATCGGCTCGAACTGACTTTATTCTTGTATTTGTTCTTTTAATTTGGCAAATGAAGAAATCAAAGGCAGCTGGGGAACAAAGTAAGTCTTATGGTAGGAATTGGGCAAATCGAGCATTTAGTGTTTATTTGGAGCTGATTTTAACAATTTGGTGTTGATTTGTTGTAATTAAAGTCCAAAAAAAATCATTCAAAACTCGTTTTTGTTCCCAAACCGAGCAGTTGTTACTGGATTATTTATATATTTCATTATCATTTTGAGTATCCTTATCTCCATCTTTTCTGGATCTCAGGCTTTTATGCAGTCTTTTTAGTAAGAGAATTTTTTGAAGCAAGATCTCTGATGTATGTGAAAAAATAAAATAACCTCGCATTTTATTTTACAAGTATTGTTGGATTGTGTGTATTTATTTCATTTTGTCGATTGTATGGATCTATTTCACTCACAAGTATTGGTGTGATCCATAGAGTTTCATTCACAAGTGTTGAAGTCAGGAAAATTCTCAACCTCAGAATTCGGACCAAAGCCGCCTAAGGTTACCGGTTCAGGGGTAAAATCAGAAGACTAGGATGATTAGGATGAAGAACGAAGGCAAACAGGATCTCAGATGTTGCGGCAGGAAGGTCCCACCACGTACCCGGATGCTCGAAAGGAGCAGCCTCTTCTCAACCAAAAATGGTCGAACTAGGTACGAGGGAGATTAACTGATGACTAAGTCGCAAGGTCGTGACCTGGTCTCCAAGGAAAAGGAATTCAAAGGCTCGGCTAGTATCTTGAAAGGAGAGCTCGCGAGTATCCTGTCGTGGAGTTTGCGTGTCTCATCTCGTACCCCTGGGGTCCTATTTATAGGGAAATCCAAGGAGAGGGGGTCATATTTATACCCCACCCCCTGGCGACTAGGCAACTTCCAAGGGGAACTCGCATGGGCTGGGCGAGTATCCAGCCTAGTTGCCTACATGGCGAGTATGCGAGGGGAGCTCGCCATACTCGCCCAGGCCTTATGTGTTCTTGCGCGCTGACTTTGACTTTTGTCTTGACTTGTTGACCTTGATTTCTGCTGACCTGCCTGTGGTAGGACCCATCCTCGACGAATACGGGTTGTACACAATCCCCGCTCTTTTCGAGCAATGTAGGAGCTCGGAAAGAATCATCTAATACTTATTTGGCGAGCTTCTATGTCGCGTATCATAGTTGTTCGCCCTTGACGACTGCCTGCCGATCTCTATAAATAGAGGAGCCTGGTTTTTGAGGCGGATCTCTAGAGCTCGCACATGATGTCGGATGCCAACGAGAAGCTTCTTCAGGACAGCCTAGCCGCTCTGACCTGCTTTCTCGGGACTACCAAGTTGAAAAGGCCGCGGGAGGAAGACGTCGCCGCCGACATACCCCCTCACAAAAAGAAGAAGACGAAGAAGTCCAAGAAGAAACCCGCCTCCAACGCGGTCGACCCGCTTCCACCACCTGCGCAAGTCGCGGCTTCGACCAGCAATCCCGCAAGCTCTGCTAGTACCTTGAAGTTTCTCAGCGATCTTGGGCTAGACGACATCCCCAACGTGGCCGCCCCTGACTCGAGCCTCCTCAGCTCGCTAGACATTCCGGAAGTCAGCGATACACCGGCGCCACAGCAGATCGAAGTTGTCTCCCTGCCAGGTCGCCATTTTGTCAAACCACTATTCCAAAGCGGTTGGTCGTCATTCCCTTCTCGCTGACACATTTTCTTTACTCGCAGACTTTCCTCCGGATCTCGCCGACGCGGCTTTGAATGTCGCCCCTCTGAACTCCGCACCACTGCTCGCCCTCGCCGCTGAGAAACCACTCGGGACAGCGCACACGGTCCGGATTAATCTTGGCGCCAAGAAAGTGTTTGAAGCCTCGGTTCCCGCAGCAAAGGAGAATCCCCCGACGAGTAGGGAATTATCGGCGAATGAACTTCCGGCAAAGAAGGTCGCTCCGGCGTGCAAGGACCTTCCGGAGAGCAAGGTCCCGCCCGTTCTTGTGCGAGATTCTGCGCCGCCAGCGACGAGTTCCCTATTGCCGTCGCCGCCCCCTCTGAATGTTGCCTCTCTCCAGGCAACAAGTGCTTCTTTGCCGCCGCCGCCGCCTCTGACCTCTTAGCAACAAGCTGACATGCCATGACCTCCCCCGCCTCCTCCGCTCGAGACCTCGAATCAGCCGGCGAGTTTGTCGCAGCCTCTGCCGCCTCCGTCGAAGCCTTTGGCCCGGAAGCAGGATAAGCCGCGACCGAGCTACTTCCCGCCAAGAGTCGGGGACCACGGTCATGAAGGTCGCGGACAGGGTAAAGCGGCCGATCATGCTGGTGGCCCATCTTCTGGCCGACGAAATGCCCCAAGTCGCGGCCCTTCTCCTCGTCGATCAAGGTCTCCTCGTCGTGGTAAATGTCGTCACTGGTGCTTCGTTTGATGACTTAGGCGTTTATTTCTAATCCGGCGACTTCTTATATATTTTGACAAATCGTCCGGCGACTCCAGGGGCGGCCTTTATCGACGCCATCGGGTTATCGGGCAGCGAGTATCATCACGCCGCTGCTTGCGCCTATCTAGAGTTGGAGAGCAAGTTCGACCAGCTGGCGATTTGCGAGCCATATCGTCGGATCTCATCTCTGGAGGTGCTGGTGGCGAAGATAGAAGAGCTCCAGACCACCCTAGAGAGCTACGAAGCCCGCTTCCTTATGGTGAAGGAGAATGATCGCAAGCTGGCGATAAACAACCATCGCCTCCAACTCGTTCTCGACGAGCTGGCCGACATTCGTGCGAGTATGGGCTCCGTGGGGCGACTGACGAGAATGGAGGAGCAGCTGCGCCTTGGTGACGACACGATGACGGTGGCGACGGGGCATTACCAGCAAGTACGCGAGATGGGCTGGGTCGGGCGACATCCGCATCCTCCAGAGCGGCCACCTAGAACTTAGGATTTTTCTTTTTGTTTATTTGAACTCGCCGTAGGCGACTATTTATAATAAACGATATTGTATTGTAATAAGCGAGTTTTCATCTCGCCCTTAATTTTTCTCCTTTGTTGTCTTGTTTGTTGTTATTCTGCGATATGTCGAGTTTAACATGTAGGTTCTAATAACGTCGCGACATTCTCTGCTGCACTGTGCGAGATAGGGCTGATGCCGGGATTCGCTTGCTCGCCTAAACAGTGTCTTAGGTTGATGCTCGCCCGGGTGGATATATACCCCCCCCCCCCTTTTGCCTTCGCCTATAAATAGAATGGGTAGGTAGGACATAAGTACGCTGCTGCGATTTTCCAACCCTAGCTCGTGAGTAACTTTTTCTGCTCGCGTGTTTTTGTCTTTCTTCTCTTCTCATCTTATTTCCTCTTCAACTCGCTAGCTCGCAAAAATGGTTGGGGATGACGCTAGTGCTCGCCGACAGGCACACGCCGCTAACTTTACCGACGCGGCCTTCAAAAAATCTATAACCACAGAGCAAGACTTGGAGACGTTTAGGGATCGGCTTCTGCCAGATGGCTACTCGGCTAGGCTCCCTGCTCGCGGCGAGCGACTTAACACCCACATTGAGGATGTGATGATCTTATCGCTCCGCCACTTCGACGCCGGCCTATGACTTCCATTTAAGTCGGAATATCGCGAGATCCTGCGATATTTTGGGATCGTTCACGCGCAAATCAACCCCAATGGTGTGGTGATCATTATGGGGTTCCTTTGCTACCTGCGGGAAGAGGGGATCGCCTTCGACCTCTCAGTTTTTCGCAAGATATTCACCTTCGCCGCGACCGCCGAGGGGATCGTCTACTTCAGCAACCATGTCTACACCTTGGTGAGGACGGCGAATAAAGTCCACCGGTGGAGCGAGCAGCCGGTCGTTGCCCATGACGACTTCGCGGGCATTCTGGGAAGGCCGCACCAACCCGCCGATGTCGCCTTCCTACCGCCGATCTTGGAAGGCGTCCGCGAGCAGCTATTCGAGTCCTTCCGAGTTCGCCGGTTTGACATCATCTACTGGCGGCTCAATGTCAACACGCTCCTAGATATCCACCCCAACGATGGTAAGATTTGAGCGAGAATTACGTCTGCTTGCATGCTCGCTTCACTTTCTTAAAGCTCGGTATGAATGTGTTGGTATGTTGTTTGCAGTGGCCTGCAAGCTTCCAGAGAAGCCGCTTCCTCCGGCGAAGGAAATCGCCACCTCCTTCCCGGAATCCAACCCTCCGCCCGACGTTGGTGAGAAGAAGAAAATCGCCAAAGGGAAGATTAAGGTCAAATTGCCGGACCCTGCGAGTAGGAGGGCCAAACTGTCGTCGCCTCAGCCTGGCGATCAGGAGTCCCCGCCCGATGCTCGATCCCCCCACTTCCACCCAAATTTCAATCTTGGGTGAGGCGTGGTGGATGCATATGGCCGCCCGCTGGTGGCCTGGTCCGAGGAATGAGCACTTGATGACGCTAAGCACCAACCTCCCCACCTGGTCGGCGGATTGGGAGGACAAGGGGGAGGCCTTTGCTGTCCTCCATGCTCTATACGAGCGGGCTGATGCTGAATCCATGCTGGAGCTCAGCCCGAAAGAACTTACCCAGCAGACCGCATCCTCGCTCGCGCGGGATGTCGAGCTAGGGCACTACTCGGCAAGGAAGCTGCTGGAGACGACTGTGGCCCTGAAGGTCGTCACCAAGAAGGCTATAGATCTCGGCATGTAGTCGGTCCGCTGGAGAGACTACGAGGTAAGTCGCTTCTCGTATGCGACATTGATGATTTTGGAATTGGATTTATTTTGCTGACTGTTGTTTATCATAGGCTGCTGAGATCGAGGCCGCGAAGAAGCTCTCCGAGTGCGAGGAGAAACTCGCCAACTCTCTGGCGAAGCAGGAGGCAGGCCAAATTCGTATCGCTGAGATGGAAACTCGCCTGGCAGCTCTCGAGGGACATGCGAGTTCTTCCGCTCCTTTGCCAGATACGTCGTGGCCGGAGGATGACCCGCATTGGGCGATCAAAAGATCTCGCGTTCTTTGGAAAGAGAGGTCATCGGTCCGCCGCGAGATAGCGCGAGCGGCGGGGACCATCATGCTCGCCTGGCTGAGGATCAGCAGCCAACTCGTCGAGGGGGAGAAGCAGCCCACCGTCGACGAGCTCATCCCCGAACTGCTCGCCGAGGAATCGACCTCGCCCAATCGCCTCCCTTCTTCGACATCGGGCTCCAGAAGCAGCGACAGCGGCAGTAGCAGCGGCATCAGTGAAAGCACTGATGGGGAGGAGAGCGATGAAGGCGGCGAGGAAGAGGAGGATGCCGACATTGGAGATGACGAATATCGACCCGATACTGGCGACGATGAGTCCTAGTTGCTCGCCGATTTTTGTCATGCTTGCATGTAACATTAACAGATTTTTGTAACTTGTAAATTTTGACATATATATTTATACAAGTTTAAGTTACCGCACTTTGTTATTCTTTGCTTGCATGTTTGTTGGTTGTTGATGCTCGCTAGGCTCATAGGCTCGGGGAGGATGAGTGCTTGTGACGCTTTACCCGCGCGTTGATATCGGTCATAGTCGCGCAATTATTACTCGTTCGGCCATAGTCGTGCCTACAATTCGCATCCCGATGCTCGCCTGTGTCCGCGCGCATACTCGCCATAGTATACTCGCACGCTTGCTAAGGCATACTCGCCTACTCGTCAAGTCATACTCGCACCTGCATAATTGTTTATCTCGTCGGAGCTAAACCCGAATGGCTTGGAGACCAGAGTCGATACCCATCAGGAGCCGAGCTCGGCTGGTGGTGGGAAGTAGTCGACACCCAGCAGGAGCCAAGCTCAACTGGGGGTGGGAATCAGTCGATACCCAGCAGGAGCCAAGCTCAACTGAGGGTGGGAATCAGTCGACCGGGGAGGTAAGTGTTCGGTCTGCAAGAGAGGAGCTCGTACAAAGTTCACGGACTATGGCATCACTCCAACGAGGAACTTGGTCTCACTCGAGGAGGTTGTTGGCCAATATGCAGGAAAGGAACTCATGTAGGGACTTGGACTTACGATGACACTGTCACTCGAGGACTTTAAACATTGTTAGAGTCGACAGTTCTCAGGAGCCTTGCTCAACTAGAGTGGTGTAAGTCGACTCGAGGAGACAAGTAGTCGGTCTGCAGGAGAGGAACTCGTACAGAGTTCATGGACTACGACATCACTCCAGCGAGAAACTTGGTCTCACTCGAGGAGGTCGTTGGCCAATATGCAGGAGAGGAGCTAGTGTAGGGACTTGGACTTACGATGACACTATCACTGGAGGACTTTAAACATTGTTGGAGTCGACAGCTCTCAGGAGCCTTGCTCAACTAGAGTGGTGTAAGTCGACTCGGGGAGGCAAGTAGTCGGTCTGCAGGAGAGGAGCTCATACTGAGTTCGCGAACTACAACATCACTCCAACGAGGAACTTGGTCTCACTCGAGGAGGTTGTTGGCCAATATACAGGAGAGGAGCTCGTGCAGGGACTTGGACTTACAATGACACCGCCACTCGAGGACTTTAAGCATTGTTGGAGTCGATAGCTCTCAGGAGTCTTGCTCAACTAGAGTGGTGTAAGTCGACTCGGGGAGGCAAGTAGTCAGTCTGTAGGAGAGAAGCTCGTACAGAGTTCACGAACTATGACATCACTCCAACGAGGAACGTGGTCTCACTCGAGAAGTTCGTTGGCCAATATACAAGAGATGAGCTCGTGTAGGGACTTGGACTTACGATGACACCGCCATTCAGGGACTTTAAACATTGTTGTAGTTTTCCCTGATGCTTAAGAGATTGCCAATTGAATCAAATGCATCAATATCTTTGAGGATGAAGAAATTATAAAGAGAACAATGATCCCACCGCCGTCGAGTTGGGAGGTTGGCGTCCAGCCCTGTTCCTGATAGTTCCTCCAGTCAGAGGAGAGATGCAATCAGGGGTTTCTAGGCCGACATTCAAGGGGGGAGCTGATCTCGGTCGTCAATGCAGGAGCTCAGTCTCATAAGGACGCTTACATCCCGAGGCATCATCCCATCGTCCGGCATGGGCTATCTAGGAGAAACAGATTGAAAGCTCGTTTCCCAACCCAACCGTGGAGATCATTTTCAGCTCTGCCACTTGGCTACGAGTGCAAGTGTATGAGCGAGGGGTAATGTTCTCCCGAGGGTCCCTCAGGATGCACTCGCGACTAACATCTCCCCTTAGGCCTACCCCTGCCCTTTGGCCAGTTATCCTGCCTTTGAAAATAATCGAAGGGTTGTTGCCCAAACGAGAGCTTAGCCAGGTCGATCCTTCCTCGAATTCGAGAGATTGGAGTCCAAACCTGTTCCTGATAGTTCCTCCAGTTGGAGGAGAGATGCAGTCGGGGGTACCTAGGCCGACATACAAGGGGGGAGCTGATCTCGAACGTCAGTGCAGAGGCTCAGTCTTACAAGAGAGCTTCCGGAGGCATCGTCTCATCATCCGCACTGGGCTATTTAGGAGGAACAGGTCGACAGCTGGTTTCTCGGATCGAGCATGGAGCCGAATCCTAAAGCCTCAAAGATCTTGAGATGAAAGAGCATAAAGAGAAACCATATGGTTGCCACTATCTGTATATATATGTGAAAACAAGATTTACAAGGAAAATATAGCGTTACTGCTAGGGATAGAACCTCTTCAGGTCATCCCCGCTCGAAGTATCTCCCAGCTACTCTCCAACTTGATCCTGAAGATAATAGCCTCTGGTGGCCAAGGCTTCTTGGACGATGAAGGGACCTTCCCAATTAGGATGCAGCTTGCCAACCGTTGCTCCCCTTCCCGCGTCGTCCATCTTTTTCATGACCAGATCCCCTGCGAGGAAATGTTTTAGGCGGACGTTTTTGTCGAAGTGCTTTTCGATGCGCCGCTTGTTCTCCTCCTGCGGATAACGGCTAAGTCATGAAGCTCTTCAACAAAATCCAACGAGAGCCTTTGGGCATCTTCATTCTCCAAGCGTCATTCTTCGCTGCCGTCTCCAGCTGCTATGACTCTCTGGTTTCGAACATCAAACTCCACTGGGATGAGTGCCTCAGACCCGTAGGACAACTTGAAAGGAATTTCCCCTGTAGCTGAGTTTGGAGTTGTTCTCAGAGTCCAAAGGACCGAGGGGAGCTGCTCTGCCCAATTACCCTTCAAGTTGGTGACTTTCTTCTTCAAGAGGTTGATGATCAACTTGTTGGCGGCCTCCACTTGTCTGTTGCTGCGAGGATGATGCATAGAGGTGAATCGAAGATCCATCCCTAGCTGCTTGCAGAAGTCCTCTAACTCCAAGCTGGCGAACTGTGGACCATTGTCGGTGACAATGGCGAGAGGAATCCTGAACCTGCATGCAATCTCTCCCTAGATGAAATTCTTTACAATCTGAGAAGTGGTCTTGGCCAAAGCTTTCGCCTCGATCCATTAGGAGAAGTAATCGATCATGATGAGCACAAACTTCCTCTGTCCGCTGGCCTGAGGAAAAGGGCCGATCAAGTCCATTCCCCAAATAGCGAAGGGCCATGGAGCAGTGATCGAGCGGAGGTACTGAGCTGGTTGTAGTTGAAGAGGCGCGAAGAGTTGACATTGCGGACATTTCTTGGAGAAGGCTTCTGCATCTTTTCGAATGGTGGGCCGGAAGTATTCATGTCTTAGAATTCTCTGTTCCAGAGTGCGAGTTCCTGAGTGACTGTCACATTCTCTCGAATGAATCTCTTCCAGAACACGAGGGACTTCAACCTCTGATAGACACTGGGCCAGAGGGCCTGAGATAGTCTTACGATAGAGCTCTCCTTTCTGTAGTAAGTAATATGCAGCCTTGTAGCGAAACTTCCTCTGATCCCCCTCGCTGGCAGGAACCTGATCTGTTGCCAAGAAAGAAAGAAACGGATCCCTCCAGGATGCCCTCTGCTCGATCTCCATCATCTTTCCCTATTCGATGGACGGTCAGAATAGTTCGGTCACGGTCCCCCTAACCCGGGGACCGTACTTGGCGAGGTAGTCGACCTCTCAATTCTCTTCTCGGGGTACATGTTCACGAAGAAATATTAAAATCCCCCGATCAGACCTTTCACCTTGATTAAATATTTCTGCAGGACCGGATCATTCACTTCAAACTCGCATCTGATCTGGGACGCGACTACCATCGAGTCGGTGAAGGCCCTGATATCCCGAATTGCTAACTCCTTGGCGAGACACAAGCCAGCCACCATAGCTTCGTACTCCGCCTGATTATCTGTAATGAGGAAGAGGATCTCGACTACTTGCTCAATCCTGGTTCCTTGGGGGCTTACAAGCACGACTCCGGCTCCCACGGAATACCTTCCTGAAGCCCTATCCACAAACATCTTCCAAGAGACTGGGCTAGAAGAGCCTTCATCTCCTTCCACCTCGGCCGAGAAGTCGACCAGAAAATCTGCCACTGTCTGCGCCTTGATCGCTACCCTTGGAGAGTAAGAAATGTCGAACTCGCTAAGCTCCACTGCCCATTTTGCCAACCTGCCTGAATGCTCCACTCCATCCAGGATACTACGTAGAGGGTGATCGGAGACGACTCTGATGGAATGAGCCTAAAAATAAGGACGGAGTCTCCGAGCCGAAACCACCAGAGCAAACACCAACTTCTCCAAAATAGGATATCTTGTTTCCGCCTGTCGCAGCACTCTACTCACATAGTAGACAGGGAGTTGCTTCTTACCTTCCTCTCGGACCAACACCGAGCTAACCACCTCTGCTCCTACTCTCAAATAGAGCAAGAGGTCTTCATTTCCCTGCGGGCCTTGGAGGAGATAAGCTTGGGTTAGCTGTTGCTTGAGCTTTCTGATGACCTCCTCACACTCTGCGGTTCACTCGAACTTCTGATTTCCCCGAAGAGTCTTGAAGAATGGAGAGCACTTCTCTCCTGCCTTGGATAAAAAATGACTAAGGCATGCCAGCCTTCCCATCAACCTTTGGACCTCTTTGGGATCTCTCGGGGACGTCATCTCCAGAATGGCCTTCACTTTGTCCGGATTAGGTTCCACCCTCTGGGATTGAGGAGGTGACCTAAGAACTTCCCTCTTCCTGCACCGAAGACGCACTTGGCCGGGTTGAGTTGCATCTTATACTTCCGTAGGGTAATGAAGGTCTCCACCAGATCCGTTATGTGCCCCGCAACGCTTTTGCTCTTGATAAGGAGATCGTCCACATAGACTTCAAAGTTCCGCCCCTTCTCCTCCTTGAAGATTTGATCCATCATTCTCTAGTAAGTCGTCCATGCATTCTTGAGCCCGAAGGGCATCATTTCGTAACAATAGCAGCCATCGCTGGTTATGAAGGAGACGTCGCGTTAGTCGGGGGGATGCATTCGGATCTGGTGATACCCTGAAAAAGCATCAAGAAAACTCATCACAGGAAACCCGACAGCGGAATCAACCAGCGCGTCGATTTGAGGCAAGGGGTAGCAATCCTCCGGGCAAGCTTTATTCAGCATAAAGAAATCAATACAAAGACGTCATCCCCCTCCGGGCTTCTTCACCATTACAACATTGGAGACCCAACCTGGATACTGGATCTCTGAAACAAAACTCGCCTTCAGCAGCTTCTCCACTTCCTCCCTGATCAGTCCAGCCAGCATGACAGTGCTCTTCCTTTGCTTTTGAAGGGACATGAGCCACCACGAGATCTAGGTTGAGGCAATGGCAGGCAACATCGACGTCGACCCCTGACATCTAGGCGGTGCTCCAAGCGAAAACGTCGACGTTGTCCTGCTGGCAAGCGACCATCTCTATCTTCCCCTCCAGCGGCAGGGATCCTCCAACCTTCAGCAGACCAGACTCTCCTCCTTGAGAGATCACTTCCACCTCCTCCACCTCCTCAGCAGCACACAATCCCTTCTCCTTTTCCAGCAGCTCCTCCAACCTCTCCGCGTCACCCATCCAGCTGATGGTACTGACGACATTCACGTAGCACTCTCTAGAGATCTTGGGATCTCCCCTGATCCAGATCTGGACATCCCCCCGGCAGTACTTCAAGCACTGATGATATGACAACAAAACGACCTTGAAATAGTTGATGAGGGGCCGCCCGAAGATGGCGTTGTATCCGCTCGGCGCATCAACGATGACAAAGCGACATCAGATCGAAGTCCCGCCGAAAGTAACCAGAAGTTCCACTGCCCCTTCCACCTCTTTCTTCTCGCCTGAGAAGCTAAAGAGGGGTCCATCTGCAGCATGGACTCGTGACGCTTCCATTTGAAGCCCGATGAAAGTTCTCTTGAATATGACATTCACCGAGCTACCGTTATCCGCGAGGATTCGGTTGACGGTGAAGTCTTCGATGGCAGCTTGAATTACTATGGCGTCGTGGAAGGGGTTCTCATTCCCCAGCATATCCTCCTCCGAGAAGGTGATCTCTTCTAATGGCGGTGGATTCTGCGACGTTGAGGCGACGTTCTTCTTATAGATCTGATGGAGGCTCCCCTTGCGAGAAGCTCCAAGCCCGGCTCCTCCGTTGATTACCCCTACATGCCCTCCTCCTGGTCTATGTATCACCTCTCCACAACCTCCCAGGTCGACACGATCTTCATTCTTCCTCCTCACCGGAGCCTGGAATGCCACTTGACCCACCAAGGCCTCCGGCCTCTGCTGCTCCCTCTCCGCTACTCCTGCCTCCAATCTCCTCCTCGCTTCTCAGAACTTCGGGCAAGCCAACGTCCTATGCCCCTCTACTCGATGGATGTCGCAGTAGAGGGGAATCTCCGCCTCCCGACGTATCGCCCGTTGCTCCCTCCAGTGACGCTTGTTGTCTTGACGGGCGATGACCATTGCATCCATTCTTCTTCCTCCTCGACCTCCCTCCTATTGGTTTTCGTTCCTCCTCTCCTCTTGGAAATGTTGTCTCACCGGTGGCCTCCACTGGTGGCGATTCTCGGGATATTGGAATCGCCTATCTCCCCCTCTTCTTGCCTGGGCAAGTATCACTGTATCTCACCAACGACATCGGATCCCGAAAACAGACCCCTTGGCTGCCCACCGGATGATGCCGCGACCGCATCAGTTGCTCATCTCTTGCCCAAGCGGGCTCCTTCCCAGCTCGCCTCGGCGACGCTTCCTCATCCAGTGGTGTCACGCGACGAGGGGATGTCGCCGTGACATCGATGCGATGAGAAAACCCGGCGAGGATGGTCTTCTCAATCCTCTTCGCGAACTCCTCGAACGCAGCAACCGTCATGAACTCGCCTCCTCACGCGAGATCACCAACTCCCGCCGAGTTACCGGCCAACTCTCCATGCTCGCCACCATTGGTCATCTTACTAAACCACCAAACTTTCCTCCCTGGCTGCGATCCACGCTCACCGCACCAAGTGTTGAAGCCAGGAAAATTCTCAACCTCAGAATTCGGACCAAAGCCACCTAAGGTTACCGTTTCATGGGTAAGATCAGATGACTAGGATGACTAGGATGAAGAACGAAGGCAAACAAGATCCCAGATGTTGCGGCAGGAAGGTCCCACCACGTACCCGGATGCTCGAAAGGAGCAGCCCCTTCTCAACCAAAAATGGCCGAACAAGGTACGAGGGAGACTAGCTGACGACTAAGTCGCAAGGTCGCGACCTGAACTCTAAGGAAAAAGAATCCAAAGGCTCGGCTAGTATCTTGAAAGGAGAGCTCACGAGTATCCTACCGTGGATTTTGCTTGTCTCACCTCGTACCCCTGGGGTCCTATTTATAGCTAGGGAAATCCAAGGAGGGGGGGGGGGGGGGGTCATATTTATACCACACCCCCTGGCGACTAGGCGACTTACAGGGGGAACTCGCACGGGCTGGGCAAGTATCCAGCCTAGTCGCCTACCTGGCGAGTATGCGAGGGGAGCTCGCCATATTCGCCCAGGTCTTTTGTGGTCTTGCACGCTGACTTTGACTTCTGTCTTGACTTGTTGACCTTGACTTCTGCTGACTTGGCTGTGTTAGGACCCATCCTCGACGAACACAGGTTGTACACACAAGTATTATTTTGTATACCTTCATTCACACGTATTGCTCTAATTTCTGAGAAGAGTTTCTGTTCATAAATGTGTATATGTATGTATGTTCATAAATGTTTGTGTATGTTCTAATGTGTATGTGTGTTTTATTTTATAAGGATGAGAAAAAATAATGCTGGTGGGGTGACTGTTTTTTTCTTGAAGTAAATAATATTTCTTGTGTTAGGTGTTTATTTTGGAGTAAACAATTATTTTTAAAACAAATTACTCAAAACTCCATTTTATTTACAAACAACTTTTTCAAAACTTCATTTCAACCAAATAATTTTTAAACAAAATTTTGTTTTTCAGAATCAACATTTTTTCTATCAGCAGCTTTTCATCCGCAGCTTTCCATCAGTAACAGCCCAACCAAACAGAGCCTCTCCGGCAATGTCAATTAATGCTCTCGTGCCCCTTCACCACCCATTCCTCATGCAACCCGTCCCTTTCCCTTTGCCCTCTCCTGCGTAACAAGCTTTTCGTGGGAGAAAACAACCACATCCACGACGTAAGAACCAACAACATCGTCGTGACAATGGCAATATTGCCTCTGTTTTTACTGTAGCTTCTGCAATTTTCCCTGTTTTGGTTTATTTCAGTATCAAACAAAGTTTTTTAGTATAAGTGTAACGCCCCAATTTTCCCGAAAATTAAATATCTAGGGGTTACCGTCAACGAACTTGATGTCGTTTGACAAAAGTCGAAGGCCGTTCGTCGATCTCGAGGCCGTTCGTCGAAAGTCGAAGGCCGTTCGTCGATCTCGAGGCCGTTCGACGAAAGTCGAAGGCCGTTCGTCGAGCTCTGCCTGTCTGATGCGTGTTTGGCTGCGTGGTGGAGCCGTTCGACGAACGCCGAAGGCCGTTCGACGAACGCCGAAGGCCGTTCGACGAACGCCGAAGGCCGTTCGACGAACGCCGAAGGCCGTTCGACGAACGCCGAAGGCCGTTCGACGAACGCCGAAGGCCGTTCGACGAACGCCGAAAGCCGTTCGACGAATGTGCAGGCCGTTCGTCGATCTCTATTCATTCGACGATTTCTATTGGCTGAGCTGTGAAGCCGTTCGACGCAGGTCGAAGGCCATTTCACGGAGTTCTGAAACCTGTATACTTAGTCGTCCGATTTCGCTTCAAACTGATCTAAGGGCACAGGATTTTCCACCCAAGGGGCTTAAGAAGGGTCGAGCGGGATCTCTCCTCATTTTCTCCTCATTTCTGGAGTTGACTTAGGGTTTGGGCGAGAGAGTAGGGGAAGAAGAAGAGAGTTTCTTCCGCCATCACTGAAGCCTCAGACCTTCGATCGTCGTTCCGAGGCCAGATCCGTGAAGAGGACGCAAATGCGCTCGTTTTCATCCGTGCAGGACAAGGGTTTCATGACTAGAAAGAGGAGTCGAAGGGTAACGACACTTCTACTCTTGATTTTAAGATGCGTGCATGACATCTACACTTTTGTGGTTTTCTTTCGAGAATTCTAGGCACCGGATCTCTCAAGTGAGAGCGATTCGGGTTGCCATGATTCAAGAGGACCCACCGGGTCGATTGTGTCCATTCTCGACATGATATTGCATTAGAGATCCGCTTCGTTAGTGGATTAGGCATTGTGGGTGAAGCCGTAGTCGCGACCGTTAGTCCGACCCGGTGATATTGCATTGCGAGCCTTAAGGATTTTGTAGAAATCCGTTAGCGGCAAGATGCCGTCTGTGATGATGTTTTTCCCCTTTCTCGTGTGAGTATATGTTCATAAATGTGTATATGTATGTATGTTCATAAATGTTCGTGTATGTTATAATGTGTATGTGTGTTTTATTTTATAAGGATGGAAAAAAATAAAGCTGGTGGGGTGGCCGTTTTTTTCATGAAGTAAATAATATTTCTTGTGTTAGGTGTTTATTTTAAAGTAAACAATTATTTTTTTTAAAAAAAATTACTTAAAACTTCCTTTTATTTACAAACAACTTTTTCAAAACTTCATTTTAACCAAATAGTTTTTTAACAAAACTTTGTTTTTCGGAATCGGCATTTTTTCTATCAGCAGCTTTTCATCTGCAGCTTTCCATCAGAAACAGACCAACCAAACAGAGCCACTCCGACAATGTCGATTAATGCTCTTGTGCCCCTTCACCGCCCATTCCTCATGCCACCCGTCCCTTTCCCTTTGCCCTTTCCCGCACAACAAGCTTTTTGTGGGAGAAAACAACCACATCCATGGCGTCAGAACCAGCAACATCGTCGTGACAATGGCGACAATGCCTCTGTTTTTACTGTAGTTTCTGCAATTTCCCATGTTTTGGTTTATTTCAGTATCAAGCAAAGTTTTTTAGTATAAGCCCATGGCTCGAACTGATTACTGAACAATACGGGGCTGTTCGTGACAATAAGGTGCCTCTGATTATTGGTGCAGCAGCCGGTGCAGCAGTTCTTGTATCTGTTCTTTTTAATTCAGCTCAAACTGGCTTTGTTCTTGTATTTGTTCTTTTAATTTGGCAAATGAAGAAATCAAAGGTAGTTGAGGAACAAAGTAGGTCTTATGGTAGGAATTGGGCAAACCGAGCATTTGGTGTTTATTTGGAGCTGATTTTAACAATTTGGTGTTAATTTGTTGTAATTAAAGTCCAGAAAAATTTCATTCAAAACTCATTTTTGTTCCCAAACCGAGCAGCTGTTACTGGATTATTTATATATTTCACTATCATTTTGAGTATCCTTATCTCCATTTTTCCTGGATCTCAGGATTTTATGTAGTCTTTTTAGTAAGTAAATTTTTTGAAGCAGGATCTCTGGATGTATGTGAAAAAATAAAATAACCTAGCATATTATTTCACAAGTATTGTTGGATTGTGTGTATTTATTTCATTTTGTCGATTGTATGGATCTATTTCACTCACAAGTATTGTTGTGATTCATAGAGTTTCATTCACAAGTGTTGTTGCATTCACAAGTATTATTTTGTATACCTTCTCATTCACACGTATTGCTCTAATTTCTGAGAAGAGTTTTGTTCATAAATGTGTATATGTATATATGTTCATAAATGTTTGTGTGTATGTTCTAATGTGTAGGTGTGTTTTATTTTATAAGGATGGAAAAAAAAAATAAAGCTGGTGGGCTGATCGTTTTTTTCATGAAATAAATAATATTTCTTGTGTTAGATGTTTATTTTGAAGTAAACAATTATTTTAAAAAATTACTCAAAACTCCGTTTTATTTACAAACAACTTTTTCAAAACTCTTTTTCAAAACTCTTTTTAACCCAAACAGTTTTTTAACAAAACTCTATTTTTCAGAATCAACACTTTTTCTATCATCAGCTTTTCATCTGCAGCTTTCCATCAATAACAGCTCAACCAAACAGAGCTTTAGACGGTTCAAAAAAAATTCAAAATATGATATTTTTTTTACTTTTTCGTTTTTTTAGTAAACATGATCAAATTTTGTGCGTCGTTGGATCGTCGATCGGATGGCACACGATTCTTCCTCAACTTCTTCTAAGTATGTTACTCCTGCCTAATTTTCGTTTTATTAGATTTAAACATTGTAATACATTCTAAAACAATATATTCTAAATTATTATAATTGTTTGGAATTAAAACAATATATTCTAAATATATAGCAATATTATTCTAATAATATTGAAAGTTTTTAATAGACACTAGAGTATGCAAAAAGATCGGGCCCGAGAAGTCCATTTGGGACCGGCCCGAAAAAGCCTGCTCGGGCCCAACCAAAAAAAAATCCGTTCGGACCCGGCCCAGAAAAAGCCCACCCGGACCCGGGCCGAAAAAGCCCTGTTAGGCCCGGCCCGGGCCTAGGTCGGGTTGGTGCCATTACAGGGCTCACATTTTGATTCGATGCCCGGTCCTGGTCAAGACCAATAAGCCCGGGCACCGTGCCTAGCCTTGGCCCGACACTCGGGCCAAGGGAAATCCCGTCAGCTGGCAGGATTTCCATCGAAAAATTCCGCTAAGAGGAAATCCCGCCTAGGCGGGATTTCCACTATAGGTGGGAGAAAATCCCGCCTATTGGCGGGATTTTCCCCACCTATAGGAAAACCGGGCCAGCCCGGGCCCGACTCGGGCCCGACCTTTAGGATCTTAGCAGGCCCCTCTTTTTAGAGGGAGCCTAAAACCGGCTCATGTTGAGCCTGGCCCGAGCCCGGATAGCCAAAAGTCCGGGCCCGATTAACCCAATTCAAGCCCGGCCTGATCGGACTTTTTGAACACGACTAATAGACACTATAATTTTGACCCAAAAAACTACTCGTGCAACACCCTAAATCCGGATGAAGGTCCTCTTCGTTTGGAACGAATCGAAACCATTCATTTCGTGATAAATTTTAATCCGTAGTTATTTACTAGTGTAAATTTTGGAATATATCAAAAATATAAAAAATTGAAATTATTTAACTTGTTGAATCCCTTAAAAATAAATCTTGATTATAAAATGGATAATATCCTTTTTGATCTCAAATAAAGAGTGTACAACATGTATTCATCAAGAATGGTACTCAATTAGGCCGCATGGCCTAGTCAAAGTTAACAAAAGGGCATCTGAAGGGAAGAGGCGAGTATCGAAGCTACTCGCCCAATAGGCGACAATCTGCGAACATCTCGCTAGCTAGGTGAGATTGTGCCACCAGTCGTCATAATTATCAGGCCATAGTCGTTGTATAACCCATAATTTGTCGAGATCTGAGATGCCTAAGGATACGCCTATTCGTAGACCTAGTCACGAGCATAGGCGAACTTGGGCGAGAAGAGGCGGGCTTGGGCGAGCAAAGCCGAGCAAAGGCAAGCAGAGGTGAGAACCTCGTGAGCCCGGATAGCCAAAAGTCCGGGCCCCACCAACCCAGTTCAAGTCCGGCCTGATCGGGCTTTTTGAACACAACTAATAGACACTATAATTTTGACCAAAAAAACTACTCGTGCAACACCCTAAATCCGGATGATGAAACGAATTGAAACCATTCATTTCGTGATAAATTTTAATCCGTAGTTATTTACTAGTGTAAATTTTGGAATATATCAAAAATATAAAAAAATTAAAATTATGTAACTTGTTGAATCCCTTAAAAATAAATCTTGATTATAAAATGGATAATATCCTTTTGATCTCAAATAAAGAGTGTACTACCTGTATTTGTCAAGAATGGTCCTCAATTAGGCCGCGTGGCCTAGTCAAAGTTAACAAAAGGGCATCTGAAGGGAAGAGGCGAGTATCGAAGCTACTCGCCCAATAGGTGACAATCTGCGAACATCTCGCCAGCTAGGTGAGATTGTGCCACCAGTCGCCATAATTATCAGGCCATAGTCGTTGTATAACCCGTAATTTGTCGAGATCTGAGATGCCTAAGGATACGCCTATTCGCAGACATAGTCACGAGCAAAGACGAACTTGGGCGAGAAGAGGCGGGCTTGGGCGAGCAGAGGCGGGCTTGGGCAAGCATAGCCGAGCAGAGGCAAGCAGAGGTGAGAACCTCGCGAGTATGGGCGAGTAAAACTTTTTGCTACAAATAAAACTTGTGAATTAACCAATCGTAAGTTAAGTTAATCGACCACAGGTGTTGCAGAAAATAAACTAAACAAACACAAACAGAGCAATCCTAACTAGCACAGCCACAACAAGAACAAAAAGAAAGAGCAACTAGACAACACAAGAATTTATAGTGGTTCCCCAACTTGGGTGCATCCACTCTTCTACCACCCTGGTAGGAATCCACTCAGATTTTTGATCATGTGCCTGACACCAATGAGCTTTTGATCAGTTGCTCAAAAACCAAACCTCAAGTCTTTTGATCAGGTGACTTGCAAGCAGGAATAACTTTTGAAGAGAGTTAAGAACCCTTTATACAGTGGGGGTGAGAGAATGATTTTGTCTTCTCTTTCTCAAAGTACAACTGAGAAGACTTTTGTGGATTTAGATGTTAGCAAAGGCTCCCCCTGAGATGTAGAATGGTTCAGGAAGTTAGAGCTTTGCTGCAGGGTGATAGACCTTCAAACTGTTGTTTTGACCAGATGAGCTCTAGGAACTTCTTGACAGATATTGTAGTTGTTGTCCTTTGAAGAATCCCGGAAGAAGACAGAAGAAGACTTTTGATTTTTTGTTAGCTGTTCTTCTTCTTATTCAGATTGCTTTCTAATTTTCTACAGAGCTATTGTGTTCCAGAGTGTCTCTGTGATTGTTGTTATGTTGCAGAGAACTGTGTGTTGTCTTCTCTGTCTGTATATTATTTTTCCGTGCGTGCCCCTCTTGAGAGAAGGAAGAAAATCTCTTTTATATTTTCCAGATTACCTTCCTTTTGAAATTTGAATTTCTTCTGCATTCATTGCTGACAGCCTGGAGAATATTTTGCATTGAATGATTTCCCCAACTATCCCATTGAAAATCGGCAAGCAATAATCCTGAAAAAGACCATAATCAATGATCCATCTAACGATAATATTCAGAGAATATTTTAGCATTAATTACTCAGGAATTATTGCAATAGAATAAGGACAGAATGATGAAAATAACCAAGTCTGGAATTGTCGAACAGAGAACAGAATTCGTCGAGCTGAGTCCACAGTTCGTCGAGCTGAGAAGTTATGTTCATTGATCTGATAATAGCTGTTCGTCGAGCTGAGATCCAAGATCGTCGACCGCAGAACAGACAACTGCTTTCTCCAGAACCTTGTCAATTCTGTGCATGGAGTTCGTCGAGCTAAGAATAAAACTTCGTCAACTGAATAACAGAACTCCATGTTTCTTGGGCTTGAAAATGTTGAAGTAACATGTCCAGAAATCGTCGACCTCAGAACTGGGTTCGTCGACCTGAGAACTAGTTTCGTCGAGCTGAGAACTTCTAATTGCTACTTGATAGGTCTTGCCAAGACTATGGTCTATGTTCGTCGAGCTGAGAAGGTAAGATCGTCGACTGGAGTGTGATTCTGGACTTAAAGTACTTAGTTGTTTCTGGTCTTATAGTGTTGAAGTAAATGATCCAGAAATCGTCGAGCTGAGATTCTAACTTCGTCGACTGGAGTGTGAAGCTGGACTTTAAATACTTAGATGTTTCTGGAATGAGATGTTGAAGTAGAATATCCAGAGATCGTCGACCTGAGAACTAAGTTCGTCGACCTGAGAACTAAGCTCGTCGACTGGAGTTAAGAGAATAATCCTGGACTTGGTGTTGAAGTATACTCTGGAATTCGTTGATCTGAGATTCAAGTTCGTCGATCTCAGCTCAGAGAATTTTCTCTGCGTTCGTCGAGCTGAGCATGACTTTCGTTGACCTGGGCTCGACGAACGTCGAACTCATTTTCCTGAGTCTTTGAAATCTCTAAGTCTTGAGTCTTTTTGCAGTCTGTTGATGGCTGGTCCATGCAGTGATGACTCTAAGGACTTGGCCTATACTCTAAGACATATATATGACCCTAGCTATACATATTGGGTCAAACATCCTAACTTAGTGAACCTAGCCCAAATCCAACTAGGGATCTAACAAAGGGAATATTTTGTGGGTCCCTCCACGACTCTATAAATATCTTAGTACAACCCTGAAGACGATATCCTTGTTCGACCTCAGTCCGTCTCCTAAGCTTTCTCCGTTTTGACCATGTACGGTAGACTGACCGCGAAAATGCTTTCGCAAGAACTCTTGGATCGTCTCGCTGCTGTGCAGGAAAAGTCCAGCTCCAAGACTCCAAATACGCCCCATGGCTCTCGTCCAAGAGGTCTGCTAATTTGCCCTACCGGCTGAAAAGGGCGAAGATGATTCGGTGGAAACCTGCAATGAATGAGTCTTCTTCTCCAACCCCTACCCCAAATCGCGAGAACCTTGCCGTCCTTATGGAGGTATTCTACTTACGCCCATCCTGGTAAGAATCCCAAAAATGGATGTTGAGACACTTAAAGAGCGGATGGTGGAGGTCCTGGCGAAATTGATCTGGATGCAGCGGGACGACTCTCATCAGGCGAAAGTACACCAGGCTGCAACTGAACGTCGGCTGGGCATCCTCGAACGGGACTACTCAAATCTTGTCGGGGAGATGGAGCGGAAAGGAGGCGGGTATGAGGAGACATCTCCCGGGAGGCACATTGCGCGAGCCCGGGATCAGAAGCACTTGGTCAACCAGGAGATGATGGCTATAAGCGCCTACTGCCTGTGAGTGCCTCCGAGGTCGGGGAGGCAAGGCCGGGGCCGCTGACAATGGGTCCAATACTGAGCTCGTCAGCTCCCACCTCCTCTTGTTAAGCTTCTTGCTTGATCTTGTAATAAAACTTTAAACCAATATTCAAGTTTGCCCTCGCTCGGCGAGTGGCCATTTATATATAACAATATTCTTGCATAGCGTAATGTAATTATTCTGTCGAATGTCATGCTTGTTTTTTTGTCTTTGTTGCACTATGCCTTTCACTTACCTAGGAACTCTGCCTGTAGGCTTTTCGCCATTTGTAGGTAAGAAGGAAATGAAGCTAGGATATTGGAAAATGCTATCTGCACCCCCGCCGCCTAAGGAAAACCTCGTGATTGCCAAATTTTTCTATAAGTAGGTCGGCTCACCAACCACATTTACTTACATTTGGTTTCGGGTCTTCGTTATCCGCTCGCACACTCGCCACTATAAGATCTCGTGCCTGCGCAAACCCGACTTCCTTCATACACTCGCAAAATGCCAGGAGAGACTGATAGTCGAACTCGATGCACACAAGACTTCATTGACCACGACTTTCCCCCTTGCAAGTTGACCAAGGAGGAGTACCTTTCCGCGGTGGCCAACTACGTCCCCCCAGGGTTCATCACGCGGCATCCCGAGGGTAACGACAAAATCAACTTCTTGCCAGAAGGGGAGCT
Organism: Platanthera guangdongensis; assembly: GCA_039583875.1. Taxonomy (NCBI): domain Eukaryota; kingdom Viridiplantae; phylum Streptophyta; class Magnoliopsida; order Asparagales; family Orchidaceae; genus Platanthera; species Platanthera guangdongensis. Next base: position 120,281,541 of record CM077160.1, on the reverse strand, counting down.
CGCCATCCCCCTGGAGCACTTTGAGGTGGGGTTCCGCCTCCCCCTCTAGTCGGAGGTGCGCCATACCATCCAGTACTTTGGAGTTGTCCCGACCCAGCTCAACCCAAATTCTATTGCGCTTCTGGTGGCATTCGCCTGCTGCATGCTCGCAAAAAGGATCGAGTTCAACCTCTCGGTCTTTCGGAAGCTGTTCAACTTCCGAGCCAAGAGCGAGATCGTCTTCTTCTTGGGACAGATGATCAAGACGAGCGGCCTCACCAACAAGAACAACCATTGGCCCCAGAAGTTCCTCTTCGTTTCTGGTAACTTTGACAACGTGCCCCTCTTGCCCGCCCAATATGACAAGGCGACTTATAGGCCTCTTGTGCTTGGGGGGCACGAGACCGCCCTTCTCACCGTCTTCGAAACTAAGAATTTTGACTTCAGGTTCTTGCGGCGAGACCTCGTCTCCCTTCTGCCTGTCCTCGCTGGAGAAGGTATCATCTCATCTCTCCCCTTAAATTACTATCTTGGGATTCCGCGACGCTAACCCTTATTATCCACATAGGTGAGCGAGAAATCCCTCTCCACCAGCCGTATGAGGAAACCGTGACTCTCGCCCACGACCTATCTCTCGCGCAATTGGCAACTTTGGCCTGCAGGAGGAGCCGGGTACCTCGTCGCAGCCGAGTTCCCAGAAGCGGAAGCCGAATGCTTCTCCCCCAGCATCTTCCAAGAAGTCCAAAACATCCGCACCGGACAAGGGCAAGACCGTCTCTGAAGCCCCGCCAAGGACCCGCCCGCGACAGATGCGACAAATATTGCTGCCAAGATCGCTGCTACCATAGAGAAGGCACCTGAGGGATCGGTACCAAGAGGGCACCGAAACTTCGGCCTTGGCAGGAGGCATCTGGACGAGACGGGTCAGCCTCTTATTCAGTGGGACCCCGAGGCTAAACGTGCCTCCATCTCGATGCTCCTTCCCATGTGGATGGAGCAAGATAATACCAGCGGCGAGGCCTTCACCCTCGCCTTCGGGCTATATGTACGGGAGGATGCCAAACTCTACGACAAGGAGTCAACTCGAACCCTTGCGCACTAGACTGCACGGGCCCAGCTGCGCGCCCTTGAGCTCGCGCACATGGCGTCGCGTCAGAGCCTCAACCTTGAACGAAACCTAAACGGGGTTCAAAAGTCATGGGATCTTGCTGTAGCAGAGGTGACTTCCCTGAAGTGCCAACTGTAGGCCTCCGAGGCACTTCTCACCAGTCGCCCGACGCAAGGGGTAAGTGAGTCATTCATTACCTTTTTGTAGTTTAGCCTCACCCTCGGCTAACTTTTTCCAAACTCCCTTTCTCAGGACCCTGTAAATGTCGAGTTGTTGCGCACGTAGGTGGCTAGCCTTGAGCACGAGGTGTCGGAGCTGAAGGCCGAGAACAATTGTCTGCAAGAAACCCTCCTCCCGCCGTCCCCGGGTGAAAAGGTCAAACAACTTCAATACAACAATTATGAAATCGAAGTGATGATGCAAGAGAATGCCCAAGGGGCGGCCAAGCACACAACCGAGGTGCTGCGAGGTGCCAGGCTGCTGAGCGAGATGGGTAGGAGGCTTACGACGCGAAGCATCTTGTCATGGTTGTTCACCCCCATCGAAGTGCCCGAGAGCGAAGATTTACAGCGCGAGGATGACATCAACTCACTTCTGAGCGAAGAATCTTCCAACGAGAAGTTCGACGACTCTTCCTAAAGACCTTCCGCCTCTTAGCTTTTTGCTTGTACTTTTCTTTTCTTTTTTTGAAATACATGTAATGGGCGAGACCCCAAATGTATTTGAGTATATATATAAAAAATTCTTTTTGGGGCATGTTCTTGTATTTTTGTAAGAATGAAGCTTTCGCTTTTAACCATTCGCAAACGCTTCCACGTATTCGTACATACCTTAGGTTCTTATATGGTGATTGCAATGCCAATCGCAAGTCACGCTTGTGAACCATGTTTAGGGGGAGATAGCCTTGACCCCTAACTTTGCGGGGCAGGTCCGCTAAGTAGTTGTGCCCAATAAATGCTGTAGAGAGGGTCCTACCGAGAGAGGCCTGCCGAGAAGGGACGAACAAGAGGGTTATGTCGAGAGAGTTCTGTCGAGAGAGGCCTGCCAAGAGAATTTTGCCGAGAGAGGCCTGCCGAGAAGGGCCTACCGAGAGAGGCCTACCGAGAGGGGCCAGAGGAGAGGGGCCTGATGAGAGGGGCATGTCCTCTAAATAAACATCATCATTCTTGGAGCAACTACCCCAAAAGCTTTCAACGTCCATCGAGGGCCTAACAGACATGTTAGCTAGGTGAGAGTCTGACAGTGGGAACAAACTGAGACTTAGTTTCTCAACCTTTTGCAATGTCCATCGGGAGCCCAACAGACCTGCCAGCTAGGTGAGAGCCTGACGACGGTAACATCCCAGGACTTAGTTTTCAACCTTCACAATGTCCACCGGGGGACCAATAGGTCTGTTAGCTAGGTGAGAGCCTGACAGCGGGAACAACTCGAGACTTAGTTTCTCAACCTTTCGCAATGTCTATCGGAGGCCTAACAGACCTGCCAGCTAGGTGAGAGCCTGACAGCGGGAACATCCAGGGACTTACTTTTTCAACATTTTACAATGTTCACCGAGGGCCCAACAGACCTGTCAGCTAGGTGAGAGCCTGATAGTGGGAACATCCCGGGACTTAGTTTTTCAACCTTTCACAATGTCCGTCGGGGGCGCAACAGACCTGTCAGCTAGGTGAGAGCCTGACAACGGGAACATCCTGGGACTTAATTTCTCAACCTTTCGCAATCTCCATCGGGGGCCCAACAGACTTGCCAGCTAGGTGAGAGCCTGACAGCGGGAACATCCTAGGACTTAATCTTTCAACCTTTCACAATGTGCACTAGAGGCCCAACAGACCTGCCAGCTAGGTGAGATCTTGACAGCGAGAACAGCCCGAGACTTAGATTTTCAACCTTTCACAATGTCCGCTAGGGCCCTAACAGACCTGCCAGCTTTGTGAGAGCCTGACAGCGGGAATAGCCCGGAACTTAGTTTTTAACCTTTCACAATGTCCGTCGGGGGCCCAACAGACCTGCCAGCTAAGTGAGAGCCTGACAGCAGGAATAACCCGAGACTTAGTTTTCAACCTTTCATAATGTCCACCTGGGCCCAACAGACATTTTAGCTAGGTGAGAGCCTGACAACAAGAATAACCAGGGACTTAGTTTCTCAACCTTTCGCAATGTCCACCGGGTGCCTAACAGACCTACTAACTAGGTGAGAGCCTGACAGTGGGAGCATCCCGCGACTTAGTTTTTCAACCTTTCACAATGTCTACCGGGGTCCCAACAGCCCTGCTAGCTAGGTGAGAGCCTGACAGCGGGAATAGCCCGGGACTTAGTTTTCAACCTTTCACAATATCCACTGGGGGCCCAGCAGACCTGTCAGCTATGTGAGAGCCTGACTGCGGGAACAACCTGGGACTTAGTTTTTAACCTTTCACAATGTTCGTCGGGGGCCCAACAGACCTGACAGCTAGGTGAGAGAATGATATCAGGAATAACCCGGGACTTAGTTTCTCAAACTTTCGCAATGTCCACCTGGGGCCCAACGGACCTGCCAGCTAGGTGAGAGCCTGACAGCGGGAACAACCCGGGACTTAGTTTTTCAACATATCTTCTAGCCTTTAGGGAGGGGAGAGAGAGAGAAGGACACGCTAAAAAAGAAAAGGGTCAGAAAAAACAACACACATTCTATTTATTCAGGGATATAAGCACTTCAAGTTGTCACCACTCCATGTATGGTTGATGGTTACCCCCTCCGCATTTTGGAGGTGATAACTTCCCAACTTGAGTGCTTAATTATTACATAGGGACCTTCCCAATTGTGATTGAGCTTCCCCACCGACGCAGACATTCCAGCCGCATCCACCTTTTTCAATACAAGATCCCCTTTCACAAACTATTTTACTTGTACGTGCCTATCAAAGTACTTGGCCATTCAACGCTTGACCTCCTCTTGCCTAACGATGGCCAGGATGCTAAGTTCCTCCACCAGATCCAGCGAGAGTCACATCTCTCCCTCATTCTCAATCATCTAGTCCTCCTCCCCTTCTCCGGCAATGTCTACCCATGGTGATTTGACCTCGAACTCTATGGGAAGCACGACCTCGCATCCATGTGAAATCCTGAACGGTGTTTTCCCTCGTGGCCGTGTTCGGTGGGATTCTTAAGGCCCAAAGAACCGATGGGATTTGTTCCACCCAATTCCCTTTTAGATTTTCCACCTTCTTCTTCAACATGCCCACAATAATCTTATTTGCCGTCTCCACCTGCCCGTTACTCCGGGAATGATGGACCGATGCAAACCTGAGATCAATCCCAAGCTGGCCGTAGAAGCTGATGAATTCCTCACTAGCAAATTGTGGCCCATTGTCAGTGACATGGCCAGAGGTAACCCATGTCGGCAAATGATTTCTCCCCAAATAAAATTACGGATTATCTGGGAGGTTGCCTTAGCCAGAGCTTTGACTTCCAGCCACTTCGAGAAATAATCAATCATGACCAGAAGAAATCTCCTCTACTCGCTGGCCTGAGGAAAAGGCCCCACTAGGTCCATTCCCCAAATTACAAAAGGCCATGGCGTCATGATACTTCTGATCCTTTAGGCGGGTAAGAGCTGCAACGACGCGAATAACTGACATTTAAGGCATTTTCTTGCAAATTCTTCAGCATCCTTGCACACGGTTGACCAAAAATACCCTTGCCGAATGTTCTGGTCCTCCAGGGTCCTACTCCCCGAGTGACTTCCACACTCTCCTGAGTGAACCTCCTCTAATACTTTCGGAGCCTCCTCCTCAGATACACATCTGGCCAGAAGTCCTCAGAGTCTTTTGAAAGAGCTCTCCCCCACGCAACAGGTAATATGCCGATTTATGCACGAAACGCTTCTTGTCTGCAACCTCCCCAGGAAACTCGTCAATGGTTAGAAAAGTGATGAACGGATCCCTCTATGAAGGGAGCTGCTCTATCTCCATTTGTACAACCCCGTATTCGCAAAAAGGGGCCCAAAAAAAGGCGTGGGACGTGGTGCGCATTTTTAAGCTTTTTGGGAGTTTTGCACTCATGGAGGACAATTTTAGTGGATCTGTAGGATATACTAGTAGGGGGAGGAAACATCTGCCTCCCCCCTGGCTCCTTTTACAGGGCGGGTACGGCGAGTTGGTCGGCACCTGCCCCGGCTTGCTAGATATGGGGTAGGAGCAGCGGGACCGACTGGAGACCGGGGTCCCGCCCCCAGCACCCTAGCCCCTTGCGGGGCGAGACTGGCTGGAGGTCAGGGTCTCGCCCCCTGCACCCCCCTTGCGGGGCGAGACCGGCTGGAGGCTGGGGTATCGCCCCCTGCGCCCCCCTTGCGGGGCGAGATCGGCTGGAGGCGGGGGTCTCGCCCCCTGCCCCCCCCTTACGGGGCGAGACTGGCTGGAGGCTGGGGTCTCGCCCCTGCACCCCAGTTTTATGGGGCGAGATCGGCCTCCGCCTCACCCCTAGCTCCCGGTTCTTCTACGGGACTTGCCCGCTCGCCGGGTACCAAGGTGAGGGGCATGGTTTAGCCTCTTTTCACCCCCAGACCTCTTCTGGCCATGTTTGTACCGTTGTGCCCACGGGGGTGGAATTACCTCTTTCCCCTCGTGTGTGCATGTTTTCTATTGGCCCAAGACCTATTTGTCTTGGGGCTATTTCTGACCTTTTTGTCCCTATGTTTGGGAAACTATAAGTAGACCCTTAGGGTGCCTTCGATGGCATCACTTCTGGATCTTCTTTCTTCATCCTCCAAGGTACCTAGCTCAGCATTGGCTAGGGAGGGGGAGATCACCAAGGTATTCCGAGTGTGAGGAAGGACCTCCAAGCTAGAGCCGAGGGTCTGTTCCTGGTTTCCCGAGCCTTTGGTCCGTGACATTCGCCTGAGTGCAGTAAGTGTGAGGTCACCCCTTTTTAGGGACCCCGAACTCCACAGAGACCAATTTCTCAGTTTCAACACCATTAGCTCTCCCTCTTCTATAGAAGGTCGGAATAAGTTCGTCGCGGCACCCCCAGTGTTTGGATCGAACTTGGCCAGATGATCCGCTGCAGCATTCTCCTCACGTGGCACATGCCGGGTGGAGAAAGTCTGGAACCCCATGATGAGACCCCTTACCTTGAGTAGGTATTGCTGTAGGGTCGGCTCCCTTGCCTTGAACTCTCCTTTGACCTGCGAGGCCACCACCATCGAGTCTACCAACACCTCTACGTCTTGCAGTTCCATCTCCTTAGCAAGTCACATCCCCGCAATGACTGCTTCATACTCCGCCTGATTGTTGGTCACGAGTAAGTGTATCACCACGACTTGTTCAATTTTTGTTCCCTGGGGACTCTCCAAGACCACCCCTGTGCCTATGGAGTGCTTTCCCGATGCCCCATCCACTAGCAGCCTCCATGCCATAGGGAGGATCAGACTCGTCTCCTCCGACTCTGCCACATAATCTGCCAAGAAATCTGCCACAACATGTTCTTTAACTGATAGGCGCAGGGCAAAAGAGATGTCAAATTCACTCAGCTCTACCGACCACTTTGCCAACCTCCCTGAAAGCTCCACCCATTCGAAGATGTCATGTAGCGGGTGATCTATCACTTCCCGAATTGAGTGGGCTTGGAAGTAAGGTCGAAGCTTCTTGGCCGAGATGACCAAATAAAAGACCAACTTTTCCAGGATGGGATACCTGAGCTCTGCCTTCTTCAATACCCGACTCACGTAGTAAATTGGCAGTTGCCTCTTGCCCTCTTCCCGGACAAGGACATAACTTACAGCCTTTATCCCAACTCCGAGATACATGGTCAAGTCTTCCTCTTCCTTAGGTCCTTGGAGCAGTGGGTCCTAGGAGAGTTGACATTTCAGAGACTGGAAAGCCTCCTCATATTCCTTGGAACATTCGAATTTTTGTCCTCCTCGCAGTACCCTAAAAAAGGGTTAGCACTTTTCTCCTGCCCGGGAAAGAAACATGCTCAGACCTGCCAGCTTCCCCATCAGGCGCTGGACCTTCTTTGGCATTCTTGGGTGACCCTAGCTCCATTTTGGCTTTCATTTTATCTGGGTTGGGTTCTACCCCAGCCGGGGTCAGGAGGTTTCCAAGAAACTTCCCCCGACTTGCTCCGAAAACACGCTTTTGGGGGTTCAGTCTCATTTTAAATTTTCGCAAAGTGGAAATTGTTTCTTCCCGATCATGGAGGTGAGAGCTCACATCCTTGCTCTTCACCAACAAGTCATCCACATACACCTCCAGGTTCCTCCCTCTTTACTCCCATAAGACCCTGTCCATCATCCTTTGATAGGTTGCCCCTGCATTCTTCAGCCCAAAGGGCATCATGTTATAGCTATAACATCCGCTGCTCGTGATGAAAGACATGACTTTTACATTCGGAGGGTGCATCCTGATCTGATGATAACCTGAAAAAACAACCGACGGCTGAGTCAACCTGCACGTCGATCCGAGGTAGGAGGTAATAATCCTTGGGGCATGCTTTATTTAACAAAGAAAAATCAACACACATCCTCCACCTCACATCTCCCTTTTTTACCATTACAATGTTTGAGACCCAACATGTAAACTGGATCTCTGATACAAACCCGGCCTTGAGAAGTTTCTCCACCTCCTCCTGGATTGTCCCCTCGATCTTGTCGGCCACGTTCCTTTTCTTCTAGCGGATAGGGCGGACCTTCAGATCGAGGTTCAACCGATGGCAAGCCACGTCCGCATCGATGCTGGGCATATCTAATGGCTCCATGCGAAGATGTCCACGTACTTCTGAATGCACGCTAACATCGTCTCTTGATCCTCTTTGCCTAGGCCCCCGCTAATCCGCACCTTTTCCACCTTGCTTGCTCGGGTCAGAACCTCAAGCTCTACCATCGCTTCCACCGGCTCTAGCCGGGACGACTCCTCCCACTCTTCAGCTGCCCGATCTTCTTGGGCAAGGAACTCCTCCACTGCTTCTTCTACCACCATCATCTCCTCTTCTTCTCTGGGCTCTCCTCCCGCACCCTCCTCCGAAACGGGGACCTGCTCCTCCCCTGACTCCACCGACGTCTCCCCCATCACCTCAGCTTCCCCTATCCATGAGATGGTATTACCCGCGGTGTCGTAGCACTGTCTTGCCACTTTGGGGTCTCCCCTGACCCGGACTTGCCCCCCCCATCATTGAACTTGAGGCTTTAGTGGAAATACGAGGGGACGCATCAAAACGCACTGATGAGGGGTCGTCCAAAGATGACATTGTAGCTATTGGGGGTGTCCATGATCACGAACCGGCAGTTGTGGGACTAACCCCTCGGGGTCACATTAAGCCCTACTTGTAGACCCCCCCAACGTTTTGCCCGGGTCGGGCCGGGGGGTACTACTGGCCCAAAACGTCCACCCAGTGCTCCTTAGGGGAAACGATCCACCCTATCTAAGCACTAGATGGCTGCCTTGCTCGGCTCGAATCACAACATTCACAACCCATCAGAGTATAGCGGAAGCATTAACAGGAAACCACTACAGATATATATAACACATCATATAATAATACAGAGGTTCTAGGGTCGTAGCCTAAGTGTTTATATAAGCCCATGGGCTATACACATACTACATATAACCCTCACACTCTCTCTCTATCCTGTTCGGCGGTACTCACGTCTCTAAACTCCGAGGACGTCGGGGGTGCATCTGCTCGAGTAGTCCTAGCCGATGGCGTAAACTCCTATGGTAGCGGGTCACTACAATGCTCCATTTCCTGTGAATGGTTATTTAAATAACCGTTAGTCACAGAACTAAGCGGAAACAAATCTCCTCCCCGGATCCATATCCTGGGGACGAGCACACACCCACCCAACAGGAGTAAATAGCCGAAGCAAAAGAGGGTTAGCATAACATTTCATACATGTATAGCTAGGAGCAACAATAAAAGAGTGCAGGATAGTATAACAGGGAAAAGCAGCAACAATATAAATCAGTTATAACAAGGCTCCACTAGCACATCAACACATCAGGTTTTCACATCCTGTATTATATCGCAAGCATTCACAGCCGTGCACACACCGCAGACATTCATAGCCACGCACACAAACCCTATGTCGACACAGTTTGGACCGCTTCAGTTTTATGCAGGGTAGCGAGCCCCGCAAGCCTCGCCGATGTGGCCGTTGTTGATAGTGGTCAGTCCTGCCACTTATGGGGGTGGTCATACCAAACAACCCCAGGCCCTAACGTACAACTTTGTGTACTCTTGGATGTGAGCAACATCCTGCAAATCGTTTTGGCCGACCAGCGGAGGAAAACCCGACGGGGAATATAACCGTCGGTCACCCGTGGTACCCATCTCCCTGTCGCCTTGAGTCGTCGACCTTCCCGCACCGGTACGAACGGTCTGCGGGAGGGACTGACCCGCCACTATTTCACCGCAAGTAATTTACAACAATCAAACAAATGGCAATCATAATACACATCGGGTCTACGTGTGCCTGCCCTACTAGGCTTAAACTTCGGGCGGCGGCGCTCAGCTCTACTTTTATCAAGGAGCGTGGGAGCATATTATTTGGGGCTAGACCTGGAGGACTACTTCAACTCCGGTTATCCCCAACTAAGGCTCAACTTTAACAATGATTGCTCGTCAGAGCAGGATCCGAGATTATAATAGTAAATTGCAATGAGGACAAGTGCGGTGATGCTGCTGCTAATTTAAAGTGCTGGAATGAAATGTGACCAGTACGAGACTGGAGTAGTACTGAATAGAAAGTGCTGAGATAAGCTTGGCCAGTACGAGACTGGAGTAGTACTGAATAGAAAGTACTGAAATAAGCTTGAGCAGTACAAGACTGGAGTAGTACTGAATTGAAAGTGCTGAAATAAACTTGACCAGTGCGAGACTGGAGTAGTACTGAATTGAAAGTATTGAAATAAGCTTGACCAGTACGAGACTGGAGTAGTACTGAATTGAAAGTACTAAAATAAGCATGACCAGTACGAGACTGGAGTAGTACTGATTTGAAAGTGCTGAAATAAGCTTGACCAGTAGGAGACTGGAGTAGTACTGAATTAAAAGTATTGAAATAAGCTTGACCAGTACGAGACTGGAGTAGTACTGAATTGAAAGCACTAAAATAAGTTTGACCAGTATGAGACTGGAGAAAGCACAAAAAAAATGGTTAGTAGTCCCATCACTCCATCCAGGAGGCTTCAATTTCATCTCAGATTTAAAGGAGATTGCATTGGGTTACATCAATTATTAGGATCCAATTAATTTGGTTGTGCCATATTTATTACGGCTTAATTGGATCAAGGGCTTGTTAGGAGTTACATTCTTATTAGTCATCGAGAACAACTCCAAACTCATCACTCATACTCTCACGTTCCGAGCATGCCCAATTTACCCGAGAGTCGAGGCACTCGACGGTTTTACGAAATCTTGGAATTCCAAGAGCATAGTCACTTGCCTCGGCCACTCTCATCGATAAAATAATTTGAATTACTTATTTGATTAAAAAGGGGTGATCGCGCGCTCCAATTTCCACCTTTGAGGGAAAATGAGCGGAATAGGTTCCGAGCGCGGCCCTAGGCCTTCAAATTTTAGGAAAAATATCAAAACATATCCCCATGACCCCAAATTTCGATACAACCCTTAGGAGGGCTTAAAATGAGCCTAGTAATTTTCTTATAATTTTCCCAAGTATTTTGGGCTTTTAATTTGGCCAAATAAATTTTATTTTGGCTTTTAAAAATACCAAATCAACTCCAAAAATTCTCAAACTTTTTGTGGAGGAAGCCCTCATCATGGGGATCATTTTTTATGTTGATCTCTTTTCCTCTAGGGGCCTAGGATTGGCCTAGAAATTTCTACAAATTTCTGATAATAAAATGGTCTGCATTTAGCAGATCACAAGGATCCTGCGGCTGAGATCGAGCTGCACAACGCATTAGGCCAGCGCTTCCCCACAGCGGATCGACCACGGATCCACAGTGGGGGCACAGAAGAGGAGGCGGGGGAAGGGATTAAGAAAATTAGGGATGTCCGATCTCATCTTGAGATCCGACGGCTGCTGTGCTTCCCGGCGGTGTGGAGGGTGGCAACCTCCACCACTGCCGGCCAGACTCTGCCAGACGCCGTCGCCGGCCCTGATCGACTCGTCGGGGGCTGGTTACACTCTGGGCGGTGGTTTGGTGGTCGGGCACCGCCGGGCGCCGCCAGAAAACCCAACCCGAGAGCCTGGGGTGACGGGGGCTCTGCTCCCGACTCCACCGCGCCACCCCTGCTCCTCGAGTGGTTGGCCGCCTACCGCTCCACCCCCGACCGGCGCGCTGGGGGTCAGGTTTCTCGCCGGCGGTGGCCCGGCGGCCTTACGCCGCCGCCCGCCGCCTCCAGCTCTAAACAGAGCATAGCTCTGTTTTGCGGGTGCCGCCGGAGCCACGTTTTCCGGTGGCACCGCCGCTCTCCGCCGCTGGGGGTCGCCACCCCCAGTGGTCTAGCACTCCCACTGTGCCACCACCGGCGTTGGGGGAGGAGATTTCCTCCTTGGGCACCACCCGGCCTGGAACATTGCTCGGGTGGCGCCGGCGGCGCTCCGGCCGCCGAGAGGCGCATGCACGACGTCTAGAATAGGGAAGGAGGAGGGAGAAAGTCTCCACCTGAGTTTGGTTTTCTCGAGAGGGGCCGGCCTGGTCGGCCATGCTAAAGGTGGCGGTGGTGGAGGGGGAATCCCCTTGGCTCGCCTTTTCCGGCCGTCTGGGCTCCAGCAGGGGGTTGGGCAGGGGGTTGGGCAGGGGAGGAGGGGGTTGCTCAGAGAGCTTGAAGGGGAAGAGGGGGAGGGGGGCCTTTTATAGGCTAGTGGGGAGGGGACTCCCCTTCTCTACTTTGTGTGGGATTAATCCCGCCTTAGGGAAGGATTAATCCCACCCTCCAGCTGTCCAAGGACAGCTGGAGGTCAGGGAGATTTCCCCCACATGGGGGAAATGGGGTTAAGCCCTTTGGGCTTGGGATTTAGGGTGGGAGAGAGAGAGAGAGATAGAGATGGATAGTGGTGTGAATGGGCCTCCACTTATAGTGGGCTGTTTGCTGGTTGGAGGGGGGCCAAAGTGGGTGAGGGGCAAGACCCTAAGTGGCCATGAAGAGGGGGTGGGCCCCCCATTTGGAGAAAAATCCAAAAATGGGTTTTTAGGAGGAGTTTGACCAAGTCAACCCTAGGGTGGGTCTCCCTTGCTGGTCAAAGTCAAAGTGGGTCCAAGTCATCGGGGTCGGGTCAAAGTTCGAGTGTCGTGTCACAATTGGTGTGCACAAGCTTTTCAGTGCACGACTATGCTTGATTTGACCATGAGTTGACCAATTATCATCGAAATTGACTGGGACAACTTCCGTTGACTTCGTATTAACCACACGAGTCCAACGCCACTGACTGGGGTTGAATCGGAGTTCGTTTGGCGAAAGTCCAAAATTTGCGCGTCGCAACACGCTAAAACGGTCGAAGTGTCTAAATCTGTCGTTAGATCTTGGATTGTGATGTGACAGGTCCCGATACACCCGTCTAAGTTATATAAGGTCACAGGAATCGACAGAACCCAATTCAGAGTTCCCTAGCTCGATATCCAAAATCTCGCTCTCGTTGCGTTTTATGAGGAATGGTCACATCCACTATATGACCTCAGGGTCCAACTGAACGAGTTTCGATGCACTCGTATCGATTATACGAGGTCACAGGAACTGACAGAATTCAATTCAGAGTTTTCTAGCTCTATTTCCTGCCTATAGTTATCTCCCATCGGGTCATGGGTAGGGTTTGTGCCACTTTTATTGGGCCCACTAGGGCTCTGGTGGCCTAATAAAAGTCGGGATGTTACAATCCAATAAAAATAAAAGGATTTTCGTCCCTGAAAATTTGTTTGAGGGGGAAAAAGTAACATACCTGGGGAAAGAGCTCTGGGTGCTTCTCTCGGAGGAGTGCTTCAGGTTCCCACATGAACTCCTCTCGTCCGCAGTTTGACCATAGTATCTTAACCATCAGGATGGTCTTGTTATGTAGTGTCTTCACCTTATAATCTACTACTTTGACGGGTTCGAGCTGGACGGATCTATCTGACTGTAGTTACCCCGGTGGGGTAGGAAGGTGCTGCTCTGGTTGCCGGAGGACTCGTCTCAAGGAAGAGACATGAAACACGTCGTGAAGATTCCCCAACTCTGGGGGAAAGGCTAAACGATAGGCGACGGGGCCAACACGTTCTCACCGGATAGGGGCCCAAGTAGCGGGGATCTAACTTTTTCTGCTTTCTCAACCGGGAGACACCATGCATGGGCTTTATTTTCAAAAATACAATCTCCCCCACGCTGAACTCCACCGGTCGGTGTCGCGCATCATAGTACTTGGCCTGTCGGCTCTGCGCTTCCCGCATTCACTCCTGGATCAGTCGTATCGCTGCTGTAGTGTCATCAATGTAAGCCACTCCCAAGGCTTCCGGGTCCTCTTCCTGAGCCCAAGTCAACGGGGTTCGGCAACGTCTCCCATACAATGCTTCGTACGAAGCCATCTTAATGCTAGCCTGGTAACTGTTATTGTAAGAGAATTCGACTAGTGGCAGCAGCTGCTCTCACGACTCATTGTGTTCCATTATGCACAATCAAAGAAGATCCTCCATCATTCGGTTCGTCCTCTCCATCTGTCCGTCTGTCTGCGAGTGGAAGGCGGTGCTGAAGGCCAATTTGGTTCCCAAGTATGCCTGTACCCGCCACCACTCCTTATATGTGAAATGCCCGTCACAATCTGATACGATGGACTTTGGTACTCCGTGAAATCGGTCCAATTGCTCTAGGAACATTCTGGCCAGGATATCCACTCCGTCACCCTGTCGATTTGGAATGAACCGCGCTACCTTGGTGAGTCGATCTACGACCACCCAAATTGAGTCATTCCCAGCGCGGGATCGAGGTAGGCCGTGGACGAAGTCCATGGAGATATCTTCGAACTTCCATTCTGGTATCGACAGGGGCTGTAATAGGCCTCCTGGACTGCGACATTCGGCTTTAACCTTCTGACAGGTCTGACACTGGGCCACGAAGTTGGTGACATCTCTTTTCATTCCAGGCCAATAAATGGTCCTGCGCAAGTCCACGTACATCTTAACCACGCCAGGGTGAATCGAGTACCTAGACTGATGGGCCTCTTGCAGAATTTCTTCATGAATCCCTCCGGCAGCAAGAAAGAATATGCGATGCTTGAATTGTAGAATCCCATCATGCAGATTATGATCCTCCTGTGCCCCTCCTTGCAGATATCGGATGATCGGCATTACCTCTTGGTCGATCTTCTGAGCTTCACATATCTGGTCTCGGATGTCGCATTGGATCTCCATCCAATACAGTTGAGCATGGTACTCTTCCGGATCTCTTCAGGCAACCAGGGTAATCTCCAAGACTATCAAGGACTGGAATAGCTCTTTAGGGATTTGCTCCATCCAACTCCCGGCTATCGCAGGCTTGCGGCTCAAGGAGTCAGCGACTCTGTTAGCTTTCTCGGGGTGATATTAGAGGGCGAAGTCGTAATCGCATAGGAATTCTAGCCATCGGCGCTGCTGGAGATTCAGTTCTTTCTGCGTGAAGATATATTTGAGGCTCTTGTGGTCGGAGAAGATCTCACATCTTACTCCGTACAGATAATGCCTCCAGATTTTAAGGGCGAAGACGACGACGCCCAACTCTAAATTGTGTGCTGCGTAATTTAATTTGTTCGGCTTTAATTGTCGAGATGAATAGGCCACTACCTTGCCATGCTGCATTAGAACAACTCCCAATCCCTTCAGGGAGGCATCATTGTAGATTTGGAATCCCTCGGTCCCTGTAGGGATTGTAAGGATTGGCGCAGAAGTCGGCCGCTTCTTCTGTTCGACGAACACAACCTCGCACTCCGGCGTCCATCGGAATGCGACGTCTTTTCTAGTGAGAGTAGTTAAGGGTAGGGCAATCTTGGAAAAACCTTCGACGAACTTCCTGTAATATCCGGCATGACTGAGAAAACTCCAGATGTCCGCAGCCGTCCTAAATGGCTGCCAATTTTGTACTGCCTGGATCTTGGCTTGGTCTATTACCACTCCTCCCTTGTTTATCGTGTGGCCCAAGAATTCAACTTCTTCTAGCTAAAACTCGCACTTACTAAATTTGGCGAAGAGAGAGTGCTCCCGGAGTTTTAATAGCACCATCTGCAGGTGTCGAGTATGGTCCGTCTTGGTCTTCGAGTAGATTAAGATGTCGTCTATGAAGATGATGACAAAGTGATCCAAGAAGGGTTCGAAGACTTTATTCATCAGGGCCATGAAGGCGGAGGGCGCATTGGTGAGCCCGAAGGGCATCACTAGGAACTCATATAGACCGTATCGGGAGCTGAAGGCAGTCTTGGGAATATCTTCCTCTTGGATTTGAAGCTGATAATAGCCGGATCTCCGGTCCATTTTGGAGAACACGGATGCTCCTTGCAACTGATCGAACAGTTCGTCGATCCTATGGAGGGGGTATGTGTTACATATAGTAAGCTTATTTAGTTCCCTGTAGTCGATGCACAGTCGCAGTGTCCCGTCTTTCTTCTTGACGAAATGCACCGGGGCACCCCAGGGCGAGGAACTAGGACGGACAAATCCAGCATCTATCAGTTCCTGTAGTTGGATTTTCAGTTTAGTCAGCTCTCTTGGGGCCATCCGGTAGGGGGCTCGTGATACTGGCCGTGCTTCGGACACGAGCTCAATTTGAAAGTCGACCTCTCGCTGGGGTGGCAATCCCGGGAGGGACTCAGGGAAAATATCTGGAAAGCCGCGGACTACTGGAACTTTGGCGAGCACCTAGGTTTTGTCTTCCATCTCGAAATAAATAAGTTATACTTCGTCCTTCTGTCGGACTGATTTCACAATCTGCGTAGAAGTCAGAATAATGCGCGAGACAGAGGGCACAACTATCAATGTGATGCTCTGGCCATTTGGGTTCTGTAGCCGGACTTATCGCGTGGAACAGTTTATCTGTGCCTGGTGCTCGGTCAGCCAGTCCATCCCCAAAATTATGTCAAATCCGGTTATTGCTAGGATGGTTGCGTAGACCTCAAATTCTACTTCTCCCAGCACAGCCTGGAACAAGCACTTTTCCGTAGATGTCATATCCGACCCGTCCGGTAAACAGATTCATATAGATAGTTCGGTTGGCATAGAGGGTGGGTCTTAGGATTAGGCTGGAAAGACTTTAATTCTCACGAGATTTGCCTTCCTAGGGGCGGTGGTGGACCGGGTTCACCGAGAATGTGCCTTGAGAGCACGGGGTGTGTGATTGTGCGTGCCTACGCCTGTGGTGATGTGTAATTTCACTATACTGTTTGGCTATGCTAATAAAGTGCAGGGAAGAAGCATCACCGCCCCGAATTAAGGGGCAGGGTTGTTATAATTTGGTCAGCTTTAGTTGACCGTTGCTTTTGTTTGCCACCGCTGCGGTGGATTGTTGTTTGCAGGTGCTGCGGAGCCTAGTAGCAAGTAGCGGGCTGAAGCCCTGATGTTGAGCTGGCCCTTGAAGGCCAAAGCGAATGTTTACTTATTCTACTCATGTGTCATCGGCCTGCGTGCCGATGTATGTAAGACACTATTTATTTAAAGTAAACTCTTGTAAGGCCATAAGGCCAAGTACTTTTTGTATTTGTACGTTCATTCCTTTTGGGTTATTTTTAGTGGACATTCATGTTGTGGCATGGTTCTTTCTTTGCAACATTTAAAATGCTTCCGCTAGAATGTACTATGTGTAAGACTTGTGTTATTGGAAGGATGGTTTCATTTCGTAACCCTTTGGTCTGTCTATGGTATGTGGCGTCAGGCCCTGGCCAGACCTACTGCTATATGTAATGTGATGGATAGGTGTGTTACACAGCGACGCCGCAGACAGCCCTATAGGCGCCCACCAGTACCCCCAGCCATGCAGCCAGACATCAGAACAACTCCAGCACCACAACCCATACCAGTGGCACAATGAGATGTTCCCTTCGCATGGAACTGCTTCTTATGTCAGCAGCCGGGACATATGAGAGCTTTCTGCCCACAGGTAACAGGGAGACCAGGATTAGGAGCAGTTCAGGGTGGACAGCCAGCTCGGGGACAGGGTCAGAGAGGCCGCAGAGGCAGAGCTGGCAGGAGACGCCAGCAGGGCCGAGCAACGCCCCTGGAGGCCTACGCACTGGACTCGACGCCTGACGTAGTTATATGTATATACTTTAGGCGATAGGGAGATACCATATCTTACTACTGATGTTGTATATTACTTGTATATATGTGCTTACATCTTCTGTATTAGTTAGATGATATATATTTATATACTTCCCTTATCGTCATGAATCTTGTTGGTAAAAGGACACCCTGCCAAGACCCTTTTCGACACAGGAGCGACACATTCTTTCGTTTCCCACGAATTCATCGTAACAAAAGAAAACGTCATTTGTTCGGTAGGCCCCTTAAACCGAACCACATAGAGCTGGAACGGTTCCACTCAACCCGTTGCTCACACCGCCACAACAATTCAACTTGTCAGTGCGAGTTAAGCTTCCCCGAAGCTCGAATATCAATCACACAATTTACATAACCCAGTTATGTATAAGTTGGCTCCCAGGCCACCAAGATGGCAGAACCACGCATCTGCCCAGTTTTCCGGGTCCACCTTGGGGTTAGTCCCCAAGGCTCCCTGTTGCAATCTACCACGTAGAAAACCCGAAAACAATCATCGGCACGGAGTCTTCTCCGGCTATTCATGCATAATGAAACATCATCGATCCAGACCAACTTGTCCGGGTAGGCTTCACACACCATGCCTATGTATGTACTTCGATTCCGGACTCTACATGCAAAACAAGGGGGACTATTCATATCCACCCGAAGGAACACCTCACACTCACCGCATACTCGCGAGAGCGGGTTTCCTGTGCAGAAAGAAAGAGGACTTCACATGTCCAAGAAGAGAATCATTACCCTTATGTTTCTCTTTGGCGCCATGAAGATCTAGACGGATGAAAAGCACCGCAACGGCCTCGCCTCCGGAGATCTAGACTCGGCTTGCGATTTGGGGCTCCGAAGCTCCACCGGCTGCCGGATCTCTCCTTCTCCTTCTTCCTTGCTCTCCCCTCTCTCTAAAGCTTTAGAAAGAGAAAGCTCCAAGTGGAATGAGGGATTCAAACCCTATTCCCGGACTTAACTCAGCAAGAACAGCTCTGGGCCCTTGGATCCCAAAAGAAGGAAACAGACGGCCACGATTCGCAGTTAAAACCAATTTCCTAGGCCGAACACGGCTTGAGACATGCTCGTGTCCAAGGCTGTGTGCCTCAATCGATGCCGAAACCGTCGCATCCCGAACAAGACACGGCCCCTGGACACACCCGTGTCACATGCCGTGTGCTAGACACGGCCATGCACATGGCCGTGTTCCAGGCCGTGCTCCACAACCGATACAGCCGACTAAACACAGAGAAGGACACGGGTTCTTGACACGCCCCTATCACTTTTGACACACCCGTGTCAACCAGAACACGCCTGAGCTCCAGGCCATTTTACTCCCCCGACACAGCCCGACTAACAGCCCAAGCAGGATACGGCCCTGGACACGCCCGTGTCTCAGGCCGTGTTCGTTGTCTCCACGATCGCCGAGAGCATTTCGTCGACTACTCAGAAAGTTCGTCGAACCCGAGCACGATACGGCCCTGGACATGCCCGTGTCCCAGGCTGTGTGACCCTTACCAGGCACCAAACTTGGCTCTAAACGTCATTCGTCCCTCTTTTGAGTTTCAGGGCGTTACAATTCTCTCCCTTTAAAAAGATTTTCGTCCCAAAATAACAGAAAGGAAAAGATGCACAAAACTTAAATGGTACCTGAGCAGAATAACTCTGGGTACTCCTAATGCATGGTCTGCTCTCGCTCCCACGAGAGCTCCTCCCGACCGCAGTTGTCCCAACGGACCTTGACCATTCTGATGTCCTTGTTACGAAGTCGCTTAACTTCAGCGTCCTTAATGTGAAAGGGCTTGACCTTCGTCGTCAACCCATTATCAACCGGTACAAGATCGACCGTAATAACTTGCGAAGGCTCTTGCACCACCCTCCGCAATACCGAAATATGGAATACGTCGTGTAGACCACTCAATTCCACTGATAGCTTCAGTCGATAAGCTGCTTCGCCAATTCGCTCCAAAACCTCTAACGGTCCAAGGTACCTCGGGCTTAGCTTCTTCAAGCGTCGTACCCGTGAGACGCCCTTGAACGGCTTAATCTTCAAATACACCCAGTCGCCAACAGCGAACTCAATATTCCTATGCTTGACATTATAGTATTTAGCTTGCCGGTCCTGAGCAATTAGCAATCGTTCTCGAATAGTTTGTACCAACGAAGTTGCATCTTCCACTTCTTGTCATTTGTACAGCTTCGACTCACCCATTTCCAACCATGACAACGACGTGCGACATTTCCTACCATAAAGGGCCTCGAAGGGTGTCATTTGAATGCTCGCTTGGTAGCTATTGTTATAAGCAAATTCCACCAAGTACAAGTGATCTTCCCACTACTTCCCGAAATCCAAGATGCACATGTGAAGCATGTCTTCCATCGTCCTGTTGACTCTCTCGGTCTGACCATCCGTCTGCGAATGAAAGGCCGTGCTGAAACTCAGCTTGGTTCCCAACATTTGTTGCACCAACCTCCAGTCATTGGACATGAACCGCCCATCTCAGTCACTCATGATGCTGCTGGGCACACTGTGAAGTCGAACAATGTTATCCACATAGAGTTTTGTCAATTTCTCCATCGAATCATCCTTCCTATTTGGAATGAAGTGCGACACTTTCGTCAATCGATCTACGATCACCCAGATGACGTCATTTCCCTTCTGCGACCTTGACAACCCATGCACAAAGTCCATTTAAATATCGTCGAGCTTCCACTCCGGGATAGGCAAGGACTTCAAGAAACCTCTAGGCTTCTGGCACTCCGTCTTCACTAAGGCGCACGTTTGACACTTCGCCACAAAAAGTGTCATGTCCTTCTTAAGTCCTGGGCATCAGAATAACTTCTTCATATCACGGTACATCATTATGCTCCCTGGGTGAATCGAGTACTTGGTATGATGAGCCTCGTACATCAATTCCACCCGCAGTTTACCCACATTTGGGATGCACAGACGACTGTCCTTCCATAATAATCCATCCACAACATCAAAATGGGAATTTGACCCATCCAAAGCCTCATCCATGATTTGTTTCATATTGCTATTCAAATCCAGAGCTTGCCGAATCCGATCAGCCAGGTCATATTAAACTTCTATCCAGTTCAATTGCGCTTCGGCACTAGTCTGCTTGTCAACACAAGAGATCTCTAATGCCTCCAGCTCCTGAATCAAAATGCTTGTCATGAACCGACAATCAGTTGGCTTGCGCAGGGGCCCTGCGACTCAATGCATCCGTAACCGCATTGTCTTTCCCGGGCACATAATGAATCTTGGATGTGTATTCCCCTGGGAACTCCATCCATCTCCATTGTCGCATGTTTAGATTCTTTTGATCCAACAAGTACTTCAGTCTCTTGTGGTCGGCATAGATATCGACCTTCACATCATACAGGTAATGCCTCCACAACTTCAGAGCAAATATCACGACCGCTAACTCCAAGTCATGGACCAAATAATTCCTCTCATGCACCTTAAGCTGGCGCGAGCCATAAGCTATCAATATCTCATGCTGCAGTAGGACACAACCCAACCCACTTCCCGAAGCGTCACTGTAGATCTCAAAACCTTCGGTCCCAACCGGAGAACATAGAATATGCGTCGTGGTCAACCGACTTTTTAGTTCTTCGAAAGTTTGCGGGCACTCCGGCGACCACACAAACTTTTGATCTTTCCTCGTCAAAGTCGTGAGGGGTAACGCTATCCGCGAGAAGTTCTTTATGAAGCGCCTGTAGTAGCCGACAAGTCCTAGGAACCCCCGGACTTCCGCCATTGAAGACAACACAGGCCACTCCCGTATAACAACTATCTTCGCCGGATCCACACAATTCCCTCTCCACTAACTATGTGACCAAGGAATGCTACCGAGGACAACCAAAACTCGCATTTGGAGAACTTGGCATAAAGCTGATTCCTCCTCAATATCTCCAACACCATATGCAGATGCTTGAAATGATCATCCTTGTTTTGCGAGTACACTAATATGACATCGATAAAGACTATCACGAACTTGTCCAAGTACTCTCTGAAAGTCCTGTTCATTAGATCCATGAACACGGATGGCGCATTAGTCAGCCCAAACGACATGACGGTAAACTCATAATGCCCATACCACGTACTGAAAGCTGTCTTGGGGATATCACTTTCTCTTATCCTCAGCTGATAATATCCGGATTTAAGATCACATTTCGAGTACACCG
Source organism: Platanthera guangdongensis (assembly GCA_039583875.1). NCBI lineage: Eukaryota > Viridiplantae > Streptophyta > Magnoliopsida > Asparagales > Orchidaceae > Platanthera > Platanthera guangdongensis. Next base: position 120,260,070 of record CM077160.1, on the reverse strand, counting down.
ATGACCCGACTAACTGATCGAACAGATCATCAATCCTTGGGATCAGGTACTTGTTCTTCTCCGTTAACTTATTCAGCTCTCGATAATCGATACAGAGTCGCAAACTTCCGTCCTTCTTCTTAACAAAAAGGACCGGTGCGCTCCAAGATGATGAACTTGGACGCACATAACCCTGTTCCAACAGCTTTTGAAGTTGAACTTCAGGTCCGCCATCTCCTTAGTTGCCAACCGATATGGGGAGCGTGACACAGGTTTGGCACCTGGCACTAGCTCAATAGTGAAGTCAATCTCCCGCTGAGGTGGGGCTCCAGGGAGATCGCCAGGGAACACATCAGGGTACTCAGATACCACTGGGATGCTGTCCAAAGTAGGCTTAGGCTTCAAAGCCTCCATTAGCGTGAAGAACAGCACTGCACCAGTACGACCCGCCTTAACCACCTGAAGAGCAGACATCAAAGTCTTGGTCGACCCTTTCAATCCCGCAAATATCGTCTCACGACCAGTTCCTAATTTGACCTCCTTGCGGTTGCAATCAATGTATGTTTGTTGCTCCGAGAGCCAGTCCATACCAAATATCACGTCGAACTCCACTATCGGCAGTAACGACGCTTGCAAGTCAAACTCTTGACTCCCAATCCATATCTAAATGCAACAAACCCTATCCGCGCGCATTGAGCACCCATTAGGCAACAACACATCCAATTTGTCCTTTACCATCGAAGAAGGTACTCCGATGCGCGATACAAATCCTTCAGACAAAAAGGAATGCAAAGCTCCCAAATCAAACGGCGCTCTCGCTGGATAATTGAAAATCAAAACAAAGGCTAGCACAAGCAATCCTAAGATAACATGCGCAAGGGCAATAAGTATTTAAAGCTAAACTACTATAAATTTAAACCGTACCTGTCACCACGTCAGCGTGCTTCATAGCCTCCTGCTGGCCCAGGCTGTACTCTCTAGGCTTCCAATCGGACTTTGGGCGTCCACTCCAACAAGCATGGGCAAAATGCCCCGGCTTCCCACAATTATAGCATGCGCCCGAGGTTCGGCCTGTAGTTGCCCCCGAAGCACCAGAAGAAGGGGCTGGACCCAAAGTCCTAGCCTTCTTATAGAACCTACGATACCCAGACTTTGAGGTAGTCGGCACTTTGAACTCTGTCTTCTTAGCACTAGAGTCCTTCTCTTGGACTCTCTTTTTCCGTATTCTGCGGTATGAATCTCTTATAGGACTTGCAGAGTTCGATACCCTACTCACTAGCATCTGGTGAGTTTTCCCCAAATCTACTTCCAAAGATCTAGCCGACTCCACCAAGGCTCGGAATCCCAATAATTTTGGTCCTAGCAGTAGAATTCGCAACTCGCCACGCAGACCATTATAAAAACTGTCGACTATAGACTGCTCGTTCTCGAACTCAAAGCCTGGGTAACGCCTTATCATAAGAAACACATGCAAATATTCGTCAACTGAGAGCGCTCCCTACACTAAAAGCATGTTCAACTGCTGACCCGATGGTCTTCTAATTGCCATTTGCTCCATCACACCGCCCGATGTTGAATCCACCTCAGGGACAAAGGGTTGCACATTTCTTCCATGTTGTACATTAGTCACAGTGAACACCGCTTCAACTACCCTTCTTATGGTTTCAAACAAAGGAGGGTTCTTAAGCACGTCGCTGGGTGCACTATATTACTCAGAAAGCGAGCGTTCTGATGGTCTTACACCACTCCTGGTCACCTATAGTCATACAAAACACCATTAAGTGACCGACCAAAATTGCAAAAAGCAATTATAGAAACACACAGGTTCCCCAAACATGTGTATTTTCATTCCTAAGTGGACATTCGTGGGTTCTTTTTATGTTATAATGATGACACACACACATGTGCTCACCACCCCTTAAAAGAATTCGCCCACGAATTCATTTAAGTATGACCGAAACCAGTAGTCTGATACCAAATTATAACACCCCTATCCGTCACATGACATATAACAGTAGGTGCGGCCGGGTCCCGACGCCATATACCACAGACAGACCGAAGGGTCACGAAATGAAACCATCCTTCCAATAACACACGTCCTACACAAAGTACATTCTAGCGGAAGCATTTTAAATGTTGCAAAGAAAGAACCCAGCTACAACATGAATGCCCACTAAAAATAACCCAAAAGGAATGAGCGTACAAATACATAAAGTACTTGACCTTATGGCCTTACAAGAGTTTACTTTAAACAAATAGTGTCTTCCATACATCGACACGCAAGCCGGTCACACATGAGCAGAATAAGTAAACATTCGCTTTGGCCTTCAAGGGCCAGCTCAGCATCAGGGCTTCAACCCGCTACTTGCCACTAGGCTCCGCAGCACCTGCAAGCAACAATCCATCGCAGCGGTGGCAAACAAAAGCAACTGTCAGCTAAAGCTGATCAAATTATAACGACCCTGCCCCTTAACTCGGGGCGGCGATGCTCCTTCCCTGCACTTTATTACCATAGCCAAACAATATAGTGAAATTACATATCACCACAACCGTAGGCACGCACGATAACACACCCCGTGCTCTCAGGGCACATTCTCGGCGAACCCGGTCCACCACCTCCCCTAGGATGACAAATCTCATAAACATTAAAGTCTTTCCGACCTAAGCCTAAGACCCACCCTCTATGACATCGGTAGGCCCCTTAAATCGAACCACATAGAGCGGGAACGGTTCCACTCAACCCGTTGCTCACACCGCCACAACAATTTAAATCGTTGGCGCGAGTTAAGCTTCCCCGAAGCCTGAATATCAATCACACAATTTACATAGCCCAGTTATGTACAAGTTGGCTCCCAGGCCACCAACAGGACAGAACCATGCATCTGCCCAGTTTTTCGGATGCACCTTGGGGTTAGTCCCCAAGTCTCTCTATTGCAATATCTAGGCTTCCAATCATCGGCACAGAGTCTTCTCTGGCTATTCATGCATAATGAAACATTACCGATCCAGACCAACTTGTCTGGGTAGGCTTCACACACCATGCCTATGTCCGTACTTCGATTCCGGACTCTACATGCAAAACAAGTGGGACTATTTATATCCACCTGAAGAAACACCTCACACTCACTACATACTCGCGAGAGCGAGTTTCCTGTACAGAAAGAAAGAGGACTTCACATGTCCAAGAAGAGAATCGTTACCCTTGTGTTTCTCTTTGGCGCCATGAAGATCTAGACAGATGAAAAGCATCGTAACGGCCTCGCCTCCGTAGATCTGGACCCAGCTTACGATTTAGGGCTCTGAAGCTCCACCGGCAGCCGGATCTCTCCTTCTCCTTCTTCCTTGCTCTCCCCTCTCTCTAAAGCTTTAGAAAGAGAGATCCAAGTGGAATGAGGGATTCAAACCCTATTCCCGGACTTAACTCAGCAAGAATAGCCCTGGGCCCTTGGATCCCAAAAGAAGGAAACAGACGGGCATGATTCGCACTTAAAACCAATTTCCTGGGCCGAACACGGCTTGATACACGCCCGTGTACAAGGCCATGTGCCTCAATCGACGTTGAAACAGTCGCATCCCGAACAGGACACGTCCCGTGGACACACCCGTGTCACATGCCATGTGCCAGACACGGCCATGCACACGGCCATGTTCCAGGCCGTGCTCCACAGCCGACACAGCCAACTAAACACAGAGAAGGACATGGGTTCTTGACATGCCCGTGTCACTTTTGACACACCCGTGTAAACCAAAACACGCCTGAGCTCCAGGCCGTGTTCCTCCCTCGACACAGCCCGGCTAATAGCCCGAGCAGGACACGACCCTGGACACGCCCATGTCTCAGGCCGTGTTCGCTGTCTCCACGATCATCGAGTGCATTTCGTCGACCACTCAGAAAGTTCGTCGAACCCGAGCACGACACGACCCTAGACACGCCCGTGTCCCAGGCCGTGTGACCCTTATCAGGCAACAAACTGGGCTCTAAATGTTATCCGTCTCTCTTTTGAGTTTCGGGGCGTTACACGCTGCCTGCGCTCTCTATCTTGTTTGTGGGGATCGACTCCTCCGTCTCGCCTCTGGTCTCGAGGAATCTCTACCTGGCCTCTGCGCTGCTGAGCCACTGTCCACTAGTCCAACTCCAATGTTGTCGCATGGGTGGCTATGATGTGAAAGGTGTCCTGAGAGAGCATGATCAGGGCCTGCCTCAGGTCATCTCATAGTCCTCGGTAGAACCGAGAAGCTCTATCTCTGTCAGAGGCAGACAGATTCTCGGTGAAGCGTTCCAGGTGTATAAACTCTCTCTCGTACTCTGTCATTGTGCGATTGCCCTATCGAATGAGCAAGAACCTCTCCTGCAGTGCGGCTCGATCTACATCTGTGATGAAGAACTCTAGTAGAGCCTCAGAGAATTCCCCCCAAAGAATCGCGCTCAATGGCCGACCTCAAAAACTAGAGCGACTAGCCGCTCTTCACCAATCCCTCGCATATCCCTCCAAAAGGGTCACCTCTAAAGAGACTGCAGCCATAGCTGGGCACATCATTCCCACTAATAGCTCCTCTACCCACTCCACCCACTCCTCTATCTGGATGGCCGTCTCCGTACCTCTGCAAGGGGGATGCCTCAGTCCTCGGAAAGTCGACAACAGATCGGTGGGTTCTGTCATCTCTCGCGGTGGCTGTGTCAGGGCAGCCTGGAAAGACGCTAGAATAGCCATCAGTGTGTGCCCCATATCTGTCTCGGCAAACGGTACGGCCGTAGGAGCAACCGGGTCTGGGGGTGGGGTAGCTGGAACATATCCTCTGGACGAGGATCCCCCGTTATTGTAGTCTGGTATCTAGAGAAGTAACAGGAAAGGGTGTCAGTATTTTGCAAAAGTAGGGAAATTTACAAAAATGACAACCCAAGTGGAAACAACGGTGTATGGGCATACTATCGTACAGTCTAGAATCCCTAAGCCTTTATACTAGGGTTCACTAGGCTTCCGCTACAAGGTTCGTCCCGAACCCAGAACAAAGCGAGGGACGGAGGGATTCTGAGACTGCTCCATAAGGACAAATCGTGATCGCTCTGATCCATTTGTAGAACCCCCCAACCTTTTGCCCGGGCCGGGGGGGGGGGTACTACTGGCCCAAGACGTCCACCCAATGCTTCTTAGGGGAAATAATCCACCCTATCTAAGCACTAGATGACCGCCTTGGTCGGCTCGAATCACAACATTCACAACCCATCAGAGTATAACGGAAGTATTAACAATAAACCACTACAGATATATATATAACACATCATATAATAATACAGAGGTTCTAGGGCCGTAGCCTAAGTGTTTATATAAGTTTGTGGGTTATACACGTACTACATATAACCCTCACATACACACACACTCTCTCTATGCTGCTCGACGGTACTCACGTCTCTAAACTCCGAGGACGTCGGAGTGCATCTGCTCGAGTATTCCTAGCCGCTGGCGTAAACTCCTATGGCAGTGGGTCACTACGATGCTCCATTTCCTGTGAATGGTTATTGAGATAACCGTTAGTCACAGAACTAAGTGGAAACAAATCTCCTCCCCGGATTCATATCCTGGGGACGAGCACACACCCACCCAACATGAGTAGATAGCCGAAGCAAGAGAGGGTTAACACAACATTTCATATATATATATATATATATATATATATATATATATATATATATATTTATTATATATATATATTTATATATATATATATATATATATAGTTAGGAGCAACTATAAAAGAGTGCATGATAGTATAACAGGGAAAAGCAGCAACAATATAAATCAGTTATAACAAGGCTCCACTAGCACATCAACACATCAGGTTTTCACATCCGGTATTCTATCGTAAGCATTCACAGCCGTACAAACACTACAGGCATTCATAGCCGCGCACACAAACCCTATGTCGACATAGTTTGGACCGCTTCAGTTTCCAGCAGGGTAGCGAGCCCCACAGGCCTCACCGATGTGGTCGTCGGTGACAGTGGCCAGCCCTGCCACTTCTGGGTGTGGTCGTACCGTACAACCACAGGCCCTAACGTACAACCTTGTGTACTCTTGGATGTGATCGACATCCGATGAATCTTTTTGGCCGACCAGTGGAGGAAAACCCGATGGGGAATATAACGGCCGATCCCCCGTGGTACCCATCTCCCTGTCGCCTTGAGTCGTCGACCTTCCCGCACCGGTACGAATGGTCTGCGGGAGAGACTAACCCACCACTATTTCAGTGCAAGCAATTTACAACAATCAAACAAATGTCAATCATAATATACACCGGGTCTATGTCGGCCTGCCCTACAAGGCTTAAACTTCGGGCGGCGACACTCAGTTCTACTTTCATCAAGTAGCGTGGGAGCGCATTATTTGGGGCTAGACCTAGAGGACTACTTCAACTCCGGTTATCCCCAACTAAGACTCAACTTTAACAATGATTGCTCGTCAGAGCAGGATCCGGGATTATAATAGTAAATTACAATGAGGACAAGTGCGGTGATGATGCTGCTTATTTAAAGTGCTGGAATGAAATGTGACAAGTACGAGACTGGATTAGTACTGAATAGAAAGTACTGAGATAAGCTTTACCAGTACGAGACTGGAGTAGTATTGAATAAAAAGTACTAAAATAAGCTTGACCAGTACGAGACTGGAGTAGTACTGAATTGAAAGTGCTGAAATAAGCTTGACCAGTGCGAGACTGAAGTAGTACTGAATTGAAAGTATTGAAATAAGCTTGACCAGTACGAGACTAGAGTAGTATTGAATTGAAAGTACTAAAATAAGTTTGACCAGTATGAGACTGTAGTAGTACTGATTTAAAAGTGCTGAAATAAGCTTGACTAGTACGAGACTGGAGTAGTACTGAATTGAAAGTATTGAAATAAGCTTGACCAGTATGAGACTGGAGTAGTACTGAATTGAAAGCACTAAAATAAGCTTGACCAGTACGAGACTGGAGAAACCATAAAAAAATGATTAGTAGTCCAATTACACTATCTAGGAGGCTTCAGTTTCATCTCAAATTTAAAGGAGATTGCATTGGGTTACATCAATTATTAGGATCCAATTAATTTGGTTGCGCCATATTTATTACTGCTTAATTGGATCAAGGGCTTGTTAGGAGTTACATTTTTATTAGTTATCGAGAACAACTCCTAACTCATCACTCGTACTCTCACCTTCCGAGCGTGCCCAATTTACCCGAGAGTCGAGGCGCTCGACGGTTTTACGAAATCTCGGAATTCCCAGAGCTTAGTCACTTGCCTCAGCCACTCTCGTCGATAAAATAGTTTGAATTACTTATTTGATTAAAAAGGATGGTCGCGCGCTCCAATTTCCACCTTTGAGGGAAAATGAGCGGAATACGTTCCGAGTGCGACCCTAGGCTTCCAAATTTTAGGAAAATATCAAAACATATACCCATGACCCCAAATTTTGATACAACCCTTAGGAGGGCCTAAAATGAGCCTAGTCATTTTCTTATAATTTTCCCAAGTATTTTAGGCTTTTAATTTGGCCAAACAAATTTTATTTTGGATTTTAAAAATACCAAATTAGCTCCAAAAATTCTCAAACTTTTTGTGAGGAAGCCCTCATCACGGGGAACATTTTTCATGTTGGTCAATTTTACTCTAAGGGCATAGGTTTGGCCCAGAAATTTCTACAAATTTCTAATAATAAAATGGTCTGCATTTAGCAGATCAAAAGGATCCTGCGGCTGAGATCGAGCCGCACAGCGCATTAGGCTAGCGCTTCCCCACAGCGGATCGACCATGGATCCGTTGTGGGGGCACAGAAGAGGAGGCTGGGGCAAGGGTTAAGAAAATCAGGGCCGTTCAATCTCATCTTGAGATCGGACGGCTGCTGTGCTTCCCGGCAGTGTGGAGGGTGGCAGCCTCCACCACCACCGGCCAGACTCTGCCAGCCACCGTCGTCGGCCCCGATCGACTCGCCGAGGGCCGGTGACCCTCTGGGCAGTGTTCCGGCGGACTGGCGCCACCGGCCGCCCCCGGAAAACCCAACCTGAGAGCCTGGGGTGGCGGGGGCTCTGCTCCCGGTGCCACCGCGCCACCCCTGCTCCTCGGGTGGTTGGCTGCCTACCTCTGCACCCCCGGCCGGCATGCCGAGGGTCGGGCTTCTTGTCGGCGGTGGCCCGACAGCCTTATGCCGCCGTCCGCCGCCGCCAGCTCTAAACAAGCATAGCTCTGTTTTGTAAGTGCCACCGGAGCCGCATTTTCTGACGGCACCGCCACTCTCCACCACTGGGGGTCGCCTCCTCTAATGGTCTAGCACTCCCCTAGTGCCACCACCGACGCTGGGGGATGACCTTTCCTCCTTGGGCACCACCCAGCCTGGAACATGGCTCGGGTGGCGCCGGCGGTGCTCCGGCCGCCGGGAGGCGCATGCACGACGTCTAGAATAGGGAAGGGGGAGGGAGAAAGTCTCCACCTGAGTTTGGTGGGCTCGGGAGGGGCCGGCCTGGTCGGCCATGCCAAAGGTGGCGGTGGTGGAGGGGGAGGCCCCTTGGCTCGCCTTTTACGGCCTCCTGGGCTCTGGCGGGGGGTTGGGCAGGGAGGGAGGGGGTTGCTCAGAGAGCTTGAGGGGGAAGAGGGGGAGGGGGTCTTTTATAGGATAGTGGGGAGGGGACTCCCCTTCTCTACTTGGTGTGGGATTAATCCCTCCTTAGGGAGGGATTAATCCCACCCTCCAGCTGTCCAGGGACAACTGGAGATCAAGGAGATTTTCCCCACATGGGGCAAATGGGGTTAAACCCTTTGGGCTTGGGCTTTAAGGTGGGAAAGAGAGAGAGAGAGAGGGATAGTGGTGTGAATGGGCCTCCACTTATAGTGGGTTGTTTGCTGGTTGGAGGGGACAAAGTGGGTGAGGGGCAAGACCCTAAGTGGTCATGAAGAGGGGGTGGGCCCCCCATTTGGAGAAAAATCCAAAAATGGGTTTTTAGGAGGGGATTGACCAAGTCAACCCTAGGGTGGGTCTCGCTTGCTGGTCAAAGTCAAAGTGGGTCCAATTCATCAGGGTCGGGTCAAAGTTCGGGTGTCGTGTCACAATTGGTGTGCACACGCTTTTTGGTGCACGACTATGCTTGATTTGACCACGAGTTGACCAATTGTCGTTGAATTTGACTGGGACGACTTCCGTTGACTTCGTATTAACCACACGAGTCCAACACCACTAACTGGGGTTGAATCAGAGTCCGTTTGGTGAAAGTCCAAAATTTGCGCGTCGTAGTGCGCTAAACGGTCGAAGTGTCTAAATCTGTCGTTAGATCTCGGATTGTGACGCGACGGGTCCAGATGCACCCATCTAGGTTATATAAGGTCACATGAATCGAAAGAACCCAATTCAGAGTTCTCTAGCTCGATATCCAAAATCTCGCTCTCGTTTTGTTTTATGAGGAATGGTCACATCCACTATATGACCTCGGGGTTCAACTGAACGAGTTTCGATGCACTCGTATCGAATATACGAGGTCACATGAACTGACAGAACTCAATTCGGAGTTTTCTAGCTCTATTTCCTGCCTAGGGTTATCTCCCACCGGGTCATGGGTAAGGTTTGAGCCACTTTTATTGGGCCCACTAGGGCTCTGGTGGCCCAATAAAATTCGGGATGTTACACTCCTCCTCATTCTACATCCTTCCTCTCCCCTGAGAACCCGAAGAGCGGTCCATCTGAGGCTAGCACCCTCTTGGCCTCCACCTTCATCCTATCGAACGATTTCTTGAAGATAACGTTGATCGGGCTCCTGTTGTACACCAGGATTCAGGAGACGGTGAAGTTCTCGATCATTGCTTGCACTACCAGTACGTCGCAGAACTGATCCTCATGATCTGTCATATCTCCTGAGGTGAAGATGATCCTCTCCACGGGAGGCGGGGTTTGGGATGTCGAGGTGACACTGCGCCGAAACACTATTTGGAGGCTCCCCTTATAGGTGACCTCGATCCCTGCCCCCTTGTGGATCACACTGATCCTTCCAGAGCCTCCTATGTCAGCCATCTCATCGCACATGTCCTCGTCGGCCCCAGCGGCCACCTCTTCGATTCGTACTGCTAGCTGTTGATGCTCTTGTCCTCTCCCCCTCCTCAGATCCAGGAACTCGGGGCAAGTGGCAGTCGTGTGACCCTCCACCTGATGGAAGTCACGATACGACAACTCCACCGCCACTCCTCTCCATCCTCCTTGACCGATCCTCCTCCTCTCAACCCTTCCTCGTGCTATCACCAGGGCTTGATGTTGCGAGGGGAGAGGTGGCCTCGAGCCATGCCTCCACCATGGATTTTGAACCACCCCTGCCCCCTTGATAGTTCCCCCCCTTGAAATCTTCTTACTTGGCCTTGAACAGGCCCTTCCTACAGCCTCCAACCGTGAGACCCGCCTTTTTTTTGAACCAGCCGGGGTCTTATGCCCAGAACCGACGCTTTGCGGTGATACCAATACGCCCGGGAAGGTCGTCACTACAAAATGTCGATCCTGACAGTCATACCGGTCGCAGAAGAGAAGAGTAAATATAAGAGAGTAAAATAAGCTCAAATACTTGTCCACAGAAATCACATGAATATAATAAATCTTAACGAATGGAGAGTCCACAGTAATAATAAATCCAAGCACTACTAATAAAAGAGGCTCCTGCCCGATACATCATAATCCTCACTACAAGTCACTCAATGCGGAAGCAAATCTATAATATCTACTAATGACCGGGACTTACTGTCCCTGCTGGCTAAACTCCCGGGCTAGACTGTCCCATCACCAAACACACCAACCTCTGGGGCTGCATCTCCTGGTTCGGCACCACGATCCCCTAAAATAATTTGCTCAACAATCGTTAGTCTAAAAGACTAAGTCCTATCATCCCCCACCCCTCCCCCATGGCTCCTAGGCACCGAGCGGGGAGAAGGAAAGGGAAGACAATGAAGGTGGAGAGTAACAAAGTAAGCAGGTGACGGCAGACCTAAACTAATAGTGATAGCACAGAGTTATAAAGGTGAACAACAGTAATATGACAATACTAAAGTAAGGCAGTAAAGTAAGAACAATAAGAGAGCAAAGTATAATGAAGAATAACCTTAACTTATATGAATGCCTATACAAACTTATAAGTTAAGGGGTCTTTTACAAGGCTCCCATCGTATAAGCTATCACATACTAGGTTATACGATGGGGTGTCAGGTTTTATGCAAATATGAGTGTAATGAAATGTTATGCTGATGAAATGCTATGTTCACACAAGTGTAACTCACACACACGACTCTATGCGCACAGACCTTTAGTTCCCCCTATTTGGAAGCTAGCATCACTCCCAGGAGCCTTCGCCATGGCAAATAGAGACAGTGGGTCGGGCCACCCCACTCCTAGGCGGGTATCTGCACTACCAGACCTAGCACTTACGTACGCCCCTGAAGGACACACAAGGGTCTCCGTGTACTATGCTGACCCACCGTCAGTCTTTCCCTTGGCTATATGTCCACCACACCCGCCGAGTCAAAGTATCGACGTCGGTGCGAACGACTGTCTAATACCGAAGACCCACCACCTTATACTTATGCACATTCAACATTAATGACAGATATAAGACTCCGAGCCGTCGGCTCCCTGGACTAACCATCCGTCTCAATAACCTTCCGAGCCTACCGGCTCGCCGGGCTAACCTGCCCATCACCAAAACCACCGAGCCTACCACTCATGTAATCTAACATAACTCCCACAACACCAGGGAGTGTTAGTGTAAGTGTAACCCTAGAGTATTTCTAATTACTCTTTTATTCCATTTATTCATACGGCTTACGTTAACCTTGGACTGCCCAAGGTATTCCCTGTGAAGGGCTCTCGAGGGCACTAGGAACTACGATGGGCTGAAGCCCAAAGCTCCCTTTCACAAGGCACTTACTATTATTGGTTATTACCCGATTCCCGATCCCTTTTAACATTATTCTGGATCTAACCATAGTGTATTTTGACTCTCTCTCCACAGGAAAGACGATCTTTCGTCGATCCCGAGCGCCTCTTAACACTAGTCAACCCAACCCTCTCCTCATCATGACTCCTAATGAAGTTCACTTTTTATTTTCACTTTAACAAGATCAGTAAACCAATAACCCATCTCCATATGTCCAATCCACATATTTTCATAAATTCTGCAGTTTTACTAAATGCAGACCAATTTAAGCTATATGATGTACATGATAGAGGCTACTACAAATTTTCATTCAAAAACCATAAGATAATTATCGGGGGTCTATCACGATACATTTATCCTAAATGCAGAAACTTGTAATTTTCCTAATTAATTTGGCATTTATTAAATTTCCAAAAGTTAGGCCAGGGGTAATTTTAAACATGAAGTACTAGATTTTCTTCAGTTATGGCCACCCAAAAATTATAATCACTATATGATGCCAAAATAACAGAGAATACTAAGTTTTACAAACTTTCATAAAAGTATAAGCCCCTAAATAATTAATTCAAGATAAATACAAATAATTAGAGTTAATGAAAGGAGTATCATGAATCATAGTCCAAAATAATATAAAAATTACCAGAGCCTTATAATGATCATAAAACACTACTGACTAAGTTTCATGAAACTCCAAGGTAAGTAAGCTATATATAAAAATATGAAAGTGCAGCTAGATCTGATATACTCTAGAGGGGGGGGGGGGGTGAATAGAGTATATGGTGATTTTAAAACTTTTACAACTGCTGTTGTATTTTAAGTGTGTGTGTGCAGGGAAGCAAATACAATAAACCAAGATGAAGCAATTATCTAATCACATCACATTCACAGAGCAAGGCCAAAAAACAAAAAGAAAAGAAAGCAACCAGACGACACAAGAATTTTATAGTGGTTCCCCAAATCTGGGTAGTCCACTCTTCTACCACCCTGGTAGGAATCCACTGCAGGAAGGGGTTGATCAGGTGTCCTGGCACCAATGAGGTTTTGATCAGGTTCCCAAAAACCAAACTGTTGGAACACCCTATTACTAATTTGGGTCAGGATCACTATGTCTCTAGGAAACCAATGTTTGACCACCTGTATAGTCCTAAAGGTCAATTAGAATTGAGTCTAAGGGAAAGAAGTCTAAGTTTGGAAGCTGCCCTCAAGACCAAGCCTTTTTCAGTTTGAGACTAAGTCATTTCGTCGAGCTCAGCACGACGATTCGTCGAACTCCGATCGACGATCGTCTAGCTCAACTTCGACAGATCGTCGAACTCCATTCGACGATCGCTGAGCTCAACTTCCACAAATCGTCGAACTCCATTCGACGATCGGTGAGCTCAGTTCGACGATCTTGACTCAGCTTTGGATCTCTATCTCTGAGCTCAGTTCGATGATCTTTGAGCTCAGATCGACGATATTTTGTTGCAGTATAAGTCCATTTCGCTGAGCTCAGTTCGACGATAGCAGAGCTCAGTTCGACGTTTTCTGATAACTTCAAGGATTTTCAAGATTCAAATTCAGATCAGTTAAGGAGTTATTCTGCAATTAATTCAGAAGATTTTCTAGCCGTTTTCATTTATTTCTGGACCAAGTTTCAAGGGATTTTCAAGGAATATTTCTGTGGACTTTCCTCCAGAAGACATTTTGCAATTAAGGATGCAATTAATGCAGGCCAACGACTATTCTTGACAGAGGATGTTTTTCTATTCAGTACCAGAGAATAAAAGTAGATTTTTTTTGAATCTCTCAGATAAACAGACAGAAAGACAGACATCAGTAATCTTCAAAAAAAGAACAAAATATTCTCTGTCTCAAAGAATTCTCAAGAACACACATCCAAGGAGATCAAATTTTCTGAAATCCTCAGATCTCTCTTGTCTCAAGTGTTCAAGGCCAACATCCTTCAAGACTCCAGACATCCAACATTTCAGTTGTTGCTGAAATCATCTATTGCTGGAGATCAACTTTTGAAGGCCTATCACCCTACAACAAAGCTTCTTTTCCTGAAGATTTCAAGGACTCAGGGGGAGCTTTGACACCATCAATCCACATAGTCTTCTCAGTTGTTTGAGAAAGAGAAGACTTCCATCACTCTTTCACCCCCATCTCTGTAAAGGGTTTCTCAAACTCCCTTCAAAAGTTTGAGCTTGGTTTTTGAGCACCTTGTCAAAAGCTCATTGGTGGCAAGACACCTGATCAAAAAATCTGATTTGGTTTTTGAGCACCTTATCAAAAGCTCATTGGTGCCCAGGACACCTGATCAACTCATCCTGCAGTGGATTCCTACCTAGGGTGGTAGAAGAGTGGATGTACCCAAGTTTAGGGGAACCACTATATTTCCTTGTGTCTTCTAGTTTGCTTGTCTTTATTTTTGTTTCTGGCTGTGATTGTTCTGTGATTAGCTTATGATTAGTTTAGCTCTGTAACTAGATTTATTAACTGTTTCCCTGCTCACTCACATTACAATAATTGTTGTAAAAAGTTTTCAAGCACCATATACTCTATTCACACCCCTCTAGAGTATATCAGATCTAGCTGCACTTTCAATTGGTATCAGAGCCAGGTTGGTTAAACACACCACACCTTGGTGGTTGTACAGGCTAACACCTGAACCCAAAGATCCCTAGTTAGATCTGTTTTCTTTTGAATTTAGTATTAGATTTTGTTTTCACAAATCATGGCCCAAAACAAAGATTATGCTAGCACCAGACCTCTATTGTGCAATCTATCCAAGTTTGCACTTTGGAAAGCAAGGATCAGACTATACATGAATTCTATTGACGAGGATATTTTTAACTCTGTTTTGACAGTGTGTCCAAGACCTCTAGAAAACTCAAGTACAAATGCTGTTCCACCTCCATCAAGAACATTTGTTGACATCAAGAAATGGAAGGTAGCTGATGCCAAGGCTATGAACATCTTAGCCCAGACAATGTCTGATGACATATTTCAAAAGGTGGCTGAATGCAATTCAGCAAAGGAAATTTGGGACAAACTCTCTGAAATAGTCTCAGGCTCAGCTGATGAGAGAAAAGACAGGAGATCCCACCTCATATCTCAATATGAGAATTTCAAGAAAGGGGAAACTGAGTCAGTGGGAGATATGTACAACAGGCTCAGTCTAATAGTTAGTGAACTCAGGACATTGGATAAAGAGATCTCACTAACTGAACTCAATGATAAAATTCTAATGTGCTTCCCTAACACTTGGGATTCAAGAATCTGGCCAATCAAGGATGCCAGAAGTTTGAATGAGATCACCACAGAAGCTCTATTGGGTAAGCTCAAATCTTATGAGCTACTCATCAAGAATAGAGAAGAAGAACAAAAGGTTGGCTCACCAACCACAAGAAAAGAGAAAATAATAGCCTTCAAGGCAACTGAAGATCTGCCTGAAGACAAAGTAACAAGCAATGATGAACTGCACAGTCTGTTGGCCAAAAGATTCTACAATGTTGGAACACCCTATTACTAATTTGGGTCAGGATCACTATGTCTCTAAGAACCTTTGCTTGACCTCCTGTATAGCTTAAAAGGTCAATTAGAATTGAGTCTAAGGGTTAGAAGTCTAGGTTTGGAAGCTGCCCTGAAGACCAAGTTTTTCTGTCTGGAGACTAAGTCTGATCGTCGAGCTCAGCACGACGATTCATCGAACTCCGATCGACGATCGTCTAGCTCAACTTCGACAGATCGTCGAACTCCATTCGACGATCGCTGAGCTCAACTTCATAATATCGTCGAACTCCATTCGACGATCGGTGAGCTCAGTTCGACGATTTTGACTCTGCCTTGGATCTTTATCTCTGAGCTCAGTTCGACGATCTTTGAGCTCAGATCGACGATTATTTTGCTGCTTAAGTTTTCCAGATCGCTGAGCTCAGCTCGACGATAGCAGAGCTCAGTTCGACGATTTCAGATAACTTCCAGAATTCAAATTCAAATCAGTTAGGAGTTATTCTGCAATTAATTCAGAGATTTGCTAGCCGTTTACATTCAATTCTGGACCAAGTTTCAAGGGATTTTTCAAGGAATAATTCTGTGGACTTTCCTCCAGAAGAGATTATGCAATTAAGGATGCAATCAATGCAGACCAACGGCTATCCTTGACAGAGAATGATATTCTATTCTGGAACAGAGAATAAAAGACAGAATGTTTTTTGAATCAATACAGAGAACAAGATAGAGAACACACAATACAGATTACAAGAAATACTCAAAAATCTTCTGTCAAAAAGAATTCTGAAGAACACTCATCCAAGGAGATCTAGTTTTCAATCTTCAGATCTCTTCATCTTTCAAAGTGTTCAAGGCCAACATCATTTCAAGACTCCAGACACTCAACATTTCAGCCATTGCTGAAACTATCTATTGCTGGAGTTCTATCTTTGAAGGCCTATCACCCTCAGCAAAGCTTTTCTTCCTGAAGATCTCAAGGACTCAGGGGGAGCTTTGACATCAATCCACATAGTCTTCTCAGTTGTTTGAGAAAGAGAAGACTGCCATCAATCTCTCACCCCCACTCTGTAAAGGGTTTTTCAAACTCCCTTCAAAAGTTTGAACCTGGTTTTTGAGCACCTTGTCAAAAGCTCATTGGTGGCAAGACACCTGATCAAAAAATCTGCTTTGGTTTTTGAGCACCTTATCAAAAGCTCATTGGTGCCTAGGACACCTGATCAAATCATCCTGCAGTGGATTCCTACCTAGGGTGGTAGAAGAGTGGATGTACCCAAGTTTGGGGAACCACTATATTTCCTTGTGTCTTCTGGTTCTGCTTGTTTACTTTTTGTTTCTGGCCTTGATTCTCTCTGTGCTTAGTTTTTGTTTAGCTTAGTGCTGTAGTTAGATTCTTTATTGCTTCCCTGCTGACACAGATTACAACAATTGTTGTAAAAGCTTGTAAAAAGTTTTTAAGCACCATATACTCTATTCACCCCCCTCTAGAGTATATCAGATCTAGTTGCACTTTCAATTGGTATCAAAGCGAGGTTGGTTAAATATACCATATCTGATTGGTTGTACAGGCTAACACCTGAACCCCAAGATCCCAAACTAGATCTGTTTTTCTTTTGTATTTTATTATTAGATTTTGTGTGCACAAATCATGGCCCAAAATAAAGATTATGCTAGCACCAGACCTCCAGTGTGCAATCTGTCAAAGTTTGCACTTTGGAAAGCAAGGATTAGACTTTACATGAATTCTATTGACGAAGATATATTTAATTCTGTTTTGACAGTGTGTCCAAGACCCCCAGAGAGCACAAGTACAAATGCTGTTCCACCTCCATCAGGAACAGATGCTGACATCAAAAAATGGAAAGTAGCTGATGCCAAGGCTATGAACATTCTAGCCCAGACAATGTCAGATGACATATTTCAAAAGGTAGCTGAATGTAATTCAGCCAAGGAAATTTGGGACAAGCTCTCAGAAATAGTCTCAGGCTCAGCTGATGAGAGAAAGGACAGAAGATCCCATCTCATCTCCCAATATGAGAACTTCAAGAAGGGAGAGACTGAGTCAGTGGGAGACATGTACAACAGATTGAGTCTAATTGTCAGTGAACTAAGGACATTGGACAAAGAGATTTCTCTGACAGAACTTAATGACAAGATCCTAATGTGCTTCCCCAGCACTTGGGATTCAAGAATCTGGCCAATTAAGGATGCCAGAAGTCTGAATGAAATCACCACTGAAGCTTTGTTGGGTAAGCTCAAGTCTTATGAGCTACTCATCAAGAATAGAGAGGAAGAATAGAAGGCAGCTTCACCAGCCACAAGGAAAGAGAAGACCATAGCCTTTAAGACAACTGAGGATCTGCCTGAAGATAAGAGCACAGGCAATGATGAACTACTCAGCTTGTTGGCCAAAAGATTCTACAAGATGGCCAGAAAAGACTTCAGAAGAAGATCATACAAGGAGCAGGACAAGCCAAGGTATGACAAGTCCATTAGCAACAGTAAAGACATTATCTGCTTTGGTTGCAGGAAACCAGGGCACATAGTTCCTGACTGTCCAGAGAACAAGAACAAGGACAGAAGGGACAGGAAAGAAAGAAGAAAGGAGAAAGACTCCAAAAGAAATGGCAATAGCAAACCTTCCTCAAGCAAAAATAAGCATACAAGAAAAGGGTTTGTTGCTGAATCCTGGAGTGAGACAGAACAGGAATCAGAAGCCTCATCCAGCTCCAGTGATGATGAGGATGATGCAGAAGAAAAGGAATTCTGCATGATGGCAATTAATGCCTCACAGCACAATTCAGAGGAAGAAGAGTCAGAGTCAGACTCAGAGACTCAATCTGAAGAAGATCAGGTAATTAGTTCTTTTGATTTTAGTTCAGAAGATTTTAAATCTGAATTTAAAGCACTGTGTTTAGACCTACTAAAGTCTGAGAAAGAGATTATCTCTCTCAGAAATCAATTATCTGAACATAATGTCTTAAAGTCAGAAAACTTCAAACTCTCTCAGGAGTTGGAGAACTGTAGGGAACAGATAGCTACACTGAAAAGTGAGCTCTCTGAGGCCAAGAAGCTTAAAGAATCCCTTAATGGGAGAAGCATCAAGCTGATGGACATCACAAGCACAGTGAACTCTAGATTTAACAGTACACTGGGCTTGGGTGCTTCATCCAGCCAACCTATAGTCCTAACAACTCCCATCAAGTTTATTTCTGACAAGGGAAAGAGAGTTGTAGAGGTTGCTAGGAAAAATTCTGATCTGCCTCAGAAAACCAAGTCCCAGCAGAAATCGTCGAACGTAGATCGACGATCGCGGAATGAAGATCGACGATCGCCGAACGCAGCTCGACGATCTCAGGAAAAATCGTCGAACGTAGATCGACGATCTCAGCCAAAGTCGTCGAACGCAGGTCGACGATCTCATATACCTGACCTCAGCCACAGTCGACCGTCGACCGGAGCTCGACGATCTGACCCAAGATCGTCGAACGCAGCTCCAAGATCGTCGAACAGAGGTCAGAGCTCTGGAAACTTCTTCAAAGGCAAATCAAAATTGAATCCTAAGGGTTCTTCATCCCAAACCTTTAACCCTTATACTGAATGGATTTTACCTCCAAGGAGATATCATCCTGAAGGATATAAGAGTCAGCCAGGGATGTCTTTCATTTCTGAATTTAGAGGTTATCAACCTAGGCCCAAGGTAAACTGGGTCAAAAACAAATGAATTGTTTTATGTGCAGGTGAAGACCTATCCAACATCTAACCAGCAATGGTACTTGGATAGTGGGTACTCTAAGCACATGACAGGGAACAAGGACAACCTCACATCCTTCAGACCCAAGCTTGGACCCAAAGTTATCTTTGGTGACTCCAACTTTGGACAGACTAAAGGATATGGTGCAGTCCAGATTGGTTCAGTAACCTTCAAGAAGGTAGCATATGTGGAAGGACTGAAGCACAACCTAATCAGCATCAGTCAGCTGTGTGATGAAGGCTACCAGGTGACCTTCAGCAAGACCTTATGCAAAATCAAGTCAGAGGACAACACAACAGTGTTGACAGGTATAAAGGAAAGGTAACATCTACTTAGTAGATTTTCTTTCAACTGATATAGATATCTGCTTGTTTAATTCAGTCTGTAGACCAAATGTTTTATGGCATAAGAGATTAGGACACCTAAACCTTATAACTATTGCTAGGCTATCCAAGGACAACCTTGTTAGAGGACTACCTTCTGGCCCCTATAAGAAGGAAGGACTCTGCAAGGCCTGTCAATTAGGCAAGCAAACTAAAAACAGTTTTAAGTCACTTAATAAGAGTGATTCACCTAGGATATTGTATCTGTTACACATGGATCTGTTTGGACCCATCACAGTACAAAGCCTAGGAGGGAAATCCTACACTTTAGTAGTTGTGGATGACTTCTCTAGATTCACTTGGGTGTTCTTTCTAAGGAAGAAGTCTGATAACTTTAAGTGTCTGACAGAGTTTCTCAAATGTATACAGATTGAGTTCAATACTCACATTGCCCTGATCAGAAGTGATCATGGGACAGAGTTTGATTCTCTTCTTATGCAAGAGTTCTGTCAGAGTGAAGGGATCAGGCATACTTTCTCAGCTCCTACAACTCCTCAACAAAATGGGGTAGCTGAAAGGAAAAATAGAACCCTTATTGAATCTGCCACCACATTGTTGTCAGATGCTCATCTACCTCTATCCTTTTGGGCAGAGGCAGTGAACACCTCCAACTATGTGCTGAACAGAAGTCTGATACATAAACTAAAGGGAAAGACTCCCTATGAATTACTCAAAGGGAAGAAACCTAAAGTTGACTATTTTAGAGTTTTTGGTTGTATTTGCTATATTCACAATAATGACAAGAAATATTTAGCAAAATTTCAAGCCAAAGCTGATGAAGGAGTGTTTCTGGGATACTCCATGATCAGCAAGGCCTATAGGGTTTATAATAAATCATCTTTGAAAATTGAGGAATCTGTTCATGTTTCTTTTGATGAAACTAACATGTCTTTCAAGGAGAAGATTTCTTCTACCATAGAACCTTTGCAGGAACACTCTCTAGTTGAAGATATGAACAAGTTGTACAGGTTGCTCAAGATAATGAAAGCAGTGAAGATGAAGGGAATGCTCAACACATTGAAGCACAACCTGAAGAGCCAGTTGTTGTACCACAAGAGGAAACAACAACACATGTTGGTGAACAATCAACACCCCCTGTTGATTTAGTAACATCAAGAGACCATCCAATTTCCCAAATAATTGGAGAAATCTCAGCTGGTGTGCAAACCAGAAATCAGGTCAACCAAAACCTGTTGCACACCTGCTTCCTATCTCAAATTGAACCTCAGTCCATTCAAGATGCAGAGCAAGATCCACACTTGGATCATTGCAATGCAAGAGGAGTTGCATCAATTTGAGAGGAACAAAGTATGGGAACTAGTGCCAAAGCCTAAGGATCATTCCATTGTTGGAAAAAAATGGGTATTCAGAAACAAACTGGATGATCAAGGAGTAATTATAAGGAACAAGGCAAGGCTAGTTGCCCAGGGATATTCTCAAGAAGAAGGAATTGACTACGACTAGACTTTTGCACCTATTGCAAGATTAGAAGCCATCAGGATATTTTTAGCTTATGCAGCTCACAAAGGCTTCAAGGTTTATTAGATGGATGTCAAGAGTGCTTTCTTAAATGGAGACATCAAAGAGGAAGTTTATGTCAGACAACCTCCAGGTTTTATCTCTCCAACTTATCCTGATTATGTTTTTAGATTAAATAAAGCATTATATGGTCTCAAGCAAGCTCCTAGAGCATGGTATGAGACCTTAGCATGCTTTCTCTTGGAAAATGGTTTTATAAGGGGTATAGTAGACCAAACTCTTTTTATTAGAACCCATAAGTCTCATACCCTACTAGTGCAAATTTATGTAGACGATATCATTTTTGGTTCTACTGACTCAAAATTGTGCAGAAGGTTTTCTAACCTAATGCATTCTAAATTTGAGATGAGTAGCATGGGTGAGCTATCCTTCTTCCTAGGATTGCAAGTCAAACAACATGCTGAAGGCATCTTTATTTCTCAAACCAAATATGCTAATGAATTGGTTAAGAAATTTGGTATGTCTGAGGCATCTTGCATGAAAACACCCATGCCTACCAATGCTGTACTGGATGCTGATGAACATGGGAAACCTGTTGATCAGACAACATATAGAGCAATGATTGGCTCTTTACTGTATCTTACAGCTAGTAGGCCAGATATAATGTTTGCTACATGTATATGTGCTAGGTTCCAAGTAAGCCCTAGAGAGTCACACCTAACTTTAGTAAAGAGGATTCTTAGGTATGTTAAAAGTTGTCCAAATCTAGGTCTCTGGTATCCAAATGATTCAGCATTTGAGTTAACTGGATTCTCTGATGCTGATTATGCTAGATGCAGAATTGATAGGAAAAGCACCAGTGGAACTTGTCAGTTCCTTGGTGACAGACTTGTCTCTTGGTTTTGTAAGAAACAAATATCTGTGTCAACTTCAACTGCTGAAGCTGAATATATGGCTATAGACAGTTGTTGTTCACAAATATTGTGGATTCAAAATCAACTCCTAGACTATGGTTACAACTTAGAGAAGTCTAAAATCTTTTGTGATAATACAAGTGCTATTTCCATAGCTCAAAATCCAGTCCTCCATAGTAGGACAAAACACATAGAGATTAGGCATCACTTCTTAAGGGATAATGTTGAAAAGAAAAAAATTGAATTGCAATATATCCCAACTGATTTACAAAGGGGAGATATTTTCACCAAGCCTTTGGATGAAAAGAAACACACTTTCTTCCTAAATCAGTTCGGAATGTTAGATGGAGGAAGCCTTAAATAACATCCAAGATTTTGAAAGCTCAAAAAAATTGACCAAGACTAGGCAAACTTTCTGATTTTTCTTACTGTCTAGAATTTTTCTGATCTCTGAACTGCGCTCGACGATTTGCCCTAAGATCGTCGAACGGAGATCGACGATTTCAAAAATCGTCGAACTGAGTTCAGCGCCTCTCAGATAGTATGAACTATCTCTTCCGGTCAACGATCGTCGAACGACGCTCGACGATCTTGTTCTCTAAACGATCGTCGAACGGAGTTCGACGCTTTCCAAGATCGTCGAACGAAGATCGACGATGTTGGAGTCTCTTCAGATTCCTTTAGGAGCCTCGATCGTCGAACTGAGTTCAACGATCTTTCCAATTCTGCGTCGAACCCTAATATAAAACTCATTTTTCGCCGTCGTTCTCTCTTGCGCTTTCGATTTCTCTGCAGAATTTTCTTTCCCTCCAAACAGTTCTACGCTTGGTCGTTTTGTTTGTTGAATTTTTGCAGGTACAATGGCTGTGTCAGTTGCAGTTCTAGCCGCAATGAAGTTCGATGCTGGATTCGACATTGATATAGAATCTTTCAACACCACTGATCAAATTTTCCAAGACATTTTGAGTTTATTCAAGGATCAGAATCTGTCTGCCCTCATGACCACTAGAATCAAGCTGGCTTCAGATGAGATAAAGGAGTGGGTCTATACTGCTCATAATCAAGACAACTCTACTATAGTTGGGTCCATTGCTGGAAACCAGGTACCCTTGACCCCCACAGTTTTAACAGAAGTTTTTGGACTGAAAAATGGAGAAGGATCTGCTGAGTTATCTGGGGAGGAGTTTTCTGACCTGCTTGCCAGGATGGGTCATCCAGAGGGAAACCCTAGCAAGCTATTCAAGAGGAATCTATCTGTTGAATACAAATTCCTGGCAGATGTAGTAGGAAAAGTGCTGCTGGCAAAGCACTCAGCTCATGATACTATATCCAGACATCAGCTCTGTCTCATGGGAGCTCTGGTGGATAAGAAAAGTTTGAACTGGGGAGAGGTCTTCTTTGACCTAATCAAGAAGAAAATCAACAAAAGCTTTGTTAACTT
Organism: Platanthera guangdongensis; assembly: GCA_039583875.1. NCBI lineage: Eukaryota > Viridiplantae > Streptophyta > Magnoliopsida > Asparagales > Orchidaceae > Platanthera > Platanthera guangdongensis. The sequence goes on along the minus strand of CM077160.1, from coordinate 120,236,691 downwards.
TGGCAGGATTCTTGGAGTTTTTCTGCAGACAAAGTGCCCTGCCTTGCTGGTCTCCTCTGGAGTTCACATTAATGCCTCCAAGAGACTTACCTGTGCCCTCTTTGGCAAGTGGGACAGGCAAATAAGCAAGCCCAGCAGGCCCTCCTCTAGTGCTCCTTCAGGCACCAGGACTCAAAGAGTCACTCTCCCACAGGTCTCTGCTCCTGCAGAAGACCTGGCTGCTGCTGTGCTGCCTCTTCTCCTCCTCCAATTCCAACCCTACCTCTTCCATCCACTATTCCAGCTCCATCCACCATTACCATATCCAGCCCATCTCCAACATCAACTCCCTCTCCAGACCCCATTCTACCTCCACCAGCAGACCACTTCCAACCACTGTTCTCATACCCTCCACCAGATATCACCTCTTCACCATCCATACCATCCTTCACTCTTCTGGATGATTCCTTCATGGATGATTCCCCCTCATCTCCTCCTGAGTTACCCTCCTCCTCCACTTCATTCCAAGATCTCCTCCACCACATTATTGATCAACCAACTTTCACTCCATCCATCTCCATTCCCTTGTCCTCCATATCCACCATCCCAATACCTCAGCCATCCATACCACCACTCTCCAGCCCTCCACTTCCAGCCTCTTCAGCTATTCCTATTCCATCTACCTCTGCTCCAGCAGTTGAGCAAGTAGACCTCTCAGCCCTAGCTGATAGGTTGTATGAGCTAATTGCCCCCAGGCTCTCTCTACTCTTGGAGACCTCATTGGCTCCTCTACACTTGTCAGTGGCAGCCCTCTCTACCAGGCTTTCCTCCCTCCTTCCTCAGGCAACACCTCCAGCAGTGTGCCTTGATACAGATGTCTCTGCATCTAGGCAGTGGGAGATGCCCTATGAAGCAAGCTTTCATGCTGTTGCTGCTGCTGTTTCTGCTCCTGCTGTTGATCATACTGCTGCTGCTGCTGATGTTTCTGTGTCTGCAGCTACTTCTGCTCCTGCTGCTGTGTCTCCTACTGCAGTTCTGGCAATAGACCTAAAGTCTTTGCTTTCTGCCTTTGATACTGCCTTCTTCAGTTGCTTGCCAGAGAGTAATGCTGTCCAGCCCTCAGAAGACCTATCCAAGACACTGGTGCCTTTCTCTAGCTGTGACCCCAGCATTCTCTCTTCTTTTGTACACTCAGTGATTGCTGCTACTGGAGATATTGCTGCTGCTGCCTCTTCTGAAGAAAGGATTGTTGATGCTGCTGCTGAAGATATTCTTTCTGCTGCACATATATCCAAGGATCTTCTGATGACAGAGGCCACTGATGTTGAGCCTGCTGCAGAGTTTGATGATGTTACTGCTGTTATCAATGAAGTTGTTGCTGCTATCACCTCTCCAGCTTCTGTGGCTGTCAGTGAATCTGTTGTTGAGAGTGAATCTATTGTTACTGTTGTGAGTGAGACTGTTACAGTTGCTGCTGTTGTCACTAGTCCAGTATCTGCTGTTGCTGCTGTATTTGCTTCTGTTGCACCCTCTCCATCTGCTGCTCCATATGCTGCTGCCCCTACTGCTGCTGCTGTTTCAGCTTCTGCCTCTTCTGCCTCTGTTCAGCTGAAGAAAGACTTGATGAAAAGAATAGATGCTTTATATGATGACCAGAGTTCTGAATCTGATGAGTACAAAACAGACTCTGATGATTTATCTGCTACTATTGCCAGGAAAAGGAAGGCAAGGAGCAAGGCAATGAAAAGGGTTCCTCCTACAAAAGTCAAGGATAATAATGACATTCCATACTATATCTTTCATAACTGCCAAATTACTGAACATTGGATGCAATATTCCAAAAACTAGCTGAAAGCCATGAAGAAGAAGAGAAAGTATGAGAAGGGCTCCTCCCAGTTCCAGCACCCTCATCCTCCTCCACCACCTCCTCCTGATGCAGGTGCAGGTGGAAGCTCTGCAAGTCAAGCCCCAGCTAGAAGCCAGGCTCCCTATCAACCCCATGCCAGATCCTACCAAAGGGAAAGCCAATCTAGGGGTTCTTATTCTAGGAGAGGAGGATACAGGGGTACTCAAAGAGATATTCAAGTTTATTCCAAAGGGTATTCCAGGCAGCACCCATATTCTAGGGGAGGACATGGTACTTCTGATACATCAACTGGTCCTTTCCCTTATAAGCTAAAAGAGACTGTGACTGTCAGGCCTCCTCAAGACAATCCTTCCAACAGGTATGAGCCACCTGTACCCTTTGAGGACCCTGAGAATAACCCAGCTGCTTGGACTGCCAGGTTGAAAGAATTGGCTGCATTAGATCAGATAAAGAAGGCCAGAGATCAAGGACTAGATACTTCCAACATTTCTATAATGTCTGAGCAAAGACAAAAAGAGTTAGAGAAATATGCTTCCAGCAAATTCTTTGATGCAGACAGATATATGGAATTGCATCCTGCTGCTGTGGTTCCCAGGCCTACAAAGCAAACCTACTTGGGTGCAGCAGATGACACCAGATCCAACAAAGAAGCCCTGAACCCTAACAGAGAAATCAAAATGGTTAAAGGCAAAGAGAAGAAGTGACTTTGTAAGGTGACAATCTTTGGATTTTCTGACTGCTATCTGGATGCCATATATATATATATATCTGTGATGTTTATGCAATGTCTAGCTGTTGTTTTTATGCTTTTCTGATTGTATGATGTTATTTGAATTTTTCCAAAGTCTGTAAATAGTAATCCTAACCCAAATAGGGGGAGATTGTTGGAACACCCTATTACTAATTTGGGTCAGGATCACTATGTCTCTAGGAACCTTTGCTTGACCTCCTGTATAGCTTAAAAGGTCAATTAGAATTGAGTCTAAGAGTTAGAAGTCTAGGTTTGGAAGCTGCCCTGAAGACCAAGTTTTTCTATCTGGAGACTAAGTCTGATCGTCGAGCTCAGCACGACGATTCGTCGAACTCCAATCGACGATCGTCTAGCTCAACTTCGACAGATCGTCGAACTCCATTCGACGATCGCTGAGCTCAACTTCATAATATCGTCGAACTCCATTCGACGATCGGTGAGATCAGTTCGGCGATTTTGACTCTGCCTTGGATCTTTATCTCTGAGCTCAGTTCGACGATCTTTGAGCTCAGATCGACGATTATTTTGCTGCTTAAGTTTTCCAGATCGCTGAGCTCAGCTCGACGATAGTAGAGCTCAGTTCGACGATTTCAGATAACTTCTAGAATTCAAATTCAAATCAGTTAGGAGTTATTCTGCAATTAATTCAGAGATTTGCTAGCTGTTTACATTCAATTCTGGAACAAGTTTCAAGAGATTTTTCAAGGAATAATTCTGTGGACTTTCCTCCAGAAGAGATTATGCAATTAAGGATGCAATCAATGCAGACCAACGGCTATCCTTGACAGAGAATGATATTCTATTCTGGAACAGAGAATAGAAGACATAATGTTTTTTGAATCAATACAGAGAACAAGATAGAGAACACACAATACATATTACAAGAAATACTCAAAAATCTTCTGTCAAAAAGAATTCTGAAGAACACTCATCCAAGGAGATCTAGTTTTCAATCTTCAGATCTCTTCATATTTCAAAGTGTTCAAGGCCAACATCATTTCAAGACTCCAGACACTCAACATTTCAGCCATTGCTGAAACTATCTATTGCTGGAGTTCTATCTTTGAAGGCCTATCACCCTCAGCAAAGCTTTTCTTCCTGAAGATCTCAAGGACTCAGGGGGAGCTTTGACATCAATCCACATAGTCTTCTCAGTTGTTTGAGAAAGAGAAGACTGTCATCAATCTCTCACCCCCACTCTGTAAAGGGTTTTTCAAACTCCCTTCAAAAGTTTGAACCTGGTTTTTGAGCACCTTGTCAAAAGCTCATTGGTGGCAAGACACCTGAGCAAAAAATCTGCTTTGGTTTTTGAGCACCTTATCAAAAGCTCATTGGTGCCCAGGACACCTGATCAACTCATCCTGCAGTGGATTCCTACCTAGGGTGGTAGAAGAGTGGATGTACCGAAGTTTGGGGAACCACTATATTTCCTTGTGTCTTCTGGTTCTGCTTGTTTACTTTTTGTTTCTGGCCTTGATTCTCTCTGTGCTTAGTTTTTGTTTAGCTTAGTGTTGTAGTTAGATTCTTTATTACTTCCCTGCTGACACAGATTACAACAATTGTTGTAAAAGCTTGTAAAAAGTTTTTAAGCACCATATACTCTATTCACCCCCCTCTAGAGTATATCAGATCTAGTTGCACTTTCACACAAGATGGCCAGAAAGGACTTCAGAAGGAGATCATACAAGGAGCATGATAAGCCAAGGTATGATAAGTCAATTAATAATAAAGAGATTGTTTGCTTTGGTTGTAGGAAACCCGGGCACATAGTTCCTGACTGTCCAGAAAACAAAAACAAGGACAGAAGGGACAAGAAAGAAAGAAGAAAGGAGAAAGACTCCAAAAGGAATGGCAATGGCAAACCCTCATCAAGCAAAAACAAACATACAAGAAAGGGGTTTGTTGCTGAATCCTGGAGTGAGACTGAAGAGGAGTCAGAAGCCTCATCCAGCTCCAGTGATGATGAAGATGATGTAGAAGAAAAAGAGTTCTGCATGATGACAATCAATGACTCACAACATAATTCAGATGAAGAGGAGTCAGAGTCAGATTCAGAGACTCAACCTGAAGAAGATCAGGTAATTAGTTCATTTGATTTTAATTCAGAGGACTTTAAATCTGAATTTAAAGCATTATGTTTAGACCTGCTAAAATCTGAGAAAGAAATTATCTCCCGCAGAAATCATTTATCTGAACATAATACTTTAAAGTCAGAAAACCTCAAACTCTCTCAGGAGTTGGAGTGCTGTAGGGAGCAGATAGCTTCACTAAAAAGTGAGCTATCTGAGGCCAAGAAGCTTGAAGAATCCCTTAATGGGAGAAGTATCAAGCTGATGGACATCACAAGCACAGTGAACTCCAGATTTAATAGTACACTGGGCTTGGGTGCTTCATCCAGCCAACCCATAGTTCTAACAACTCCAATCAAATTCATTTCTGATAAAGGAAAGGGAGTTGTAGAGGTAGCTAGGAAAAATTCTGATCTGCCCCAGAAAACTAAGTCCCAGCAGAAATCGTCGAACGGAGATAGACAATCGCCAAATGCAGATCGACGATCGTCGAACGCAGATCGACGACCTCAGGCAAAATCGTCGAACTCAGGTCGACGATCTCAAGTTCCTGAACTCTGCTATAGTCGACCGTCGAACGGAGCTCGACGATCTGACCCAAGATCGTCGAACACAGCTCCAAGATCGTCGAACAGAGGTCAGAGCTCTGGAAATTTTTTCAATGGCAAATCAAAATCCAATCATAAGGGTCCTTCATCCCAAATCTTTAACCCTTATACTGAATGGATTATACCTCCAAGGAGATATCATCCTGAAGGATATAAGAGTCAACCTGGGATGTCTTTTATTTCAGAATTCAAAGGTTATCAACCTAGGCACAAGGTAAACTGGGTCAAAAACAAATGAATTATCTTATGTGCAGGTGAAAACCTATCCAACATCTAACCAGCAATGGTACTTGGATAGTGGGTGCTCTAAGCACATGACAGGGAACAAGGACAACCTCACATCCTTTAGAGCCAAGCTTTGACCCAAAGTTATCTTTGGTGATTCAAACTTTGGACAGACTAAAGGATATGATGCAGTCCAGATTGGATCAGTAACATTCAAGAAGGTAGATTATGTGGAAGGACTGAAGCACAACTTAATAAGCATCAGTCAGCTGTGTGATGAAGGCTACCAGGTGACCTTCAGCAAAGCTCTATGCAAAATCAAGTTAGAAGACAACACAACTGTGTTGATAGGTAAAAGGAAAGGTAACATCTATCTAGTAGATTTTTTTTCAACTGATGTAGTTATTTGCCTATTCAATTCTGTTTGTAGACCAAATATTTTATGGTATAAGAGACTAGGACACCAAAATCTTAGAACTATTGCTAGGCTATCCAAGGACAACCTTGTCAGAGGACTACCTTCTGGCCCCTACAAGAAGGAAGGACTCTGCAGGGCTTGTCAATTAGGCAAGCAAACTAAAAACAGCTTTAAGTCACTTAATAAGAGTGATCACCTAGGATATTGTATCTGTTACACATGGATCTATTTGGACCCATCACAGTACAAAGCCTAGGAGGGAAATCTTACACTTTATTAGTTGTAGATGACTTCTCTAGATTCACTTAGGTGTTCTTTCTAAGAAAGAAGTCTGATAACTTTAAGTGTCTGACAAAGTTTCTCAAATGTATACAGATTGAGTTCAATACTCACATTGCCCTGATTAGAAGTGATCATGGGACAGAGTTTGATTCTCTTCTTATGCAAGAGTTCTGTCAGAGTGAAGGGATCAGGCATACTTTCTCAGCTCCTAGAACTCCTCAACAAAATGAGGTAGCTGAAAGGAAAAATAGAACCCTTATTGAATCTGCCACTACATTGTTGTCAGATGCTCAACTTCCTCTATCCTTTTGGGCAGAGGCAGTGAACACCCCCAACTATGTGCTGAATAGAAGTTTGATACATAAACTAAAGGGAAAGACTCCCTATGAATTACTCAAAGGGAAGAAACCTAAAGTTGATTATCTTAGAGTTTTTGGTTGTATTTGCTACATACATAATAATGACAAGAAATATTTAGCAAAATTTCAAGCTAAAGCTGATGAAGGAGTGTTTTTGGGATACTCCATGATCAGCAAGGCTTATAGGGTTTATAATAAATCATCTCTAAAAATTGAGGAATCTGTTCATATATCATTTGATGAATCTAACATGTCTTTCAAGGAGAAGATCCCTTCTACCATAGAACCTTTGCAGGAACATTCTCTAGTTGAAGACATGAACAAGTTACAGGTTACTCAAAAGGATGAAAGCAGTGAAGATGAAGAAAGTGTTCAACATATTGAAGAACAACTTGAAGAGCCAGTTGTTGTACCACAAGAGGAAACAACAACACAGGTTGGTGAACAATCAACACCCCATGTTGATTTAATAACATCAAGAGACCATCCAATTTTCCAAATAATTGGAGATATCTCAGCTGGTGTGCAAACCAGAAATCAGGTCAACCAAAACCTGTTGCACACCTGCTTCCTATCTCAAATTGAACCTCAGTCCATTCAAGATGCAGAGCAAGATCCACACTGGATCATTGCAATGCAAGAAGAGTTGCATCAATTTGAAAGGAACAAAGTATGGGAACTAGTGCCAAAGCCTAAGGATCACTCCATTGTTGGAACAAAGTGGGTGTTCAGAAACAAACTGGATGATCAAGGAGTAATTGTAAGGAACAAGGCAAGGCTAGTTGCTCAGGGATATTCTCAAGAAGAAGGAATAGACTACGACCAGACTTTTGCACCAGTTGCAAGATTGGAAGCCATCAAAATCTTTTTAGCTTATGCAGCACATAAAGGCTTCAAGGTATATCAGATGGATGTCAAAAGTGCATTCCTAAATGGAGACATCAAAGAGGAAGTATATGTCAGACAACCTCCAGGTTTTATCTCTCCAACTTATCCTGATTATGTTTTTAGATTGAACAAAGTATTATATGGTCTCAAGCAAGCTCCTAGAGCATGGTATGAGACCCTAACATGCTTTCTTTTGGAAAATGGATTTATAAGGGGTAGAGTAGACCAAACTCTTTTCATTAGAACCCATAAGTCCCATACCCTACTAGTGCAGATCTATGTAGATGATATTATTTTTGGTTCTACTGACTCAAAATTGTGCAGAAGGTTTTCCAACCTAATGCATTCTAAATTTGAGATGAGTAGCATGGGTGAGCTATCTTTCTTCCTAGGATTGCAAGTCAAACAACATGCTGAAGGCATCTTTATCTCTCAAACCAAGTATGCAAATGAATTGGTTAAGAAATTTGGCATGTCTGAAGCATCTTGTATGAAAACACCTATGCCTACTAATGCTGTATTGGATGCTGATGAACATGGGAAACCTGTTGATCATACAACATATAGAGCAATTATTGGCTCTTTACTGTACCTTACAGCTAGTAGAGCAGATATAATGTTTGCTACATGTATATGTGCTAGGTTCCAAGTAAGCCCTAGAGAGTCACACCTAACACTAGTTAAGAGGATTCTCAGGTATGTTAAAAGTTGTCCAAATCTAGGTCTCTGGTATCCAAAAGATTCAGCATTTGATTTAACTGGATTTTCTGATGCTGATTATGCTGGATGCAGAATTGACAGGAAAAGCACCAGTGGAACTTGCCAGTTCCTTGATGACAGACTTGTCTCCTGGTTCTGTAAGAAACAAACTTATGTGTCAACTTCAACTGCTGAAGATGAATATATGGCTGCAGGCAGTTGTTGTTCACAAATCTTATGGATTCAAAACCAACTCCTAGACTATGGCTACAACTTAGAGAAGTCTAAAATCTTTTGTGATAACACCAGTGCTATTTCTATAGCTCAAAATCCAGTCCTCCATAGTAGGACAAAACACATAGAGATTAGGCATCATTTCTTAAGGGATAATGTTGAAAAGAATAAAATTGAACTACAATATATCCCAACTGATTTACAAAGGGGAGATATTTTCACCAAGCCCTTGGATGAAAAGAAACACACCTTCTTCCTAAATCAGTTAGGAATGTTAGATGAAGGAAATCTTAAATAATATTCAAGATTTTAAAAGTTTAAAAATTGACTAAGACTAGGCAAACATCTTGATTTTTCTTAGTGTCTAGAGTGTTTTTCTGATCTCTGAACTGCGCTCGACGATTTTCCCCAAGATCGTCGAATAGAGATCGACGATTTCTGAAATCGTCGATCTGAGTTCAGCGTCTCTCAGATAGTATTAACTATCTTTTCCGGTCAGCGATCATCGAACGGCGCTCGATGATTTTGTTCTCTGAACGATCGTCGAACAGAGCTCGACGCTCTCCAATATCGTCGAACGGAGATCGACGATGTTGAAGACTCTTCAGATTCCTTTAGAAGCCTCGATCGTCGAACTGAGTTCAACGATCTTTCCATTTCTGCGTCGAACCCTAATATAAAATTCATTTTTCGCCATCATTCTCCTTTGCGCATTCGATTTCTCTGCAAGAACTTTCTTTCCCTCCAAACATTTCTGCACTTGGTCGTTTTGTTTGTTGAATCTTTGCAGGTAACCATGGCTGTTTCTGTTGCTGTTCTCGCCGCCATGAAATTTGATGCTGGCTTCGACATAGACATGGAATCCTTCAGCACAACAGACCAGGTTTTCAGGACATCTTGGGGTTATTCAAAAAGCAGAACCTTACTGCAATCATGACTACAAGGATTAAGCTTGCTTCTGATGAAATCAAAGAGTGGGTCTACACTGCCCACAATCAGGACCACAACACCATTGTTTGATCAATCTCTGGCACTCAGGTACCTTTGACCCCAACAATTCTAACAGAGGTTTTTGAGTTAAGAATTGGTGGAGATTCTACTGACTTGTCTGGAGAAGAATATGATGACTTGCTTGCCAGAATGGGTCACTCTGAGGCTAACCCTAGCAAGCTATTGAAAAAGAATCTTTTTGTGGAATACAGATTCCTGGCTGATGTAGTTGGGAAGGTCCAACTGGCTAAGCACTCTGCTCATGATACAATCTCCAGGTATCAGCTCTGCCTAATGGGAGCCCTAGTAGACAGGAAGAACCTGAATTGGGGAGAGGTATTCTTTGACCTCATTAAGAAGAAGATCAACAAAAGTTTTGTAAACTTTGGAAGGATATTAGGCATTTTTCTGCAGTATAGGTGCCCTGCATTGCTGGTATCCTCTAGGATTCACATAAATGCATCCAAGAGACTGTCCTGTGCCCTTTTTGGTAAATGGGATAGACAGATCATCAAGCCCAGCAGGCCCTCCTCCAGCACTCCTTCAGGCACTAGGACTATCAGAGTCACTTCCCCACAGGTCTCTGCACCTGCAGATGACCTGCCTGCCTGCTGCCTCTCCTCCTCCTACTCCTCCAATTCCATCTCTTCCCATTCCATCCACCATTCAAACTCCATCCACCATCATCATCTCTAGCCCATCTCCAACATCCATACCATCTCCAATCCCTACTCTTCCAACCCCAGAAGACCAATTCCATCCTTTATACTCCTACCCTCAACCAGATGCCACTTCATCACCCTCCATTCCCTCCTTCAACCTCATTGATGATTCCTTCATTGATGATTCACCATCCTCTCCTCCTGAGCTACCCTCATCCTCAACATCCTATCAAGCTCTTCTGCAAGAAATCATTGACCAACCCACCTTCACCCCATCTATCTCCATCCCACTGTCCTCCATATCCACCTTACCAATACCTCAACCATCTCTTCCCCCACTCACTAGCTCTCCACTACCATCATCAACAGCTACACCTCCATCCTCTACCTCTGCTCCAGTCACTACTAAGCAAGTAGACATTCCATCCCTTGCTGACAGGCTTTATGAACTACTAGCCCCCAGGCTATCTCTTCTTTTGGAGACCTCCTTGGCTCCATTACTCCTGTCAGTGGCAGCCCTCTCTGCCAGGCTCTCCTCTCTTTTCCCTCAGGCAGCCCCTTCAGCAGTGTGCCTTGATCCAGCCATGTCTGAATCTAGGCAGGGGGAGATGCCCTATGAAGTGAGCCTGCCTGCTGCTGCTCTTGCTGTTTTAGTGAGCCTGTCTGCTACTGCTGCTATTGCTGTTTCTTCAGCTCCTGTTACTGCTGCTCCTGCTGCTGTGTCTCAAGATCCAGTTTCTCCTACTGCTGTAGTCTTTGCAATAGACCTCAGGTCTTTGCTCTCAGAATTTGATTCTATATATTTCAGATGTCTGCCAGAGATAGTTGCTATCCAGCCCCCAGAGGATCTGTCCAAGGCCCTTGTGCCATTCTCTTGCTGTGACCCCAACATCATCACTTCATTTGTCCACTCAGTTTATGCTGCTGCTACTTCTGCTGAAAGCATTGCTGTTGTTTCTGATGTTGCTGCCCCTCCTGCTGTTGAAAATTCTGTTGATAATATTGATGTTACTGCTGATGAGCCAATTTCTAAGGAGATCCTTATGACAGAGGCACATGAGTTTGAACCTTCTGTATTTTCTGCTGATATTTCTGCTACTGATATTGCTGTTAGTGAAACTGTTGCTGCTGCTGTTGTTACTTCTCCAGAACCTGTAGTATCTGCTGTTGTTGTTACCGTTTCAACTTCAACTGCCACACCTTCTGTATCTGCTGTTGTCACTACTGCTACTGCCTCAACCTCTGCTGCCTCATCTGCTTCAATCCAGCTCAAGAAAGACTTGATGAAGAAGATTGATGCCCTTTATGATGATCAGAGTTCTGAAAGTGATGAGTTCAGAACAGATTCTGATGATTCTTCTGCTACCATTGCCAGGAAGAGAAAGGCAAGGAGCAAAGCCATGAAGAGAGTACCTCCTGCCAAGGTCAAGGATAACAATGATATACCATACTATATTCTTCATGATTGCCCCATCACTGAGCACTGGATGCAGTACTCAAAGAATCAACTCAAAGCAATGAAGAAGAAAAGGAAATATGAAAAGGGCTCTTCTCAATTCCAACATCCTCATCCTCCTCCACCACCTCCTCCTGATGCAGGTGCAGGTGGAAGTTCAGTTGGTCAACCCCCTGCTAGAAGTCAAACTCCCTATCAGCCACATGCTAGATCCTACCATAGGGGAAGCCAATTCAGGGGTTCTCAATCCAGAAGAGGAGGATATAGAGGCAATCAAAGAGAAGTCCAGGTTTACTCCAAAGGATACTCAAGGCAACATTCATACTCCAGAGAAGGACAAATCTCATCTGACACCACCTCTGGTCCTTTTCCCTATAAATTGAAGGAAACTGTTTCATCCAGGCCTCCTCAAGATAACCCTTCTAATAGATATGAGCCACCAGTACCTTTTGAAGACCCTGAGAACAATCCAGCTGCTTGGACTGCAAGGATGAAAGAGCTTGCTGCACTGGATCAGATCAAGAAAGCTAAAGAGCAAGGAAGAGACTCATCCAACATCACTATAATGTCTGAACAAAGAAAGAAAGAGTTGGAAAAATATGGGTCAAGTAAATTTTTTGATTCTGACAGGTACATGGAACTGCATCCTGAAGCTGTAGTCCCCAGGCCCAAACAGTAAACCACCTTAGGTGCAGCAGATGATACAAGATCAAAGAAAGAAGCCCTCAACCCCAACAGAGAAATCAAACTCATTAAAGGCAAGGAAAAGAAATGACAATGTAAGGTGACAATCATCTTAACTTCTGGTTATTATCTGTGATGATATATATATGTCTGTGATTCTGCAATGACCAGTCTTTTGCTTTTCTGTATTGATGCTTGTATGTTGTTATTTAATTTTTCCAAACTCTGTAAATAGTAATCCTAACCCAAATAGGGGGAGATTGTTGGAACACCCTATTACTAATTTGGGTCAGGATCACTATGTCTCTAGGAAACCAATGTTTGACCTACTGTATAGTCCTAAAGGTCAATTAGAATTGAGTCTAAGGGATAGAAGTCTAAGTTTGGAAGCTGCCCTCAAGACCAAGCCTTTTTCAGTTTGAGACTAAGTCATTTCGTCGAGCTCAGCATGACGATTTGTCGAACTCCGATCGACGATCGTCTAGCTCAACTTCGACAGATCGTCGAACTCCATTCGATGATCGCTGAGCTCAACTTCCACAAATCGTCGAACTTCATTCGACGATCGGTGAGCTCAGTTCGACGATCTTGACTCAGCTTTGGATCTCTATCTCTGAGATCAGTTCGACGATCTTTGAGCTCAGATCGATGATATTTTGTTGCAGTATAAGTCCATTTAGCTGAGCTCAGTTCGACGATAGCAGAGCTCAGTTCGACGTTTTCTGATAACTTCAAGGATTTTCAAGATTCAAATTCAGATCAGTTAAGGAGTTATTCTGCAATTAATTCAGAAGATTTTCTAGCCGTTTTCATTTATTTCTGAACCAAGTTTCAAGGGATTTTCAAGGAATATTTCTGTGGACTTTCCTCCAGAAGACATTTTGTAATTAAGGATGCAATTAATGCTGGCCAACGGCTATTCTTGACAGAGGATGTTTTTCTATTCAGTACAAGAGAATAAAAGTAGATTTTTTTTTGAATCTCTCAGATAGACAGACAGAAAGACAGACATCAATAATCTTCAAAACAAAAGAACAAAATATTCTCTGTCTCAAAGAATTTTCAAGAACACACATCCAAGGAGATCAAATTTTCTGAAATCCTCAGATCTCTCTTGTCTCAAGTGTTCAAGGCCAACATCTTTCAAGACTCCAGACATCCAACATTTCAGTTGTTGCTGAAATCATCTATTGCTGGAGATCAACTTTTGAAGGCCTATCACCCTACAGCAAAGCTTCTTTTCCTGAAGATTTCAAGGACTCAGGGGGAGCTTTGACACCATCAATCCACATAGTCTTCTCAGTTGTTTGAGAAAGAGAAGACTTCCATCACTCTTTCACCCCCATCTCTGTAAAGAGTTTCTCAAACTCGCTTCAAAAGTTTGAGCTTGGTTTTTGAGCACCTTGTCAAAAGCTCATTGGTGGCAAGACACCTGATCAAAAAATCTGATTTGGTTTTTGAGCACCTTATCAAAAGGTCATTGGTGCCCAGGACACCTGATCAACTCATCCTGCAGTGGATTCCTACCTAGGGTGGTAGAAGAGTGGATGTACCCAAGTTTAGGGGAACCACTATATTTCCTTGTGTCTTCTGGTTTGCTTGTCTTTATTTTTGTTTCTGGCTGTGATTGTTCTGTGATTAGCTTATGATTAGTTTAGCTCTGTGACTAGATTTATTAACTGCTTCCCTGCTCACTCACATTACAACAATTGTTGTAAAAAATTTTCAAGCACCATATACTCTATTCACCCCCCTCTAGAGTATATCAGATCTAGCTGCACTTTCACAAACCCTCAAGTCTTTTGGTGGGAGACTTGCAAGCAGAATAATTTTGAAGGGAATTAAAACCCTGTATAGAGGTGGAGTGAAAGGGTGATGAGATCTTCTCTTTCTCAAGTCAAATGAGAAGACTTGTGGATTGTTGTTTAGCAGCTTTGCTCCCCCTGAGATGTAGAATGATTCAGGAAGAATGCTGGAGCACTGCTTCAGGGTGATAGGTCTTCAAAGACCTAGAATTCCAGGTCCAGAGAAAGTCTCCAGGAACTTCTTGTGACTGATATGAATGTATTGTCTTTGAAGTTATCCTGAGTAAAAGCAGATGAAGAAGACTCTTGATATTGATGTAGTGTTCTTCTTCTTCTTCTTCTTGATCAGTTTTTCTCTAGGCCAAGAATGAATTCCTTTTTTTTTGTATTGTCCGAATCACTGTCTGTCTTTTTGTTTTGTTGTATGTTGTGTCACTGTATTACTGACTATTTCTGTATATATCTGTCTCATAAGAAACATTCGAATTTTGAATATCGAGCAGTAATGACAGACGGCCTAGAAAGGAAGCAGCAATTAATTATTTCCCCAACTGTTTCCATGGGAAAATGGCATGTAATAATCCAGGATTAACTGCGCATTCTAACGGTAGTATGCTGTGAAGAACTGCCATTAAATGTCCAGGAATCAACGCCATGGAGTAAGATGGGAACGGAAGAAGACCTAGTCTGGAATCGTCGACCGAAGAACATAATTCGTCTAGCTGAGTTTTGAGTTCGTCGAGCTGAGCCTGAGTTCGTCGAGCTAAGCTGAGTTCGTCGAGCTAAGCTGAGTTCGTCGAGCTGACAGTCTTCATTCGTTGAACAGACAATCTTCAATATCAGACAAACATTATTCGTTGAGCAGAGAACCAAATTCGTCGAGCTGAGAATAAAATTTGTTGAACTGAGAAAAGTTCTGGACTTGTACGAAATACTCTGCATCTGCTGAAATGCTGTGTCGACACAACTTATTGTCGACAGATTGATATTGGTGTCGACACAAATCCTCTGGTGTCGACATAAGCTGGTGTCGACTGAAATTCTGGTGTCGACACAAATAGTCTGGTGTCGACACAAACCCTAAGTGTCGACACAGATTCTCTGAGTACAAAGATTGTCGAGTAGATATTAGCATTCGTCGACCTGAGAAGCTGTGAACTTGAGGTCCAAGTTCATCGAGCTCAGAATATAATTCGTCGACCAAAGCATGAAGCTGGACTTAGAGAAATTCTGAAGTAGTCCTGAAAAGCTTGAGGTAGAATCCCAGTGTTCGTCGAGCAAAGAACATAGTTCGTCGAGCTCAGTACTGCGAATTATCTCACGATGGTCGAACGTAGAACTCCCTTCGTCGAGCTGAGTTCGACGAACGTCGAACTCATTTCACTTAGTCTGAAAAACTGATAAATCTGGAGTTCCTGATGGTCTTGAAGAAGGCTGGTCCATCTGAAGTTGAGAAAAAGGACTGTCCTAGACTCTAAGATAAAAACTTGACTCAGACTATACATGATGGGTCACATCCTAAGTCAGTGAACCTAGCCCAAATCAACTAGGGATCCAACAATCTCCCCCTATTTGGATGAGGTCACTAACAGAGACTCCAAGCAAAGAATAAATAGAAAAACAAAGCAAAATTAAGAGATATATCTGGCAGAGAATTTACAACACATGCATCAGATATATATATATACATACAGGCTTTGTTTTAATGCAAGAAACAGTCTGAAATAGAAGCAAAAATGAAATAACCACAAAATTACTTCTCTGTCTTCTTCTGTTTTGGCTTGTATTCTGGTGCTTTATCTCCTGGCTTCTTGAAAATGATTTCCCTATTGGGATTTGAAGCTTGAGCCTTGGTCATAGTCATGTCAGCTGCCCCTATGATGTTCAGTGAAGTGGATATGGGGACAACTGCTTCTGGGTGAAGATGCATGTACTCATCAACATTGAGTAGCTTGTTTGCTTTCCCAAACCTCTTTAGCTCATCTCTCCTGTACTGAGACATAGTAGTTAAGCCTGTTGTGTCCTTGCCTTCAGCTTTAGCTTTGTTGATTAGAGATAAGCCAATGATCTCTTGGAACCTTGCCATTCTGGCTGTGTTGGCTGTTTCTGGATCTTCAGGAGGAGAATAGGGCCTTTCAGCTTCATGTTCCTTGGATCCCTGGTGCTGCTGCTGCTGTTGTTGAGGGTGTTGACTGCCTGAAGATGGTGGCCTTGGCTGACTACCACCAGAGGATCTCCTTGTTTGTCTTTGATAAGTTTGAATAGGAGCAGATCTCTGAGAGCCAGAGCCAGAGGCACCTGCTGCTGGAGGAGGAGGAGGAGGAGGATCCTTTCTGTATCTATGAACTGGGGGAGGAGAGTATCTCCTGCTTCTCTTCCTCTCTTTTTGCTGGTTCTTTGATAGCCACATCTATGCAGGCATCCCTTTGTAAGGAGCAACATTGTGCAGAATATAGTATGGAGTGTCTGCAGTGGGATTAGGCTTGGGAGCAGGAGGAGGAGGAGCCTTCCTTTTCTTAGAGAGCAACTTCTTTTTCTTTTTAGCAGCCTCCTTATCTGATTCATCATCATCATCATCATCAGAATCTGAACTCTAAGGGTTGTCATACAGAGCATTCAACTTCCTCAGAGCGGCATCAGGAATGATAAGAGGTTTTTTCTTGAGGGAGGATAGAAGGTTCAGAGGGTGAGGGTTCAACAGCAGTAGAGACAGAGCTTGCAGCTGCTGCCTTATTCTCTTCTTCAATGTCTGCCAGAATGAGCTCATCCAGATCAGGCATGGGAGAATCATCCATGACAAAATCTGGGACAGGGCAGATTTCTGGAATAGACACAGGACTTGGAACAGCAGTAGGAGCAGCAAAGGTGTCACAAAGTTGCTTGGCAACTGCTGGACTAGCTGGAGAGGTATACTGGACAATAGACAAATATGGCTTAGCAACCTCTACTGAAGGAAGCTTCATATATACATGATCAAAGAGATGAAGTATCTCAGATAAATTAACTGTGGGATTTATAAGGAAATCGCCAGCAGTTGTTATTGAATCTACTGACTCATCAAAGCTACTATCAGTGTCCATGAATTGAATAAAATCAATTGCTGTATCTGTATTATCAAAGACTGTATCTGTATTATCTGTATCTATATTAACTGTATCAACTGTATCAACTTCTGCAACTGCTGCACCAACTTCATCATGGAGCATCTCCCCCTGCCTGGGTTCAGGAGAACCTGGAGCCAGGCCCCTGAATGAAGAGGGGGCAGCAGAAAGGGCTGTGATTTGTGCAGATAAAGAATTAATGGAATTTACTAGAAGTGTAATGGCCTCTGTGATGAGGGATTGAATAAGAGGAGTCAGAAGAGAGATGATGGAGGGAATGTTGGAGGAGTCCAGAAGTGGAGAAGGAGTGGTGGAGGGGATAGAAGCAGAGGAGGAATGAAGAATATGAGGAGGGGATAATGGAGGGAGAACAAGTGGTGGTTCAGTGGGTATTGTGTAGGATGGAATAGTGGATAGGTGTGGGGGAAGAGGGGATTGAGGAGGTGAGGGAATATGTGTGTCAGTGGGGGAAACTGGAGGTGTAGGGATAGGTGCAAGATCAAGCAGTGGAGATTGATGTTGGGGTGGAGCCAATTTAGGTGCAGGAGGAGTGGGAAGAGATTTGGGAGGAGGAATGACCTCTTCAGTGTCAGGGTGGGGAGTGACCTTGACGGTCCTTGTGCTCTCAGAAGCATTGATGGAGGAGGAGGAACCCTTGGAGGGTTTGGTGATGGTCCTCTTCCATCTGCCAAACAAGGCGCAGGTGAGGCGCTTGCTGGCATTGATGAATGTGGTCGGGGAGACCAAACATTCACTGGCCTTTTCCTGGAGGAAAATCCCCAGGATTCTGCCGTAGCAGACTTCCTTCTTGCTTGTTTTCTTCTTGATTAGGTCAAAGAAGACCATGCCCCAGTCGACCTGACGTTTGTTGAGCACTGCGCACATAATCAGGAACTGATGGCGAGTGATATAGTCATGTGCCGAGTGCTTGCCCATCAGAATTTTTCCTACAATGTCGGCCAAGAATTGATAGGCGGCTGACAGTTGCTTCTTCAGAAGCTTATTAGGGTTGCTGCCGGAGAAACTCATTACTTTCAACATATCAGCATATTCCTCAGCGTCCATTTCCAAGTTGTCCTCACCATTGATCAGTCCAAAAATTTCAGAGAGTACTGCTGGAGACAGGGAAATGACAGTGGTTCCAATGTCCTGTCAGATTTCAGTCTTCAGAAACTGTGGCAGTGTACACCCATTCTCTTATCTCGGTTGAGTGTAGCTTGATGCTGCGTGTCATGAAATCCTTAAGATGCAATTCTTCAAGTAATTCTAGGATATAAAGAAAAATTGGATCTGAGTGTTGGAAGGACTCAAAGTCCATGGAGAATGCTGCATCAAACTTCATCGCCGCAAGTGCTCCTGGAGGAATCGCCATTGATGACCTGCAAAGAAAATCACAGAGAAAACGACGATCAAGAGCAAAGGAACTGAAAGCGTGGGACGGAGGTCGAAGAAAACCTAGATATAAGATTTTCATAATATGAATCGACAAGCTCCGTTCCACGAAAAGAGACAGATCTTCGAACTGAGATTGACGAAATAAGTTAGAGGTGAGTAGTTCGTCGAACTCATTTAGAAGAATTGAAAACAGTTCGTCGAACTCCGTTCGATGAAATGGTTTCTGAAGCAAGGTTCGTCGATCTCCGGTCGACGAAAATTGTTTCCACACAGAGAACTCGTCGATCTCCGTTCGACGAGAATCTCTCAAACATTTCCTAATTCGTCGAACTCCGTTCGACGAACTCTGGAAAATTCGTCGAATGCAGACAGAAGTTAATTTAACTCTTCTCCATCAATCATTCCCAGTTGATTTATAAAGAACAGATGGGTTTTCTCATCCAAAGGCTTGGTGAAGATATCTGCTCTCTGTAGATCAGTAGGAATGTGGATCAAGTTAATTTTCTTTTTTTCCACATTATCTCTAATGAAATGATGTCTTATTTCAATATATTTAGTCCTAGAATGATGAACTGGATTCTGAGCTCTAGCAATAGCACTTGTATTATCACAAAATAAGGTTGAATTATTTAAGTTGATACCATAATCTATGAGTTGGTTTTGTATCCATAGCATCTGTGAACAGCAGCTGCCAGCAGCCATATACTCTGCCTCAGCAGTTGATGTAGACATAGATGTCTGCTTTTTGCAAAACCAAGAGACAAGTCTCATACCCAGTAACTGACAAGTTCCAGAGGTACTTTTCCTGTTCACTCTACATCCAGCATAGTCAGCATCTGAGTATCCAGTTAACTCAAATTCTGACTCTGCAGGATACCAGAGTCCTAAACTAGGACAACTCTTTATATATCTCAAAATCCTTTTTAGAAAAATAAGATGAGATTCTTTAGGATTCACTTGGAATCTAACACAAATGCATGTGACAAACATTATGTCAGGCCTGCTAGCTGTTAAGTATAATAGGGATCCAACAATTGCCCTATAATGTTTCTGATCTACAGGTTTACCTGTTGCATCAGAATCCACAACAGCATTGGTAGCCATAGGTGTTTTCATTCCTGAGGCATCACACATCCCAAACTTTTTAATAAGCTCTTTAGCATACTTAGATTGGGAGAGGAAGATACCATCAGGGAGCTGCTTCACTTGGAGACCAAGGAAGTAGGAAAGCTCACCCATGCTACTCATCTCAAATTTGGAATGCATGAGGTCAGCAAAGCTCTTGCATAATTTGGGATCAGTAGACCCAAAAATAGTGTCATCCACATATATTTGTACCAATAAGATTTGGTCCTTATGATGTCTAGTGAAAAAGGTTTTATCTATGGTTCCTCTTGTAAATTTATGCTCTAAAAGAAAGCTAGCTAGAGTCTCATACCAAGCTCTTGGAGCTTGCTTTAAACCATAGAGAGCTTTATGCAATTTGTAAACATAAGAGGGTTGAGTTAGAGAGATAAAACTTGGAGGTTGTTCTACATAAACCTCTTCTTGAAGTACACCATTCAGAAAGGCACTCTTAACATCCATCTGGAATACTTTGAACTTTTTGTATGCTGCATAGGCTAGGAATATTCTAATGGCCTCCAACCTTGCAACAGGGGCAAAGGTTTGGTCATAGTCTATTCCTTCCTCTTGTCTATAGCCTTGGGCAACCAGTCTAGCCTTGTTCCTTACTATGTTCCCTTGTGCATCCAATTTGTTCCTATAGACCCATTTGGTTCCAATAACTGGGTAGTTATGGGGTCTTGGAACCAAATCCCAAACTCTACATCTCTCAAATTGATTTAGTTCCTCTTGCATTGCAAGAATCCAGTGGGAATCTTGCTCAGCTTTATGGATGGTGAGAGGTTCAATTTGAGAGAGAAAACAGGCATGCATCAAGTCTTGATTGTGCTGATGTCTTGTATGTACACCAACTGAAATGTCTCCAATCACTTGAGATCTGGGGTGATCTCTAAGTGTGACAAGATCAGTTTGTGGAGTTGGTTGAGCAACAGCTTCTGTAAATAATTCCTCTTGAGGAATGGTACTGGCTATTGATGGAAGTTCAGTTACTTCCTCTTGGACTTCTTCTTCACTATCTTCAGCAGCCTGTGGAGTAGGATGAGTTGGAACCTCTTGGGTAAGGTTTAGTCCATCCATTGACTCACACATTGGTGAAACCTGCAAAAGACTATTGGTAGAAATGTCTTTCTCCTTATAAGACGTGTTAGCTTCATAAAAAGACACATGGACAGATTCTTCAATTTTAAGGGATGATTTGTTGAAAACCCTATAGGCCTTGCTTACTTGGGAATATCCTAGAAAAATCCCTTCTTCAGCCTTAGCCTCAAATTTTCTAATGTATCTTTTGTTATTAGTGTGGATGTAACATATGCAACCAAAAACTTTAAAGTAAGTGATTTTAGGTTTCTTTTCTTTAAGTAATTCATAGGGGGTCTTATGTTTTAGTTTATGTATAAGACATCTGTTCAGGACATAGTTAGCTATGTTTACAGCTTCTGCCCAAAAGGATAGAGGCATGTAAGCATCTGCTAACAATGTACCTGCAGCTTCAATGAATGTCCTATTTTTCCTTTCAGCAACCCCATTTTGTTGGGGAGTTCTAGGAGCTGAGAAGCACTGCATGATACCTTCCTTCTCACAGAACTCATGCATAAGAAGAGACTCAAACTCTGTGCCATGATCACTTCTGATCAATGCAACATGAGTAGAGAACTCAATCTGTATGGTTCTGAGAAAATCTGTAAGAACTTTGAATGTATCTGACTTAGCTCTCAGGAAGGCTACCCAACTGAATTTGGAGAAGTCATCAACAATGACTAAGGTGCAAGACTTCCCTCATAGGCTTTGTACTGCAATGGGTCCAAAAAGATCCACATGAAGCAGATACAATATCCTAGGTGAATCACTTTTATTAATGGATTTGAAACTAGTTTTAGTTTGCTTGCCTAGTTGACAAGCCCTGCATAGGCTTTCCTTCTTGTAGGGAACAGAAGGTAAACCTCTAACAAGGTTGTCTTTAGATAACCTAGATATGTTCTTAAGGTTTACATGTCCTAGCCTTTTGTGCCATAACACATTTTGGTTACTAGTGATATTGAGTAAATAAATATCAGTTGTGGCAGAAATGAAATCTACTAAATATATGTTTCCTTGTCTAAGTCCAATTAAAACAGTTTGATTTTTATCATTTATAATAGAGCAAGAGGTAGAGTTGAAATGTACCTGATAACCTTCATCACATAATTGACTTATGGATATAAGGTTATGTTTAAGTCCTCTTACATATGTTACCTTTTTGAAGGTCACTGCTCCAATGCTTACTCTTCCATACCCTTCTGACTGACCACTCTTTGAATCTCCAAATATCACCTTTGGTCCTAGCTTGGACTTATAGCTGGAGAGATTTGCTTTGCTGCCAGTCATGTGCTTGGAGCAGCCACTGTCCAGGTACCAGGTCTGACTTAGCCTTGGACAGCTCTTCACCTGTACCTGCATCAAAAAATAAAGCTCAATTGTTCTTGACCCAGGTTACCTTGTGTCCTTGGTTTGGCTGAAAAGTAAAACTAGAAATGACTGATAAGGCAGGTTGAGACTTATACCCTAGAGGGTGATATCTCCTAGGTGGGATTATCCAATCAGCTACTGGATTAAATGTCTTGTTAGTTGTTTTAAAATTTCTATAGGAGAAATGATTTATATTTGGTCGTTCTGAGATCGACGAATTATTGTAAGTTCGTCGACAGAAGTTCGACGAATGGGGATGAGATCGTCGACCTCCACTCATAGAATGACCATGGTCATTTTCTGCGTCCTACGTTTGTCGACCTCTGCTCGACGAACCATACACAGTTCGTCGATCGCAGTAGGACGAATAATTATTTCTGAAGTTTGCGTTCAGCGTTCGTCGATCGGGGTTCGACGATCTTGGGGGATTTCGTCGATCTAAGTTCGAC
Source organism: Platanthera guangdongensis (assembly GCA_039583875.1). Taxonomy (NCBI): domain Eukaryota; kingdom Viridiplantae; phylum Streptophyta; class Magnoliopsida; order Asparagales; family Orchidaceae; genus Platanthera; species Platanthera guangdongensis. Next base: position 120,214,200 of record CM077160.1, on the reverse strand, counting down.
GAATTCTGCTGAACTTGGTTTTTAACAGCTTTCTTCTGTTTTTTGTTTCTATTGTCTAGGGGATTTGACTTGTTTTCTGACCTGACTTTTTCAGTTAGTTTCTCTTTACCCTTAGCAGTGATAAACTTTATGGGAGTATAAAGTATATTCTTCTTTATTATGGGGGGTAAACCTGATGAAGCACCCAAGCCCAGCCTGCCATTTAATCTGGCATTTACTGTGCTTGTGATATCCATCAGCTTGAAGCTTCTCCCATTGAGAGATTGCTCAAGTTGTTTTGCCTCACATAATTCAGATTTTAACTTGATTATCTGTTCATTAGCTAGTGTTAATTGGTCAGTTAGTTTTCTATTTTCTGTGCTGACAGATTCAAGGTTTTCTAGTCTAGTCCTCAAGGTTTTTATTTCTTTCTCTGAGTTTATTAGATCCATGCACATAGTTTTAAATTCTACTTTAAATAAGTCAGAATTGAAATCAAAACTAGAAATCACATGATCAGCCTCTGAGTCTGAGGCACCTTCATCTTCAAAATCCTCTTCTGATCCACAGTTGCTTCTGGAGGCATCTATTGCCATTAGGCACACCTCCTTGGATCTGGCTTCTTCCTCTTCTTCACTGGAGCTGGAGGAGGATGTTTCCTCTTCTGTGTCACTCCAGGACTCAGCAACAAATCCTTTGTCTTTCCTTTCATACTTGTTGGAGTAGGGTCTGCTGCTTTGTTTTCTTCTAGAATCCTTGTCCCTGCCCTTGTCCTTTTTCTGATTCTCTGGGCATTCTGAAATATAGTGCCCAGGCTTTCTGCATCCAAAACACACAACCTCCTTAGTTGGTGTCTTGTTATATTTGGGCTTATCATCCTGCCTGGATGATTTTCTTCTAAAGTCCTTTCTTGCCATTTTGTAGAATCTTTTGGCAAAAAGACTCATTAACTCCTCATTGGATGTAGATGTTTTATTGTCTTAAGAAGCTTTGAGGGCCAAGCTGTGCTCCTTCCTAACTGGGGTAGTTTCCTTCTGTTCTGCTGCCTCTCTTGATTTGACAAGCTGCTCATATGACTTCAGCTTGCCTAACAGAGATTCTGTTGAAATCTCATTGAGGCTTCTGGCTTCTTTGATTGGCCAGATTCTGGAGTCCCATGAACTGGGGAAACACATCAGTATTTTGTCATTTACCTCAGTTAAGGTGATGTCCTTGTCAAGAGTCTTGAGTTCACTGATGATTGACCTTAATCTATTGTACATCTCAGCCACAGATTCTGTCTCATCCTTTTTGAAATTCTCATAGAGAGAAATGAGACTGGATCTCCTATCCTTTCTTTCATCAGCTGAGCCTGCTACCATTTGATTGAGAGAGTCCCAAATGGCCTTGGCTGAGGTGCACTCAGCCACCTTCTGAAATATGTCATCTGACATTATTTGGGCCAGAATATTCATAGCCTTTGCATCAACCATCTTGGCTTTCTTATAGGCTTCAGTATTGTCTGGAGGTGGTACTGCACTCAGATTAGTTGATGTGCTGGCAAAAGTTGCAGGAGCTGGAGGAACACCTGTTGAAATGACAGAAAAAATGTCCTCATCAATGGAGTTCATATATAATCTAATTCTTGCCTTCCAGATGGCAAACTTATTAAGATTGCACACTGGAGGTCTGATGCTTGTATAATCCTTGTTTTGGGCCATGTCTGTGAGAAGGATAAGTCCAAAAACAGAATAAAAACAAATAGATCTAACTAAGGGATCTTTGGGTTCAGGTGTTAGCCTGTGCAACCACCAAGGTGTGGTATGTTTAACCAACCTCGCTTTGATACCAATTGAAAGTGCAGTTAGATCTGATATACTCTAGAGGGGGGGGGGGGTGAATAGAGTATATGGTGATTTTAAAACTTTTACAACTGCTGTTGTATTTTAAGTGTGTGTGTGTGCAGGGAAGCAAATACAATAAACCAAGATGCAGCAATTATCTAATCACAGCACATTCACAGAGCAAGGCCAGAAAACAAAAAGAAAAGAAAGCAACTAGACGACACAAGAATTTTATAGTGGTTCCCCAAATCTGGGTAGTCCACTCTTCTACCACCCTGGTAGGAATCCACTGCAGGAAGGGGTTGATCAGGTGTCCTGGCACCAATGGGGTTTTGATCAGGTTCCCAAAAACCAAACCCTCAAGTCTTTTGGTGGGAGACTTGCAACCAAAATAATTTTGAAGGGAATTAAAACCCTGTACAGAGGTGGAGTGAAAGGGTGATGAGATCTTCTCTTTCTCAAGTCAAATGAGAAGACTTGTGGATTGTTGTTTAGCAGCTTTTCTCCCCCTGAGATGTAGAATGAATCAGGAAGAATGCTGGAGCACTACTTCAGGGTGATAGGTCTTCAAAGACCTAGAATTCCAGGTCCAGAGAAAGTCTCCAGGAACTTCTTGTGACTGATATGAATGTATTGTCTTTCAAGTTATCCTGAGTAAAAGCAGATGAAGAAGACTCTTGATATTGATGTAGTGTTCTTCTTCTTCTTCTTCTTGATCAGTTTTTCTCTGGGCCAAGAATGAATTCTTTTTTTTTTGTATTGTCTGAATCACTGTCTGTCTTTTTGTTTTGTTGTATGCTGTGTCACTGTATTACTGACTATTTCTGTATATATCTGTCTCATAAGAAACATTCGAATTTTGAATATCGAGCAGTAATGACAGACGGCCTGGAAAGGAAGCAGCAATTAATTTTTTCCCCAACTGTTTCCATGGGAAAATGACATGTAATAATCCAGGATTAATTGCACATTCTAACGGTAGTATGCTGTGAAGAACTGCCATTAAATGTCCAGGAATCAGCGCCATGGAGTGAGATGGGAACGGAAGAAGACCTAGTCTGGAATCGTCGACCGAAGAACATAATTCGTCGAGCTGAGTTTTGAGTTCGTCGAGCTGAGCCTGAGTTCGTCGAGCTAAGCTGAGTTCGTCGAGCTAAGCTGAGTTCGTCGAGCTGACAGTCTTCATTCGTTGAACAGACAATCTTCAATATCAGACAAACATTATTCGTTGAGGAGAGAACCAAATTCGTCGAGCTGAGAATAAAATTCATTGAACTGAGAAAAGTTCTGGACTTGGACGAAATACTCTACATCTGCTGAAATGCTGTGTCGACACAACTTGTTGTCGACAGATTGATCTTGGTGTCGACACAAATCCTCTGGTGTCGACATAATATGGTGTCGACTGAAATTCTGGTGTCGACACAAATAGTCTGGTGTCGACACAAACCCTAAGTGTTGACACAGATTCTCTGAGTACAAAGATCGTCGAGTAGAGATTAGCATTCGTCGACCTGAGAAGCTGTGAACTTGAGGTCCAAGTTCGTCGAGCTCAGAATATAATTCGTCGACCAAAGCATGAAGCTGGACTTAGAGAAATTCTGAAGTAGTCCTGAAAAGCTTGAGGTAGAATCCCGGTGTTCGTCGAGCAAAGAACATAGTTCGTCGAGCTCAGTACTGCGAATTGTCTCACAATCGTCGAATGCAGAACTCCCTTCGTCGAGCTGAGTTCGACGAACGTCGAACTCATTTCACTTAGTCTGAAAAACTGATAAATCTGGAGTTCCTGATGGTCTTGAAGAAGGCTGGTCCATCTGAAGTTGAGAAAGAGGTCTGTCTTAGACTCTAAGACAAAAACTTGACGCAGACTATACATGATGGGTCACATCCTAAGTCAGTGAACCTAGCCCAAATCAACTAGGGATCCAACAAAATACTTCAAATAAATCCATTAAGGTGCACTTTGTGAAGCAACATTCTTGTAAACTCATCAAATTAACATGTAATAATTTCTAAGCTTTGTTATGCCCTAAAAGATTTTCTAGCCAAGTAATACCATTTTCCAGCAAGATATAGTACTTATTTTCTATTTATCAATATAAGGTGCACTAGTTTACTTAAACTATGAAGTACTAAAAGGAAATACCCAAATGATCCAATTAATTTACTAGTGCCTCTAAATGATATTTAATTAGCTTTGTCAGAGTTTCATATTATTTTAAGTTAATCTAACTATGGTTACTTCAAAAATCATCAAAAAGGGCAAGGTGGAGATTATACCTACAAGTATGAGCTACTATTTACTAAACATCCTATAATAAATTTCAGAGATCAATATTACCATAGAATTACTCCTATCAAAGTCTCATGAATATCCAAGATCATATGAACCATTATTTATTCCATAAGGTGTACAGACCTAATTAATTCCCAAGTGATTAAAGTGAAGGGTATGTGTCCAAATACTACCAAACCCCTTCCTAGGGTATTTCACCACCCTAAGATCACATAGGCTAAACACCAAGTCCATACAAGGACATAACTCCCCATGTCCTTCACAAATCCCCAAAGTTCATCCTTAGATTTTAAACTAGGGTTCTAGGGAAAATCCACCCTAATCCACCCCAAACTCCATGGGAGGGTGTTTAAAGGTCAAAACAAATCAGTGAACCAAGTTTCAACCTCTGTTGAGGTGATTTGGTCACTCAAAACCACAAGTGACATCTTAACCTAATTAACCCCTTTTGGCCTAAGCTAGGGTTTACCAGATTCCAAACCAAATCATCTCCAAATGGAAAGAAATTGAATACAGATTCCTATATTAACCCAAAGGACCACTCACCAAAATTTGGGAGGGTTTGGAGGTCATTAATCCCTTTAAATAATTCAAACATGAATTATTAAATTTCTACAAAAACTTTAGAACAATATTTTCCAAAAAATCCCATTTTTGGATATGTTTTAGGTAAAAGCAAGAGTGACCCTTATCCAAAATTTCAAGTCATTTGGATGGGTGGATTGATGGGGGCATTCAAAACAATCTCTGATCTAGCCTAGGTATAGACCTCAACAAAATGTGTGTTGTGGTCTGGCCCAAACTCCAAATTGGTTCAAATCAATTTTAAAATAAACTAGACTCATAGATCTACAGGTTTCATGTTGACAACCTTTTCAGAAAGGTAACTAGGTATTTTTAATTTAATTACTAAGTAAGTGGTTTTCTGTGACAGAAATGCACATAAAATACATTTAAAATATTAAGACCCGCACAGATCTTAAAGCAGATCGGGCGGCTGCTGGCCTTCTTCGTCCTCCAGCCAATGGCCTGGATCTACCCGACCTGGAGCCACTTCCAACAGCTATCGCCGGCCACCCGGCCACCTCCCTGGCCGGCCACCGCTACCACCACCTTTGTTGAGGTGGTGGATATCGCTGGTCCGGCGGCACGACCGTCGGAGGGGCCATTTCCGTTGAACCCGACACTTTGTTTTTCTCGAAAAAACCAGGGGGAAATCTCCACCCGATCAGGCTCAATTGAGCCTGATTCTTATCCCTAAAGATTCCTAAGAACTATCCATAGAAGGAGTACATGAGGACCTGTTGGGAGAGCTGGAGGCGGGCCGATCGCCGGATTGCCATGAATGGTGGTGGCACCTATCGGTGTTCTGCAACTGCACTACCAACTCGCTCGAATCCTTCAGGTAAAGAGTGGAAATGTACCCTCTGAGTCTAGGGATGCTTATAAGTTGATTATATGGGGAATGGGATGGGCCTAGCACTGATGGCAATTAATGGCCCTTCAAGGCTTATTTCGGCCATGGCTTGGGGGGTTGAACTTGGCTCAACTAGGTCGGGAAATAGCTGGAAACTCCTCATCTTCCCCAGGAGAGTTGAATCCAGCAGTAAAGGGGGTGGCCCTTGGCTTCCCGATGCCATAGATGGCTTTCTCCTTCACTTTCTCTCTCCTCTATTAAAGAGAAATGAAGCTTTTCTCTCTCCACCAAAATACCATTTCCAGAAGCTTAATCTGACGAAATTTATCCCATTTCATCGAGCTCTGCTCGACAATTTCATCGAGCTCTGCTCGACGATATCTGTCCAGCTCAGGTCAACTCTTAGACTGTACTTTTGTGGTGTTACATTGGGTGTCATTAGACCCTTTAGTGCTTCCCAAGGTTTTGTCAAGACCCAGTCATGACGAAACCATCCTAGGGGTCTAGACGTCTGAGGGATGTTACACCTACCCAGCTGATTGGTGGGTTCCTGGTAACCCCACCCCTGATATTGCCTTTGGAGTCCCTGCCCCCTGGGCTCGTCCCTTCTCCTGTCCTCCTGACGCCTGCTCGTCCCCTACTCCTTCTCCTCGCTTCCTCCCAAGCTGACCAGCTTCCTAGCAAAGTTGGGGTTTGCTGCCTCTCCTTAATTCAATCTCATGTGCCTCTCTTTCCATCACCTCCTCGAAGGAAAACGGTGGCCTCCGCTTCAGCGCCACCCTAAAGGATCCTTCTTGTAGCCCTAAGGTAAAAGGCATCATCAGGGTAAACCCTGGCACCTTCTCCATAACAAGCACTTCCTCCTAGAACCAGTCAACATAACTCGCCAAGGTCTCTTCCGGTCCCTATTTAACTACGAAAATAAACTCCGCACTCTTATTCCTCTTCTTCGAAGTCGAGAACCTTAACAGGAAAGCCTGGCGCAGGTCCGCATAGCAGTAAATTGAACTATTGGGAAGTTGGTGGAACTAGTCCCTTACCTTGTCTTTGAAGGAGATAGCAAAGAGCCGACACTTGAAAGCGTCGGTCATCTACCTTATGAAAACCACATCCTCGAACCACTAGACGTGCTGAATCGGGTCGTCCCTGTCGGTATAGTAGGACCAAGTGCTAACGGAGGTGTTTCTTTGTCAACGTTACCCCATCCTGGTCATCGCCAGTAAGAAGAATGTCATCGACATAAACCGCAAGAACTACCAGACCAGAGACAGTTTTCCGAACAAATAAGGAGTGATCAACTGAGCTTCTTGTAAAATCATTGGCCGCAACGATGCCGCTAAACTTGTCAAACCAGGTACGAGGACTTTGCTTGAGGCCATAGATAGCCTTCTTTAGCTGGCATACTCGTGTCTCCCCCTGAGCAACGTACCCAAGAGGTTGCCCCATGTAAACATCTTCCTGAAAATCCCCATAAAGAAAGGCATTCTTGACATCCAGCTGTGAAATGGGCCAATCCCTGTTGACAGTCACAGAGAGAAGGACCCTAATAGTACTGAGACGAGCAACTGGAGAGAAAGTGTCAAAGTAATCAACCCCATAAGTTTGGGTAGAACCCTTGGCAACAAGCCGAGCCTTGTAACGATCCACACTGCCATCAGGAAGGAACTTCACCAAAGAGACTCAGCGACAGCCAACAACATCTGTACCGAAAGGAGGAGGAATCAGGGTCCATGTACCTTGTTCAGTGAGAGTAGCAATCTCCTCATCCATGTCAGTTTTCCAATGAGGAATAGTAAGGGCCTCCTAGTAGGAATGGGGGGGGGGGGGGTGGCAGTGGCCGAGATAGCCAGTGCAAAAGCTCTGCGAGAAGGGGTAAGCCGATCATAAGAAACAACTGCAGCAAGCGGGTGTTGGGTACATGCCCAAACCCCTTTGCGAAGGGCAATGGGGAGATCCAAGGCAGTTGGTTCCGCAGTATCCGGATCATCCATGGTGGAGAGAGCTGGCCCGGGAGTAGAGAGAGGCGGCTGTGGAGAGGGTGAAGATGGTGGAGATGGTGGAGAGGGTGGAGATGGTGGAGATAGTGGAGATGGTAGAGACGATGGAGGAGGTGGAACGTCAGGAGGAGCAGAGGGAAGAGATGGGTTGGTTTGAGAAGTAGGATCAGCATGAGTAGAGGAGGAAGCGGGAGAGAAGTAAGATGCATTTTCAAAGAACGTAACATCTGCAGAGACAAACTGCTTGCGGGTAACGGGGTCAAAGTAATAATAGCCTTTCTAAGTGGTAGAGTACCCCAGAAATACACATTTAGTGGCTCGTGGTGAAAGTTTGTCACGGGTGACAGCGGGAGAGTACACAAAGGCGGTGCACCCAAAGATGCGCAAAGTAAGAGGAAAAGGATTCTTGTTTGGATAAAGAATGGAGAAAGGGGTGGCACCGCGGAGAACTGTGGAGGGAATACGATTGATGAGATAACAGGAGAGGAGGTCAACATAGCCCCAATAGGAGCAAGTAACATGCATTTGGGTCAGCAGAGTGTGAGCGACATCAAGAAGGTGATGATTTTTTGCGTTCCACCTCCCCATTTGTTGTGAGGTGTAGACATAGCTAGTTTGACGAATTACACCATGATGCAGACATAAGGAAGAGAAATCATGGCTAAGATACTCCTTAGCATTGTCAGAACGAAGGATTTTAATAGATGTATCAAATTGAGTCTTGATCATAGAATAAAACGATGTCCAGATAGAGAACAGTTCAGAGCGATCCTTAAGAAGATACACCGACATACACCTAGAGAAATCATCAATAAATGTGACAAAATATGAACTACCCCGACCGATGGTGAGGGTAGGAGCAGGACCCCACACGTTAGAGTGAACGAGGTCGAACAGACAGGAAGAGCCACGACTTTGCGTTGGTGGGAAGGATGAGCGATGATGCTTGCCGAGCAGACATGCATCACAGTTTAAAGGAGGATGATGAGGAGGGAGGTGGGGCAGAAGCTGGCACAGAAGCTTGGGAGGAGCATGTCCAAGGCGAAGATGCCATTGGAGAAGATCTGTAGAGGAGGAGGAGAAGGAAGATAGAGCGGAAACGTTGTCGAGGAAGTAGAGGCCGCCGCTCTCAGTCCCAGTAGCAATCGTCCATTGGGAGTCCGGATCCTGAAAAGAACACGAAGTAGGAGTGAATGTGACGGAACACCGTAGTTGATTGCATAGAGAAGTAACCGATAATAAATTGCAAGGGAACATGGGCACATAGTGGGTATCTGCTAGACGAAGAGACGGAGTGACTTGAACCACCCCCGTCCCATTGACTGGAGATGAAGAGCCGTCCGCAACAAAGACCGGAGGCAACCGATCATGTGTTTCTAGGTGAGAAAAACACTGAGAATTGCCTGTCATATTATTGGTAGCACCAGAGTCGATCAACCATCTGCCGTGAGTAACAACGTGGACACTACCAGAATATATGACCACCGAGGCGTACTGCGTGGACTAGATGGAGGCCATAGAAGAGAGCAGTGGGAGAAACAAGTCGCGGCAAGAAGGAGAAGTCTCTAGAGAAGGTCGCGGCGACTTAAGGGCAGGTCGCGGCGACAAAGAAGAGGAGCGACTTAAGGACAGATCGCAGCGACAAAGAAGAGGAGGGCGGCTAGAACAGGTCGCGGCAACAAAGAAGAGGAGAGCGGCTAGAAAAGAAGAAGCAAGAGGCCGCAACACAAAGGGTCAGAAGAGGCCGCAAACAGGGAGAAACAAGCCGCGCGAACAGGGCAGCCGTCAGAAGAGGAAACAAGTCGCGCGAACAGGGCAACGGTCAGAGAAGGAATCAAGCCGCGAGAACAGGTCGCGGAAAGAAGAAACAAGCCGCACGCGAAGATAGAGCTCAGTCAGGAGGAAAGTACCGAGTCCTTTGATACCATGTGCGAATAGAAAAGAGCAGACCGAAAAATTGTAGTAATGTAAACTTTATTATCCAAAAAAGGTATCAATTACAATGGTATAGCCTCCCTTTTATAGAATGGAGGAGATGAGAGAGATTACAATTAAGCAATATGAGATTAAAAATTTATAAGCATATTCAGCTTTACAAAAAACAAACCGGACAGGCCGGGCGGTTAGACAAGCCGGCTAACCGCCCGGCAACCAACAAGAGGAGAGAACAAGCGCCACAAAGATCAAGCCGCCGCAGGAGACCGCTAGACCGCCCGGTCTCCAAGTCGTCTGAGACAAACCGCCGGACCGCTAGGATACCAAACAGCAACAGCCCGGCAGACAGACCGGCCAAAATAAATCGGTAGACCGTCCAGTCTCCGAACAGCAACAGACCGCCCGGCCTCCATATTGCAACAGTTTTAAACTAGGGTTCTAGGGAAAATCCACCCTAATCCACCCCAAACTCCATGGGAGGGTGTTTAAAGGTCAAAATAAATCAGTGAACCAAGTTTCAACCTCTGTTGAGGTGATTTGGTCACTCAAAACCACAAGGGACATCTTAACCTAATTAACCCTTTTTGGCCTAAGCTAGGGTTTACCATATTCCAAACCAAATCATCTCCAAATGGAAAGAAATTGAATACAGATTCCTATATTAACCTAAAGAACCACTTACCAAAATTTGGGAGGGTTTGGAGGTCATTAAACCCTTTAAATAATTCAAACAGGGATTATGAAATTTCTACAAAACATTTTGAAAAATATTTTCCAAAAATTCCCATTTTTGGATATGTTTTAGGTAAAAGCAAGAGTGACCCTTATCCAAAATTTCAAGTAATTTGGATGGGTGGATTGATGGGGGCATTCAAAACAATCTCTGATCTAGCCTAGGTATAGACCTCACCAAAATGAGTGTTGTGGTCTGGCCCGAACTCGAAATTGGTTCAAATCAATTTTAAAATAAACTAGACTCATAGATCTACAGGTTTTATGTTGACAACTTTTTCAGAATAGGTAACTAGGTATTTTTAATTTAATTACTAAGGTAAGTGGTTTTCTGTGACAGAAATGCAGATAAAATACATTTAAAATATTAAGTCCCGCACAGATCTTAAAGCAGATCGGGCGGCAGCTGGCCTTCTTCCTCCTCCAGCCAATGGCCTCGATCTACCTGACCTGGAGCCACTTCCAATAGCTACCGCCGGCCACCCGGCCACCTCCCTGGCCGGCCACCGCTACCACCACCTCTGTTGTGGTGGTGGTTATCGCTGGGCGGCGGCACGACCGCCAGAGGGGCCGTTTCCGGCGAACCCGACACTTTGTTTTTCTCGAAAAAACTAGGGGGAAATCTCCACCCGATCAGGCTCAATTGAGCCCGATTCTTATCCCTAAAGATTCCTAAGAACTATCCATAGAAGGAGTACATGAGGACCTGTTGGGAGAGCTGGAGGCGGGCCGATTGCCGGATTGCCAAGGATGGTGGTGGTGCCTATCGGTGTTCTGCAACTGCACTACCAACTCGCTCGACTCCTTCAGGTAAAGAGTGGAAATGTCCCCTCTGAGTCTAGGGATGCTTATAAGTTGATTATATGGGGAAGGGGATGGTCCTAGCACTGATGGCAATTAATTGCTCTTAAAGGCTTATTTCGGCCATGGCTTGGGGGGTTGAACCTGGCTCAACTAGGCCGTGAAACAGCTGGAAACTTCTCATCTTCCCCAGGAGAGTTGAATCCAGTAGTAAAGGGGGTGGCCCTTGGCTTGCCGATGCCATGGACGACTTTCTCCTTCACTTTCTCTCTCTTCCATTAAAGAGAAATGAAGCTTTTCTCTCTCCACCAAAATACCATTTCCAGAAGCTTAATCTGACGAAATTTATCCCATTTCATCGAGCTATGCTCGATGATGTCGTCGAGCTCTGCTCAACAATATCCGTCCAGCTCAGGTTAACTCTTAGGCTGTACTTTTGGGGTGTTACATTGGGTGTCATTAGACCCTTTAGTGATTCCCAAGGTTTTGTCAAGACCCAGTCATGACGAAACCATCCTAGGGGTCTATAAGTCCGAGGGATGTTACACCCAGCTGATTGGTGGGTTCCTGGTAACCCCACCCCTGATATTGCCTTTGGAGTCCCTGCCCCCTGGGCTCGTCCCTTCTCCTGTCCTCCTGACACCTGCTCGTCCCCTGCTCCTCCTCGCTTCCTCCCAACATGACCAGCATCCTAACAAAGTTGGGGTTTGCTACCTCTCCTTAATTCAATCTCATGTGTCGCTCTTTCCATCATCTCCTCGAAGGACAACGGTGGCCTTCACTTCAGCGCCACCCTAAAGGATCCCTCTTGTAGTCCTAAGGTAAAAGCCATCATCAGGGTAAACCCTGGAACCACCTCCACAACAAGCACTTCCTCCTAGAATCAGTCAACATAACTCGCCAAGGTCTCTTCCGGTCCCTGTTTAACTGCGAAAAGAAACTCCACACTCTTATTCTTCTTCTTTGAAGTCGAGAACCTTAACAGGAAAGCCTGGCGCAGGTCCGCGTAGCAGTAAATTGAACTATTGGGAAGTTGGTGGAACCAGTCCCTTGTTTTGTCTTTGAAGGAGATAGCAAAGAGCCGACACTTGAAAGCGTCGATCATCTACCTTATGGAAACCACGTCCTCGAACCACTAGACTGCTGAATCGGGTTGTCCCTATCGGTATAGTAGGACATCTACAGCTCCCCGAACCCCTCTAGAACAGGGGCTGACATGACCAACTCGCTGAAGGTGCTCATGCTTATCATGCGAGTGTGGGGTTCTCGCATGATCACCTCATTGATACGATCCACACTCAGCGAGTCGGGGAACAGTTCTCGCCCAGCGGGATCCTGCATGTGGATCTCGCCCTCCTTCCCCCTCCTGGTCTACCTGATCGGGGCGTTCTCGCCTAGGGTGGGCTGCACGACCACTGGGACGGCGAGAGTTGAGCACTCGCTGCGAGTGGCGCTGAGCCAATGTTGCAAGGTCTCCATGACCTCCTTCCTGAAATCCTCGAACATACCTACAGTCTCCAGACCCGGAGGGGGTGGCGACTGCTCCCAGCCAGATCCTTCCCCTTCGTCTCCAGTCATTGAACTAGCTGAGGTTCTTCTGTGCTGACCACTCTCCACGCTCACCGCACCAAAGTGTTGAAACCGGAAATCGGTCTTTATGGAGTTCGGGGTCCCAAAAGGGTATGGCCTCACACCTACTTTCCTCTGACTAGCACTCCAGACCGAAGGCTCGGGAACTTAGGAACAGAACCAAGGTCTCTGCCAGGAGATCCCACCACACACTTAGAAGATCAAGAAGCTCTTCCTCTCCCAAGCCAATGCTGAGCTTGGGCACCTTTGGGGAGAGCCTGAAGAAAGAAGGAGGCGAGAGAAAACTGTTAAACTCTCTCTCTCTCTCTCAAGGTGCCCCTCAGTTCTATTTATAGATTTCCAACCTTGGTATGCTAACAGCGTAACTCTGCGGTTCAGAATTACTATACGTAGCCCAATTGGGTTTTCCAACAACGTAGCTCCTCTGTTCTGGAAGGCTACTTGCAGACCTTCAAGGGCATCCAAGTAATTCTGCCTCTGGACCCTACAGGGCGAGTGGTCCATGAAGGAACCACTCGCCTAAAGGGGGTGAGCGCTGGGTGAGCTAGGCACTCGCCTCCGCTATTCCCAAAGAGGGCGGATGCAAGATCAAAATGCCGCCCGCCTATATGAGCGAGAGCTTTCCCGCTTTCCACAAGCTTATACTGGCGGGAGCCCTCCCACCTGATACGGGAGGGAGCCCTTTGCTCCTCCTAGGCGAGTGTGGGTCTGCTTACCCCACTCACTCACTTTGGCCTTCTTGGACTTAAATGCTTCGCAAAACCCTGAACTTGTCGGAAGGGACCACTCAGCGAATACGAGGTTATACAATCACAACTTTTATTGGTCACTAAAACCCTAATGGACCCAAAAAAGTGACATGAACCCCTACACAAGGCCCAAAATGGGTAGGAGGTGACCCTATTCAAGAATATTGAGCTAGTGAACTCCGATTTGAGTTCCGTCAGTTCCTATGAACTCGTATAATCGAGACAAGTGTAATGGGACTCATTGCGTTGCAATTTGAGGTCTTATGGTAAAATGATCGTTTTGACCGTCATAGCACGTCACGACACACAAATATTGGTTATTGAGCAAATGAACTCTGATTTGACCTCGATCGGTGACATTAGATTCGTATGGTCAATACGCAGTTAACAGAGTTTGTATCGGTCAATTTAAATGACGAGTGGTCAATCTGTGGTCAAACCGAGAATTATCATGCATCAAAAACCGTGCACACACCATTTGTGGCATAATACCCCAACTTTGACCCGACTCTAATGACTTGAATCTACTTTGACTTTGACCAGCATGAGGGACCCACCTTAGGGTTGAATTTGGTCAACCCCTCAAATTTTCCATTTTTGGGAATTTTTTTAAATAAGAAATTCACCACCCTCATCATTAAAATATTTGGGCTCTACCTCTCTCCTCCAACGGATCCTTGAAAATCAGTAAGGTACTAAGGGAATGGGCCTTAGTGAAATCTCATTCTTTCCCCCTTCACTCACCTCTCTTCCAAACACCAAGCCCAACACACCAAGCTTATCACATCTTTCCTCCCCTCTTTTTGATGATGTCATGAGATGTACCCGTCCCCTTTAGGATGCTTCCACGTGTAATAGAAGAGGAAATAATTTCTCCTCTTGGGAGAATTATCCCACAGCGGTTGTGGTAAGAGGAGCTCATCCCGATCTATGTACAGGCCACCCCCCCTCTCCTCCTCACTGCACCTGCACTATGTCATTCGGCTAGAGTGTCTAACACACTTGGCTTTCATCGTTGACATAGGAGAGAGTCCTTGGCTTTAGGTCAGACTTGAAGAATGCTCAAGTTGGGACTATCCTTATCAGGGACAAGGGATGGTGATATGACTCAAGGAGTATATCGAAAGTGTGTCATGAGAGGACAAAACGTGTGGACGTGCGTTCCAATGTTTGTGATGATTGTGTGTATAACGTTAGTACTTAGCTTGTTTGTCGTTGCACTTCTATCTTATTCTCTATGTATATTATTGTTGCTGACTGTTATGCAGGGAATGAATACCACTGCCCCTAGTATGGGGTGGGGTCGTTATACCGCGCGTTCGTGGATAGTAGTCAGCAAAAGCTGACTCGTTACCTTCTTTTGTTGCCACACCTTTGTGGTATGTAGGTACTAGTGCTGGCGAGCTGAGCGGAAAATAGCGGGCAAGAGCCCATGTCATGCTGGCCCTCGAAGGCCAAGTTTTGTCTGAGCTTTCTCATGTATGGCCGGCCTGCACGCCGATGTATGGAAATCATGTAGTAGAATAAACATTTGATGTGTGTAAGGCCTTATGGCCGAAGCTGACAATGTAATTGATGTTTAATGATTCCTATAGTGTTGTGGACATTCTGGTTCAAATTTTATTTTAAATCTTCCGCTAAAATGCAACTTTGAGTTAGACTACACGATTTCTTTGGGATCAATGAGTAACTCCACTAACTGTCCGTGAAATATGTCGTAAGGCCTCAACCGAACCTTCTGTTATATCCTACGTGATGAATAAGGTGTTACAACCCAATGGGGAAAATAAAATGGTCGTTCACCCGTGGTGCATATCCTACTGTTGTCATGAGTTGTTGACCTTCTGCACTGGTACAAACGGTTTACAGAAGTGTCTGACTTGCTACTTTTCACCGCAAGCAATTTACAAACATTTCAATTTAAATAATTTGTCGGTACAGACCGGGTCTGCGGTGGGCTGCTCTACTTGACATCAAATAATTAGGGCAAACGACCTTTTTAAAATGACATGCCGCTCAATATTCAACAAGGAGCGTTACGAGCGTAAGAGCACATTTTTTGGGGAAAACCCTAGAGGAATATCTCGACTCTCAGTTATCCTCAACTATTGCTCTTATTAAAACCAACTGTTTGTCAGAGCAAGACCCGTGTTAATAATGATGAAATAGTAAATTACTGTAATTATAAATGCGATAATAAAATGCTGCTAGATATAAGTTGCAGAATTGAAATGTTAAATTGAACACACTGAATAAAGTACTGAAATAAATAGGACCTGTATGAAACTGAAATAATACTGAATAGAATAAATTGTAAATAAAGTACTGAAATGAACTGAACTAGTACGAGACTGGAGTAGTACTTGAAAGGAAAGAACTGAAGTGAATGTAAAGAAATAGGACCGGTACAAGACTGTAGTACTGAAAGGAAAGAACTTAACAGAATGTAAAGAAACAAGACCAGTGTAAGACTAGATTACTAAAAGGAAAGTACTGAACTGAAAGTAATAAAACATGACCGGTATAAGACTGAAGTACTGAAAGAAAAGTACTGAATAAAAAGTAATAAAATTAACTGCACCAGTGCAAGACTAGGATAAAAAATAAATAAAAGGGTTAGTAGTCCAACCACACCGTTCTTAAGAGGCTTCAGTTTCATCTCCTTTTATAGGAGGAATGTTCAGTTCTATCTTCGTTCTCAGGCGAAAAGTTTGGTTTCATCTCCGTTGTCAGACGGAAAGTTCAGTTCCATCCCTGATCTTAGGAGAAAAGTTCAATTTCATCTTCGTTCTCAGGAAGAATGTTCAGTTCTTATTCTGCTTTTAGAAAAGATATATTGAGTTTCACCCATTATTAGGGTCTGATATTAATTCAGTTGCGCATTTCAAAACACTGCTTAGTCGAACAGGAGAAGTTACCATGAGATTCACAATTTATTATTCATTTAGGAATAATAGTCAACTTAGTTGCTCACGTTAGACCAAATCCAAACATCTTTTTAGAAAGCCTATTTTTCCTCGAACTTCAATATTGGAAATCATTTCAAAATACATAAAATATTTCACACCCGTGTCGAGGTCGGGCATTGTTCTACTCAAAGAACGTACTCCTCATCTCCCAATTCACTCAAAATGCCTGGAAATTATTTTAAAAACAAGATACTCGATAGTTTGCAAAAATCCTCGAAACACTCGGAGCTTAAAATCTTGCCTCGATAATTCTCATCGTTTATTTTCTTAAAACATAACACTCAAACCAAAATATGATCGCGTGTCATGATTTTCTTTTTCTGAAGTATTTGAACGCATCAATTTCAAAGCGCGACCTTAGGCTACGTAAAATTTGAAAATCTTCAATTTTTATCCACAAGTCCCTAAATTTTTATAAAATATCAACGAAGACCTAATTTGAGCCTAGAAATTTTTCCAAAATTTTACATTCAATTTTGAGCCTATAATTTGGCCAAATAAATCTTTTTAGACTTTTTAAAATATCAAATCAAATCATAAAATTCCCAAAACATTTGTGGAAATGTCGCTCATTAAAGAGAACAACTTTCATGTTCAATGATTTTTTCCTAAGAGCCTAAATTTTCCCCAAAAAATTCATCAAATTTCTTGTAATGATTTGGTCTACAAATAGCCTACAAATAATCAATCCTGAGGCTGAGATCGAGCCAAACGGGAAATTTAACTTTCTGTCCCCACAATGGATCAGGCGTGGATCTTCTGTGGGGGTCCAAAAAACCACGCGACATATAAGTTGAGGCTATCGCTGCCGCCCGATCATCATCACTAGATCGGGCGGCAGTTGTGCCTTGACGGCGGTGTAGAAGAAAACAGCTTCTGCCACCGCCGACCTGCGACATTGAGGTGTTGGTGCCACCCCCGGTCGACCATCGGGGGCCGGAGATCTTCTGAGCGGTGGTCCGGTGGCCCGGCGGCTCCGACCACCGCTGGAAATAATCAACCCGAGAGCGGGTGGCTCGATCTGCTCTACTCCCGGCGATGCCACGCCGCCCCACCTATCTGGTGTCTTCCAGGATATGATATCACCCCTGGTCAGTGCGTCGGTGGTCTGCCCTCTCTCTAGGGGTTGCTCTGCGGCCTGACGCCGACGGCCGCCTCCGGAAAATCATAACAAAGAGAAATATACTTTTCGGGTGCTGTCAGAGCAGCGATTTCCGACGGCACCTCAGCCCTCCGCCGCCGGGGAAGAGCATACCTGGTGGTACAACACCCTCCTAGTGCCCCCCACCAACACTGGGCAGGGCTTACCATGTGAGGCCACCACCAGACCTGGTGCTAGGCTCATGTGGCGCCGACGACACTCCGGCCGCCAGGAGGCGCATGCAGCTCGTCGGGGGAGTGAGGAAGGAGGAGGAAGGAGAGTTCCACCTAAAGTTGGGGGGCTCGAGAGCTGCTTGGAAGGTTTGTTATTTGAGGGTGGCAGCGTGCGAGGAAACTGCGAAGGGTTGTACACCGGGATCGGGAGCGGGATTGAGGAAATTGTGGGGGGATCGGGAGCGGCTTGCGAAAAACTCCACCGCGTAGGGTTCCTGCGCGACTTTTGTTGTCCACCGCAACAAAAAAATTGCGGCCGAGAGTATAAAGAAAATCGCAGTCTAATAAACGCGGGTTTGGAAAAACATGGACTCAAACCCTTCTTTTTTTCCAAATTGCATTGCGTCCCCACCGCACAACACGTAAAAAGTCTAACCAAACGCTACCTTAATTTCAATAACTCAATTCTCAGGTCGATTCTGGGTACCCAAATGTAAGAACCAAACATGAACCAGACCAATGAGAACCGGTCCATGCCGCTCGGCTTGGTTCTGTTCCGATCTGATTTCTTGTTCTTCACTTAATTTTTCACACACCTACCCTCACCTACTTAGCATCATTAATTTAAACATATATAATTTTGAATTTAAACCATTGTATTATTATATTTTCAGAGGTAAAGAAATAAATAAAAAAAAGTAATAAAACAAGATTGTGCAACATAGATATAGCAAGGCACATCTTTTCTTATCCTGCTCCTACAGTAACAACAAGACACGCAGGCGAATAAATAAGCCAATGGATTGGAAACTAACAAAAAAGTGTGGAAGGAGAAGCTAGCTCGACACGAACATCCACCACTTGTACACACCAAAGCTATAAATTGCAGCAAGCATTGCGACCCTCATCGGGTAGAACTTGAACCTGCCCACGCCAAAAATCATACAATTATTATACAATACATTATTAGCATTTAAATTTTTAAGATTAAAAATGAAAACAAAATGCAGAAAGTGTCTGTTGATTGGTAAAAATAACCGATGCGTAATATGACATTGGTAATTTCTTAGAGCAACATTTTCCTAGCAACTCTCCCAGGTCTTGTAATCATCTTCTTGAGTTGTGAGAAGAAATAACAAGAAGCAAAAAAACAGATAGAACAAAATTCTCTTGTATCACTTTGTTGCGGAAATGAGTGTAAGATGATCAAACAGACAAAAAACTCAAAAACACACAAAAAACACATATTTACGTGTTTCGCCTCAAGATGGGCTACATCTACATACAACAACATTTTATTTTTCACGAGATCAAAAACAGAGGCGGTTACAGGAAAGCAAACCGATTCCAAATTTCTATATACCTTTAACCCTAAAAAGAAAAGAAGTTTATATTGATAGGAGTATTAGATTTCTATATTCACAATTGAAATAATGGTAATACATATATTGTACAAGGGAGGGTGATCCTAACACACGAGGTGATTATAAGCTAACACTACTACTCATAATATACAACACATCTACCCCCCCCCCCCCCCCCCAAGACTCACGGGGGATCATACACCGAGAGTTT
Organism: Platanthera guangdongensis; assembly: GCA_039583875.1. Taxonomy (NCBI): domain Eukaryota; kingdom Viridiplantae; phylum Streptophyta; class Magnoliopsida; order Asparagales; family Orchidaceae; genus Platanthera; species Platanthera guangdongensis. The sequence continues at coordinate 120,195,023 of CM077160.1, read as the reverse complement.
AGATAGTAGATAGGCATGATGGGTTCTTGTCTGCGCTTTGTCATCAAATCTGCAATCTACTGTTTGCAAAGAATAAGAGACAAGAGTGCCCTGACCATAGTGCTCACGTAGGAAGAAAGCATCCACCCCAATATGCTTGAAGAGAGAATGTATTACCGGATTTAGAGTAATATGAATGACACCGGTGTTATCAAAGCAGAGGGGAGTGAGATCTTGAAAAGAGACACCAAGATTCTCAAAAAGCCAACAGAACCAAATAGTATCCTCAGCGGTGGTAGTCATGGCTCGAAACTCAACCTCAGTGCTGGAATGAGAAACACCAGTTTGTTTCTTGGACTTCCATGCAATAAGTGAAGAACCGATGAACAGACAGAAACTAGTGGCAGAAAAACGATCAACAGGATCACTAGCCCAGGTGGAGTCGGACTAAGCACGTAGCTGTAGAGAACTACTGCTGCAGAAGAAGAGACCACGAGAGGTCGTCGCCCGGATAATGTTATGATCCAATGTTGGCACTCACGATCAACTCAGCTAGGCACTCCCGACTCAACAACAATTCATGCTACCCACCTTATCGCAGGGACACAGGCTTTATGACCACAAAATATCTCACTGGGAGCTACTGCTGGCGGTAGCGCTACCGTCGGGCGGTATCTGACAGAACTTTGATTCTATCCATTAATCTGAGTATTTCTTGGAGATTGCCTCTAAGATTCCCTACAACACTCCACAACACCCAGAACTCGAAAATGACACATATCACAGAGTCTTCTCTGACACGCAAACATCAATGAAAACATCATCAATCCAGACCAAATTGTCTGGATGGGCTTCACACAACATTCCTATGTTCGTACTTTGATTTTGAACTCTATATGTAATTTATGTTGGGGATGAACACAATCGACCAAGAGAAAGTCTAGTCCTATGCTTTTTAGCGAAAAAGACACTTTCAAATGCGTATATAGAAACAAAAGAGGGCATGCACGTTCTAACGAGAGGAGGAAGATTGTTACCTTTGAAGTTCTCTTTGGATCCATAGATCAAAATCCAAACGGATGGAAACAACCGCACCAGGACGCTCTCCGTAGATCTGGACTCGGCTCGCGATTTTGGGTTCTGAAGCTCCGGTAATGGGAAGATTTCTCCTTCTCCTTCTTCCTTTGCTCTCCCCTCTCTCTAAATCTTTAAAAAGAGAATACCTAGGGTTTAAAATGAGGAAGAACCTCATCCCATGAATTTAAGACAAACAAAACCACTGCCCACCGTCAGATCATATTAGAAATTGACGGACGACCATGATTTGAAACGGTTTCCTGTACAGAGTGCTACTGCCGTGCAGTTTTAGGCTTTTGTCGTGCGGTACCTCGAAAGATGGCTTGTCCAGCAAGCCCACCGTTCATACTCTCTAATCGTACGCTGACACGTGGCTGCACCATAACTGTCATGCTACCACCTCGCGGTACTATACTACCATCGCGCGGTAAGCGATGCGTCGTATCATTGCGACGCTTATGATGAAAGGGTACTACCGCCATGCGATATCTCTACCGTCGGGTGATAGCTCACAGAGAGCCATGCAAATTAAATTGGCTACACTACCGCCGATGCTAGTACTAAAGCCGGGCGGTAGCTCTCAGAGAGCTATACTTGGTAAAAACTGGGGCGTTAAATGGGTTTCCTCCACTGTCGGCCTAAATTTCCAGAATTCACCGGATGTCGGTCATATCCAAAAGTACACTTGGTTTATGCCAGGGCTGGGGTAGTAAAGTACAACCACACTCATAATTGGCAGGACTGACCACTATCGCTGACGACCACATCAGTGAGGCCCACAGAGTTTGCTACCCTGTTTGAAGAGAAGCGGTCCAATCTATGTCGACATAGTGTGTGTGCACGAGTTTGAATACCTGCAGTGTGTACTGTTTGAATACCTACAGTGTGCACGGTTTGAATGCCTGGGGTGTGTGTGGGTTTAAACACCTGCGATGTGTTGGCGGGTTTTGAATACATGCGATGTGAATATTGGTTATGAGTATTTGTTGGTTGTGATATCTAGTTGAGCGCCTTTTTAAATAACTGATGTTTATGTTGTTACTTTCCAGTTATTTTATGTTGCACTCTTTCAGATATTTGTTCATAGCTTAAGAAATGAAAATGCAATAATGTTGTTACTAACTCTCTTGTGCTTCAACTATTTACTTATTGTTGGATGCAGAGGCATGTCCCTAGGATATGGATCCTGGGAGGAGATGTGTTTCCAATTAGCTCTGTGACTAATGATTATTTTAATTACCATTCACAAGAGACGGAGCATCATGAAGTCCAGCTACCACATGATGGTATGCCAGCTGACATGACTACTAGAGTAGAGACACCCCCATCATCTCCAGCCTTCTGATACGTGAGTTTCTAGTGTGCGGTCTTGAGAGAGAGTGTGTGTATATTAGTAGTAGACTTTTTGAAGCCTACAGGCTCGTTGTATAAACAGTGGCTACGGCTTATGCTTACCCTGATAAATATATATATTGTTACATATATGTGAGGCTTTTTGTTATTGCTTCCGCAAATCTATGTGAATGTTGTGATTCAAGCAAGGTAAGACGACTAACTAGTGCTTGGTATAGTGGGTCATTGCCACTTGGGAAGCACTGAGTGGACCTCTTGGGCAGTAAGGCCCGTCTCCGACCCGACTCGAGCAAGGGTTGGGGGAGGGGGTGCTTACACGCCCTCCCCTTCTAGGGGGTAGCGGGAATTCCACCTTGAAATCTTGACACTCCTCCTCACACAAGCTTGTAATATTCTAAGTGATACCATATTCTAAGTGATACCTTCCTCGTACCTTGCTCAACCATCTTTGCTTGTTGATGGGAAGTTTCTTTTAAATTTTTGGATACATGACGAGACCTCCTTACTCTTGGATGTGTAGGCATTCTTAGAGTGGGGAATGAGGATTTGTAGAAATTTTAAAATTGAGTAAAAATATAGTTTTAAGATCAAAGTATTTTACAAAATATTTTAAAGAAAACATAGTTTATTTCCTTTTGAAAAAATAACTTTTATGGAGACATTTTAAAGGAGGGGTTAAATCTTAGTTGCTACTGCCAATAGTAAGTGTTATTGTGCGATGCTAACTACAGTGATTACCCTTTTGTTTAGAATGATGAGACCAAAAATAAGAAGAAGAAAATAAGAAAAAATAATTTTATTCCAGAAAAATGATTACAAAACTTGACTCGAATCACACTTGAAATCAAGGCGATCGTTGAAATCCTTTTGATTTTCTATACTGACCATTCTCTCAAGTACTAGTTGGCTCTATCATATCTCTCCATAGATAAATCCTCAAGCTGCCCCTAGATCCAACCCTAGACTTAGTCGTTACTATTCACGATGAATTCCCCTCAAGTATCGTAAGACATAGTCACCAACTCCTGCATCGAATTCACCACCAACAAAAGATAATACAATAGAAACAAGAACAAAATTTGAAATAAACACTCTCTCAATAGAAGAACTAAAAGATGAGGTCGAAGGCAAGCAAAAGAGATCGTCGGAGTCAATGCATGAAGCCTTAATGTAGAGTAAGCATGTTGAATCCTCCTTCAAGTTCTTATCCTTCACGAACAGTGTTGGGAGTTCTCTAGATTTCAGGGAAGAGGGCTCTCACAAAGTATTGAAGTTATGGCTCTAATTCGTGTGTTAAATGGAAGAGATTCGTTCTTTAAATAGACTTATTATCCTATGGCCAACAATAAGGTTATCGTCGGGCGGTATCCTATAAGGAAGGTGAGAGGAACATTGATCATGCCCAAAATGGTAGATATGATGCTCCAGTTTAGACAATCCCTCTTACCATGTCGTGATAAGTGCTACTGCATCGCGCTAGCATTATATCATTTATGTTGTCATATCTCCTTTCCCATTTGCACCTCAATCAGTTGTGGAATGGCATGCTTTCCATAAGTTAACACCACACGTTAATAGTTACTACATCGTAGTAAGACTTGCTAAATATGGACTTCTAGTCGATATTCATTTCTAGCCAATATTCTCATCTAGCAAATTACTAGCGCCAGCAGTAGATGTTACCGTACCATATTAGTCCTCTATTTAGAGCATCATATTTATTTTACATCATATGTATATAAGTATTGTTGGGTCCATTGATCACCATGCCCCAGATTTGAAGTCCCACAAGTCAATAAAATACACTTGTTTATATTTGATATATGTTCAAGTTTAATATATGTAGGCTGTCTACTGTTCTATGATTACACAGATAGATTCAGTCAGAACTTTGGTTGGACTTAAGACAGGACACACTAGAAAGGCAAAAATTTGCCTAAGTCCACATGCATTGAGTGAGTACTCTTCACTCAACGCAAGAGGCCTGGAAGAGTTGACAGAAGCTCAAGCATTCATAGCCTCAATGGTGTTAGACTCAAATCTTGCTAAGTCCAGAAGCATTGAGTGAAGTTCTTTCACTTAACGCCTACTTAAAGGAAATTTGTCCAAGTACAGAAGCATTGAGTGAAGAAGGCTCACTCAACACCTTATCAAAAATTCAGCAAAGTCCAGAAGCATTGAGTGTAGAAGAATCACTCAACGCATTCATTCAGAAATTATGTACAAGTACATAAGCATTTAGTGTAGAAGGTTCACTCAACTCCTTCAATCAGGATAACCACTAAGTTTAGGAGTATTGAGTGATTGAGGTTCACTCAATGCTTTCTACTAGAAGAATTCTGTTAAGTCTAGATGCGTTGAGTCTCAAGACAACACTCAACGTCTCTATGCGTTGAGTCATAAGACTTCACTCAACTCCAATGCATATTGTTTGTGAAAGTTGCTAAGTCCACAAGCGCTGAATCATGCTGAAGTCATCCAAATTCAAATAAAGCCGGATTTGCGCACTAGAAGCCAAATGGCACCGTATACTTTCTGCATAGCAGTTAAAGCTAAAGTAACTTTACAACTTCCTATTCGGCATGCCCATACAGATAAAAGAGTCATTGAACCGCGGGATATAAAAAGTCTTTGCAGAGAAATTAAAAGCAGAGTTCTGAAGACAGATCATTATTCTTGCTTGAAAGTTTTTTTAAAATCGAAAAACTCGGTGGAGTCTTCAGAATGAATTTACACCCTAATTTTCAGAAAGGGTTAGTTAACAGAGCACTCGAGATTAGGGGTGCAAGTTGAGTTGAGCCGTCTCGAAAGCTCGATGTGTCGGCTCGAAAAAAGCTTGACTCGAGCTCGAGCCTGTCGAGCTCGAGCTCGACGAGCTCGAGCTCAATTACGAGTCGAGCTCGAGCTCATCTAATGTTGTTCATGAGCTCGCGAGCCGGCTCGCGAGCTTTTTATTTATACATTTTTTTGAAAAAATAAAAATAATAATAATAAGAAAAATAAGAAAATAAAGCTCATGAGCTAAAAAGCTCGCGAGCAGCTCGAGCTCGAAACTCGAGCTCGAGCTCGATAAGTTGGCCTTGAGCTCGAGCTGAGAAAAATGAGCTCGTCGAGCTCGAGCTCGAGCTCGAAATGAAAAACTCGAGCTCGAGCTTGAAAATTTTGCCAAGCTCGACTCGAGCTCGACTCGTTTGCACCCCTACTCGAGATTGTTGTTGTTGTTCTTCAAGATTGATGCTTTCAACTCAAAAAATATTCAAGCTTGAAAGAATATAGCTCTACAACAGATCTTCTCAACACAATCAGAACAAACTTGAAGATCCACATTCTTGTTGTTGTGAAGAGTTAGGGTGGATTATACACAGTCCAGGAAACTGATATGAGATTTACTTCTATGGAGTCAATCTCAACGAAATATTATTAAAATTGCAGGATCATTGAGTTATCTGAGCTGTAAGCCTGTGCTATAAAGGATGAGTTGTAGGATCCAGGAGTGGATCTGAGTGGGTAGGATCCAAGAGTAGATCTGAGGTAGGATCCTGAGGGATCTGAGATAGGAGATTGGGTTTATTTCTAAGGTAGGGCAGCTGAGCCTGAGGTAGGACTATCTTTAGTCTGAGCTATAGGAGTGAGTCTCCCTCTGAGGTATAAGATCCTGAGGGATCTGAGGAGTAAGCTCAAGGAGCTGAGGAAATATGAGAAGTTAGTCGAATCTAGCACACTGCTAGATAGATGGAGGTAGAAAGTGGATGTATCCTGGATAAGAAAACGACTATAATTCTTGTGTGTTGTTATGTATTCCTGAAAGTTAGCAACTAACTTTAACACACACTAAACTCATAAATTCAAAATTATAAAAAGAGTCAAAACAAACCTATTCACCTCCCTCTAGGAGTTTACCTACCCTTAGAAAAGACTTTCAAGTGGTATCAGAGTGAGGTTGTTCAAAAAGAACTTAACTGTCTGAACAGATCTCCAAGGGTAGCAGAAGATTATCTTCATGGCTTCAAGTGAGAACCATAAGGAATTGGGTTCTATGAAACTTCCTATAAGTAAAAAGGAAATTTTTGGGATCTAGAAGGAGATGGTATAGTTATTTATGGAAGCCTCAGATCCTAGGATATTCGCAACTATTCAAGAGGGACCTTTCATTCCCATGAAGGTCTCTGCTATAGATGTCAATATCCAGACACCTAAGAAATACAATGGGATGACTAAGGATGAAGTCATTCTGACAACTATGGACAAAAGGGCTCAAAACATTATTATAAGTATCATAAATGACTCTACATTCCAGAACCTAGTCCACTGCAGAACTGCTATAGAGATGTGGTATTCTCTGGTTGTGTATATGGAAGGGACAAAGGAGGTGATGGATAATAGGAAATCCCTCCTGAATTAGCAGTATGAGGCCTTCAAGCAAGGAAAGAAAGATTTCATTGCTGATTGCTATGAAAAGTTCTTCATGATAGTGAACAGTCTGATCACTTATGACAGACAATTCACAAATTATGAGTTGAATGACAAGTTATTGAGATTTCTCAACAAGTAATGGAATATCAAGATCTGTGCCATTAGGGAGGTTGGCAACTTGGCCAACACTCTGCGTCAAAACCTATTTGGGAAGCTGATGTCTTATGAGATGCAGCTAAACTACAAAAGAGTAGAAGAAGATGCTGCAAAAACCCTCAATAAAGAGAAGGTTATGGCCTTCAGAGCTAAAGCTACAAGGAAGAGCAGGGAAAAGACTCCTTCTCCACCAAGGAGAGCTGCAGAGTCAGAATGCTCAGACCCCAGCTCCTCAGGCAATGAACTGTTAGATGGAGAACTTACCTTATTCTCCAAACAGTTCATGAAAATGTTGAGCAGGAGAAGATGGTGGATAAATAAGGGCTCTTCCAACTCTAGCTCAAGAAAGCCATATACCAGCATAGAGTAGTCCAAAAAAGACCCCTCTAGAGAAAGGTATGATTCTAAGCAAAACAAACATATTAAGACTAATGTTGTTTGTTATTATTGCAACAGATCTGGACATGTCATTGCTGAGTGTCCAATCAAGAGGAGGGAGAGCAAGAAATCTGATTACAAGAAGCATTACAAGGGCAAGAAGGCTGAAAATAGCTTCTTAGCCGAGAAGAAAAATGGCTTGTTAGATAGTGATTCCGAGTCTTCAGAATTAGAAGAAGAAGAGTCCTACATTGGCCTCATTTCTATTGAAGTGGAGGCTGATCATCCTACTGCCACAATTGGCATAAAAGCACCATTGTCCTCTATTGATAGTGATTTTGAATATGATGATGAGTTCAACATTATGGTCTTAACTGAAGATAATTAGGACAACTCTATTCCTGATGAGGTGCACTCTCTCCCTAACTCTCCTTTTGTCTATGAGACTAGCTCAGACTCTGAGGCATCCACTTCATCCAGTGGGGATGATGGATCAAAATCTGATGAGGATGTCAATCAATTTATTGACAAGTATAGTACTGTCACAGAAGCTCTGAAGAAGAGCAAGAAGCTTATCAATATACAAGCTGAGGAGATTGCCTCTCTTCAACAAGCTACTTCCCTGCAGTCTGAGTCAGCTCCTTTGCTAGCTCAGATGAGGAGGGAATTCAGTCAGCTGAAGACATTATCAGTCATCCAAATAGGCACCATTTTCTAGAAGAATAAGATCATCAAGGATCTTGAAGAGAAGCTCCTTAAAGAGAGGATGCTAGCGACTGAGTTTTCTAAGCCCAAGACAGTGATACCACTAATTAACTCCTTCAACTCTCAAAATAATAAGAGGGGATTGAGGTTCAAGTGGAACACTGGAGCTGCCCATTCCAAAGGGACAGGCAAGACTCTAGTTATTTCTAAGACCACCTTTCAGAAGGTAATTCTCCCTTCTAATAGGTATGATCATAACAGTATGTCTGGTCATTAGAAGAATTGAAATTTTTCCACTAAGTGCATGGATGTTTCCTCCAATGGAAAAAGAAAGGGTATGAGATTTAGTGCACTAAAGGTTCCCCGTTAGGAAATTCAAATAGCCCATCATAGACCATTTGTGTTTGGTGCTCATGCACCCACTCTTAAGGGCAAGGCAGTGGCCAACCCCCAAGTTCCTCCTGTAAAGAGTAAGACTGCGAGGAAGACAATTAGTAAACCATACTTGGATATTTTTGATGTCATCAACGTCATGTCAGCTGCAAATAAGACATCTGTTGGTGTAAATCAGAATATTCCAAGTGCACCTACTAGCAGACTTACTTACAGTAAAATTCTTGTTGAAAGTAACATGGGGAACGCTGCTGCTCTCCCCTATGAATAGATAAAAACTGATGGCTTACATTTATTAAAGGTTGTTCAGAAGATGAGATACAATATCTATGAGTGTTGGTGATGTGAAAAAGTGGGTCACTTTATCATAGACTGTTGGCATAAATGTGCCAAAGGCAAGGGTGGGTCTTCCTGTCAAGGTTGTTGTAGGTAGACATAGTTATTCTCAAGCTAACATGAACATATACCCAAACCTTTTTGGGTTTCTAAGATAAATTAATCTGTGATTTCAAGATATTACAAGTACCCATCAAATACCAATATGGTACTTGAACAATGTGTGTTCCAGACATATGACTAGAACAAAGATCCATCTAAAGGATTATACTCCAATGAGGAATGAACCTAAAGTCATCTTTGGTGGTTCAAATAGAGGAGTTACCAAAGGCTATGATATGATTACCAATGACATAGTCTCCATTACAAAATTATCTTATGTAGAAGGATTGCAACATAATTCGATTAGAATAAGTCAACTATGTGATATTGGTTATGTCATTGTCTTCCATAAGGATACATGTCTGTTCAAAAGGTCAAGTGACCAAGAGGTCATTTTGACAAACACTAGGAGTGGAAATATTTATTGTTTAAATTTCTTATGTATAAGTACAGACTCTCAAGTATGTCTTATTGTAAATGAGAAAGTCTCTTATTGTGTACAATGACACAAAAGGCTTGCTCACTTAAATTACAAGGCAAACTACAAGCTCTTTAGTGGAGAGCTAGTCAGAAATGGACCTAATCTGAAATACACCAACGAGGGCATTTGCTCTGCATGCTAAAAGGACAAACAGACAAGGGCATCCTTTAAGAGCATTGCGACCAAGGATTCTGTGAGGTGTTTATACCTCCTATATATGGACTTATTTGATCCTATGTCAGTTCACAGTCTAGTTAGCAACGTCTACACTCTTGTGATTGTTGATGACTATTCAAGATTTGCTTGGATATTCTTTCTTAAGAAAAAGTCTGAAATCATTGAACTCTTTGTGACCTTTGTTAAGCAAATTCAGAATGAAAAGGACTATTCTGTGGTCAAAATCAGAAGTGACCATGACACAGAGTTTCAATATGAAAGCATGCCAAGGTTCTATGAAGAGTAAGGTATATTTCAGAAGTTTTTTCTCTAAGAACACCTCAACAAAATGAGATAGCTGAGAGGAAAAATAGTACTCTCATAGAGGCTGGAAGAACATTGCTCAGTGATACTTCTCTCCCATAATACTTCTAGGCTGAGGCAGTGATCACTACTTGTCATGTGAATAGAGCCACTATCAACAAGTACAATAAGATTACTCCCTATGAGATTATGAAAGGCAGAAAACCAAATCTTTCGTACTTCAGGATCTTTGGAAGCAAATGTTTTGTGCTTAACAATGGAAAGTCCTACTTGACAAAGTTTGCTGTCAAATCCTATGAAGGAATTTTTGTTGGGTATAACAACCACATCAAAGCCTATAAAGTCTACAACTTGAAGAAACAAGTTGTAGAAGAGTCTGTCAATATAGTATTTGATGAGTCTTTTTTGATTCATAGTGAGCTGACAAGCTCCTCTAGATCTGCAGGTAAAGAATTGAAGATGGACAAACTGAGCATCAATGACAACCCTCCTAGTGAACAAGAATAGGATGAGGGTGTGATCATTCCAGAAGATGGTCTAGGTGAATTAGACACAAATAAAGATCATCAAGCACAATAAATTGAAGTTCAACATATTATAGAAGGAATGTCAGTTGTAGGCAGACATCTTAGAGATCATCCCAGAAACTTGATCATTGGGAATGCATGCCAATGTATCACAACAAGGAGAAGGAACCTCAATGTTGCAATGTATTCAAGCTTTTTATCTCAAGTTGCACCAAAGAAATTTGAAGATGCCAACATAGATCCATTTTGGATTATGACTATACAAGAAGAACTGAACAACTTCAAGAGATGCAATGTCTGAAAGCTAGTTCCTAGACCTCATAGACATAACATTTGAAAGATAGGAATTAGATTTGATTTACTCGGGGGTGGGGGGGGGGGGGGGGGGGTGAATAGAGTAATAAAAAATTTTGGCTGTTTAAAATATTATCAGAATATATTAGTGAAAGCAGTAGTAGGAATAGAAAGAAAAGATAATCTAATCTAATCTACCACAACACAGCAAACTAATCTATCACAGTCACAGCAAGAACAACAGGAAAAAAGGGCAACTAGACAACACAAGAAATTTTATAGTGGTTCCCCAACCTGGGTAAATCCACTCTTCTACCACCCTGGTAGGAATCCACTAGCAGGTTTTTGATCTGGTGGCTACCACCACAAGATCTATTTCCAGGGAGATCTCACAACCCTTTGAGCTTTTGATCAGGTGCCCAAAAACTAAAATAAACTTTTGAAGGGAGTTAATAAACCCTTTATACAGAAGGGGGGGAGAGATTTGATGATGTCTTATCTTTCTCAAACAACTGAGAAGACTAGTGGATTGCTATTGTCAAGACACCTTCAGAATCAATTGGAGCCTTGCACAGGGTGTAGGTCTTTAGCCTTGACTTGAGATGATCCAGGAACTTCTGACTGATTCAGAGATTGTTGTCCTTGAAAGCTACTGGAGATGAAGTTGAAGAACAATCTTGATTTTGTGTTTGTTGTTGTTCTTCTTCTTCAGAAAGATCAAGGTGAAAACAAGATGTTTTCTGCACAGAGAATGTCTGAGACTGTTTTCTGTATATCTGTCTATCTCTATGCTGTGTTATGTGACTGAAAAGAGAAAAATCTCTTTTATATTCTCTGTCGAAATTCTCCTTTAAATTTTGAATTCTCTGCATTGAATGATGATTGCCTGGAGAATGAAAATCGACTGGAGAATAATGTCTTTAATGAGTTTTCTCAACTGTCCCAATAAATTAAGCAAGTAATTAACCTGATGAAGACCATAATCAATGCTGCCAATAACGGCTATATTCAGAGAATATGAGCATTAATTACTTCAGGAAATTACTGTTGAGTAATAAGGAATAAGGACAAAAATGAGGGAAAAACTCTAAGTCTGGCTGGACAGAATTCGTCGACCACTGAACAGATTTCGTCGACCGGAGATCCAAGTTCGTCGAGCTAAGAAATTCTGTTCGTCGACCTGAGAAAACCTGTTCGTCGACCTGAGCTCAGCAAACTGCATTCTGGAGATAACTTGCCTAATCTGCGCTCCAAGTTCGTCGAGCTGATAATCTGTCTTCGTCGAGCTGAGTTCAGCGAAATAAATCTGGAAAGAATGTGTTGAAGGCTGAACTCTAGACTTTGTCGACCTGAGCTCGAATATCGTCGAGCTTAACTCAGAGAATTAACTCTGAGTTCGTCGAGTATAGCATGACTATCATCGAGCTAATTTCGACGAACGTCAAACTTAAATTCTTGAACTTGATTTCTTCTAAGTCTTGAGTCAATCTGAGATCTTCTGCTGGCTGGTCCATGTAAGGTTGAACCTAAAAACTTAGCCTGAACTCTAAGACTCAAAGACATGACCCTGACTATACAATGTGGGTCAGACATCCTAATTAGTGAACCTAGCCCAAATCCAACTAGGGATCCAATAATCTCCCCATATTTGGGTGAGGTCACTAATATAAAAAAAATGATCACAAAGCAAAATAAATATATCTGGCAGAAAATTTAAATCATTCAACAGATATGTACATAATCAAAAGCTTTGTGATAGTTCAAACAAGTATAGTTCAGAAAATCAAAACTAAACAAGATATTCATTTCTTCTTCTGTTTTTCCTTGTCAGCTTTGTCTTGCTTAGAAGGCTGTGTGAACTTGATTTATCTATTAGGATTGGCTGCTTCTCTTTTGGACATGGTAAGGTCTGCAGCCCCAATTATATTGAGAGAGGTTGCTCTAGGTACAACAGTGAAAGAAATAGTACCTAAACACCTAGAGGGGGGGGGGGGTGAATAGGTGACCTAATCCTTTTTGAACTTTAATGGCAGCAATCAGTTATATCACAGAATTCTAACTACTTTTGCACAGCAATTACACAAGCATTCACAATCACAGCACAATCACAGCAGACACAGTGTTTTATAGTGGTTCCCCAAGCATTGGGTACATCCACTTTCCCGCTTCGCCTATCTAGCAATGTACTAGATTCGGCCAAACTTCTCCACTAGCTCAGAACCCAAATTGGTTCCTACACCTCAGGCCCAAGGCCCTACAACTCAGCTTTTCCCAAAGCCTACACTCAGCCACAAAGGCCTACACTCAGCCAATCAAGGCCTACACTCAGCCAACAAGGCCTACACTCAGAGATTTCAATCTCCTACACTCAGGCTCTCAAGCCCTACCCTCAGCCTTTATAATTACAGGCTTACAATTCACTCAGATCCAAAGGATCCTACAAGTTAAAAATGAATTACAAATGTTAACTCAACAACTCAGAAACAAGAGAGGGGAGTTGAGAGTTTCTTGATGAGTTCTTGGAAGAACTCAGCTGGATTCAATCTGACTTAGCTTTCTTCAAAGCTTCTTGAGTAGAACTGAATAAGAATGAATCCTCCTGCAGTTGATCCTTGATCTCTGCTTCTTAAGATCCAGAATATATCTGAACCCTTCTTCTCAGCCTAGTTCCAAAGGCTGATTTCTTGGATGGAGCCCTCTCTCTCCAACTTCTTAGATCTGCACAGCTAGATCTTCTTGATTTGATACTTGATCAATAACTCTGTGAACCACTTTAATAACTTATTCAACAACAATCTGATCCACCTTCATAACCACCGTTTATGTAAACTGTATGAGCCTATTTATAGGCCTTCTCCATGGTAACCGGCTGGTCCGGTCCATAACTGAATTCTGACATCTCTGACAGGTGCTGTAGACCGGCTGGAACGGCAGCTGTCAAGTCATCCAGTCAATTCTTGAAAATCTCTAACTGTCTGAAAGTGTCGAGACTTTCTGTCTTTAAGTGTCGACACTTATAGACCAAGTGTCGACACAAGTTGTGTAAGTGTCGACACAAGTCTACAAGGTGTCGACACAACTCCTTGTGTTGTAGATACTATGTCTCGATACAGATTCTTCTTCAGGTGTCGACACTAAAATTGAGTGTCGACACAAGTACTTGATCTTCTATCTTTTGCTGAATTCTTCTAAGTGTCAACACATCTCCTTTGTGTCGACACATCTTCATGTGTTGAATCTGTTAAGTGTCGACACTGCTTCTTGGTGTCGACACATAGTCTTCTATGTTGATACTTACTGAGTGTCGACACAGCTCCTTGTGTCGACACTTGATTCTTCTATTGAGACTTCAGCTGAGTGTCGACACATTCCCTTAGTGTCGACACTGGTACTTAGAATATTTGATGATCTTGCTGTTCTTTGCTAAGTGTCGACACAGCTCCATGTGTCGACACTTTCTTCAAGTGTAGAGTCTTCAGCTGAGTGTCGACACATTGTTCTAGGTGTCGACACTTACTTCATGTGTTGACTCTTTTGTTGAGTGTCGACACATTGTTCTTGGTGTCGACACTTTAACTTAGTTTCTGCTGACTTTTGCTGAGTGTCGACACAGCTTCACTGGATGTCGACACAGCTCCTTGTGTCGACACAGCTTCTCTGCACTTTTCTTCACTGAGTGTCGACACAGCTCCTTGTGTCGACACTTTCTGTCTGGTGTCGACTCTGCATCACAGGTGTCGACACAATGACTCCAAGTGTCGACACTGCTTGTCTGGGTGTCTACACAGGTCTTCTTAAGTGTCGACACTTTCCCTCTGGGTGTCGACACATGGACTTAGAAACTTTTTGCTTCAGTACAGTAATTACTTAACCTGCACAAGTAAACTCAACATACATCAAATACATTTTGATGTATATCATTGAGTTGGGTGAGGCTTCTTCAAATCAGGTACATTTAACTAATGTACCCAACAATCTCCCCCTATTTGGAGAAGTCATAACCCTTAGTCAATGATATACACCATTTATAATTAAAATTACAAAATGATGTAAAGCAGGATTATATTCAGCAGGGTAAACATAAACATGTATTAATTTCACATGTATACAAATTCATCATTTCAGAACAAATAAGAAATAGACATAGACACATTCACAGAACAAACATGAAATATATTGATCATATATTGTTCTAACATTTGTCTTATACATTTTCAGTAGTTCACAAAAATGTTTTACATTCAAAAGATTACAAAATAATCTTCAAGTAAATTCTTAATCTATTTCTGTTCTGGTTCTTTGATAACTATTCCTTTGCCAGCTTGGACTTTAGTTTGGACAGGAGCATCAGCAGTTTCAGCATCAGCAGGCTTCTTGCCTTTCAGATCTTTCTTTTTAAGCTCTTCAGCTTTGATCTTCTGCCTCTCAAAATAGTTATATGGCTTTGGAAAGTACTTGCTAGGCTCCTGAGCTGTAGGAGGTGGCTTTCCCATCTTTGCCTTCCTTCTGTATTGAACAATGGCCTCTTGTCTAGATTCATGCTTTCTCCATTCAGCTTCAGAGAACCACTTGTTCCTATCATGAGTGTTATCCTTGGCAGCTTTCCAGGTAGTTAATATTATGTTTTTAGAGGTAGGTCTCCACTGTTCAAAGTCTGGCCTTTGTTCTGCTTGTTCCCTAAACCTCTTCTTAGACAACCTTGTCTCTTCCTCTTTCTGCAATGCCTCTTGCATGGCTTCTGATATAGGCTGAACAACCTTTTCAATATGGACATTGTCCTTGCTCCTAGATGGGCTGTACATGGTCTGTATCTCAGCATGAATCATTTCAAAATCTGGAGGTGGATAAATGACCTGAGCTACTTCTGGTTGCTCACCTCCAAGATAGGCAGGGTTAATGCCAGATTCAGCAACATCATTGTCATCACACAGAGGAGGATATCCAAGTGTAGCTCTGATGGAATTTGATATCCACTTAGCATGGTCAGAGCTTGCCTTGACTAACACTCTCTCCCCCTTTATGACTTCTCTAGCCATATGATCTCTGACATCATCCTTCTGAAATCTGATTTGACTATCCAAGTATCTGATTCCATCTTTAAAGAAAGGTTTGAGCTTTAGAAGTTGGTCAGATATAACCTTTTGGGATGCTTGGATAGCAGTCTTAACAACAGAGATTTCTTCCTGGAAGACTTTGTCAAAATCAGCTTTAATAGCAGCAGTGGAAGTAGAAGGTTCAGCAGCCTTGTTCTTCAATTCAGTGACAATAGAATTATGTGAAGCAGTTAAATTGTCATTCATCCTTAGTTGATTTTCAAGAACATATCCTTACTTTAATGTTATATCATCTACCTGTGCCTTTATCTTTTCCTGGTGTGTTGCCAAGTACACCACTGCATTTCCACCTTTGTGGAAGCAGTCTGTCATCTCCTTCTTGTTAAGGTTCATTTCAAACCTGATTGATTTTATATCTTGGGCAAGATCAAACTGGAGTGACTTTTGCCCTTCATCTACATATTTCTCTATGGCCTATCTTTGCTCATCCAACTTGATTTACATTGCCACCATCAGTGCACTATAATCAAAAGCTGGGGCTTGCTGAACTATAGGCTGTGGAGCAACAGTTTGGAGAGCCTTTTTATAACTCTGGCTCCTTCTTTTGAAGACATAAATTTTCTTTTTCCTAGCCCTTGCAGCCTCCTCATATTCAGAGGCAGAGGTGCTGGCTATATACACCCTCTCCTTAGGGCTTGGAGGCTTCTCTTTCTGCACTTCAGGTGCCTTCTCAGTTTCCTGCCTTACAGTCTCTTCCATAATGTGCATTTGCTCCCCCTCAGCAGCAGCATTATTTCTTTCAGCAGCATCCTTGTCCATGTCAAAGTCATGTTGATCTAGATTTAAAAATAAATCCTCCATAGTGTATTCTTGTGGTGATGGAGCTGGAGGAATACTAGGTTCTTCAACCACTGAATCAGGAACCACTGCTTGAACAACAGATGTGTCTTCTTTGGCAGCATCTGAGACTTGGCTATCCAGCTGGATTTGCTGATGATCATCAGACAAATCAGTATCTTCCATAGGAAAATTCAAAGTGCTTAGTTCAGTGATTACCTCTAGTATGATGGTGGTGGCTTGTTCACTTTCCAGTGTAGTGGGTTGATCTACAACTGGAGGCTCCCCCTGGCTTTGATCCTTGTGTATGGGGCTAGCTTGAGGTAGCTCCCCCTGGATCTCAGCAACCTCTTGAGGAGCAGGAGTCTTTACTGCAGGCTCTTCCTCATTGTCATCTGGAGTGAAGACAACTTGCTCTTCACTGTCAGAACTGCTAGTGGACTCTTGTGCCACTGGAGCAGTCTTCCTTTTCTTCTTAGGAGGAATTTCTTTCTCAGGAACTAGTTTCTCAGGGGTTGGCATTTCTTTTGACAACACCCTGTCCCATCTTGAAAACAACCTCATGTTCATTTTCCTCATGTGGTTTATTTTACTTCCAGCAGCAGTACTCATTACTTCAGGTATTACACCAGCTATGTATAGACTAATGATTCTGCCCAGGTTGGGCTTCTTCAGACTTTCCTTGATTTTCTCAAATACTATAACTGACCAATCAGTTTTTAAAGTGAAGATAATCCTGGTCATTATATTGAACATGGAGGCTGACACTCTGTCATGCCCTCCTGGCTTGCTTAAGATCACCTTGCCAACTATCTCAGACATGAATTTGCCTTGGCTGTTCATGCCCTTTCTGTTGAAAACAGAACCTATCTTCATCTTAGAGTCTAGTCCACACCAGGTAAGAGCTTCCCTGGTCTTGGATGCAGTAACTTCATCTTCCTCTTGAGTTCTTGGCAATTGAAGCACCTTCCTCAAGTTCTTTGGCGAAATCTTAACCTTAGTTCCATGAACTCTGGATTTGATTTTGTATCCAGATTCGTCTATCTTGGCTCCATTAAGGAATTCAAGAACCTCTTTCTTCCATATCTTTGTAGGTTCTGAAACTAGATAATCTAACCCAGAAGCAGCGACTAGGGTTACGACAGACTTGATTTCTTGATCTGCATCTTCAAAAGCGCCGCGCACCAGCTCATATCCTTCGTTGACGTTCTCCTCAAGCTTATGCGCCATTAGGGTTTGTAGAATTTGTCTTGAGAGAAGAGAGATGTCGACACTGAAGTTTGGTCTCGAAACTTTGAAAGCGTGTCGACAAACTAAGACAAAACCCTATTTATACCTTTCTGATTTTGAAGATGAACAGGCGGGACAGCTAACTTAAAATGTGTCGACACTGGCAATAAGTGTCGACACTGACTTATAATGTCTCGACACATATGTGTCGACACAAGTTTAGTCAACAGATTTTATGTGTCGACACTTGTTTATGTGTCGACAGAACATAACTCGACACATAGTCGAGACTTTACTTAGAAAATTCTGAGTAAAACTTAAGTGTCGACACCACATTGGATGTGTCGACACCTACTTGACATGTGTCGACACTAATATTCTGAAGTGTCGACACCAACTTCCTAGATGTGTCGACACCTTTGTTTCTGAAGTGTCGACACCATTATTCTGTGTCGACATAGACTTGTCTATATGACGACACCTTTTTACTTAGGCATTTTCAATTCTGTAAACTTACTCTAAGTTTATCATCACTAGTTCAATTTTGAATCTATTGAACTTAGTTTCTTCTAGTGGCTTAGTATACATATCAGCTACTTGATTATCAGTTTTAACATATTCTAATGAAATATCTTCTCTTTCTACATGCTCCCTAAGAAAATGATATTTAATTTCAATATGTTTTGTCCTACTATGAGATACATGGTTATTAGCTATTGAAATAGCACTAGTAGAATCACAGAAAAGTGGAGTTCTACTTACCTGAAATCCATAGTCCTCTAGCTGATGTTGTATCCACAGAAGTTGAGCACAGCAACTTCCTGCAGCCACATACTCTGACTCTACTATGGAGATAGCCACACTGGTTTGCTTTTTGCTACTCCATGAAATTAGTCTCCCACCTAGGAATTGACAGGTTCCAGTAGTGCTTTTTCTATCTTCTTTACATCCTGCAAAGTCTGCATCTGAATAACCTGTTAGTTCAAAATCTCCATTCCTAGGGTACCAGAGGCCTAGATAGGGAGTGTCCTTTAGATATCTCAATATTCTTTTGACTGCTGTCAAATGAGACTCTTTAGGGCAGGCTTGATACCTTGCACAAACACATGTAGCATACATGATGTCTGGTCTACTAGCAGTCAAGTATAATAGGGAGCCAACTATCCCTCTATACAAGGTTTCATCTACAGGTTTCCCTGCATCATCCTTGCTAAGAGACATACTTGACCCCATAGGAGTCTTCATGGTACTGGATGAATCCATACCATACTTCCTTATGAGTTCTAGGGTGAACTTGGACTGATATATGGATAAACCACTTTCAGTCTGTTTAACTTGGAGACCCAAGAAAAACTTCAGCTCTCTCATACTACTCATCTCAAACTGACCTTGCATAAGTTTTGCAAACTTTTTGCAAAGGCTGCTTTCAGTAGACCCAAATATAATGTCATCTACATATATTTGGACTAGTATAACTTTGCCTCTAGATTCCCTAAGGAATAGAGTCTTATCTATTTTCCCCCTTGAGAACTTGTTCTCAATGAGGAAACTAGATAGGGTTTCATACCAAGCCCTAGGGGCTTGCTTTAACCCATATAAAGCTTTCCTAAGTCTATAGACATGATGAGGTAAAGTTGGATCAACAAAACCTGAAGGCTGTTCCACATAGACTTCTTCCTTAAGATTACCATTTAGGAATGCTGACTTGACATCCATTTGGTAAACCTTGAATCCTTGATAGGTTGCATAGGCTAAGAACATCCTTATGGCTTCCAGTCTGGCTACTGGAGCAAAGGTTTGATCAAAGTCAATACCTTCTTCTTGCCTATATCCTTTAGCAACCAGTCTTGCTTTATTCTTAATGATGACCCCTTGTTCATCCATCTTATTCCTGTAGATCCACTTGGTTCCTATTATATTGTGATCTTTAGGTTTAGGAATAAGTTCCCAGACCTTGCACCTCTTGAACTGATTAAGCTCTTCTTGCATTGCTTCAGTCCATTGTGGATCTTGTATTGCTTCTTCAAACTTCTTAGGTTCAACTTGAGATAGAAAACTGGAGTAGACTGCTGCATTCATGTATCTGCTCCTGGTTTGTACTCCTTGTCTTGGATCTCCAATAATCTGCTCAACTGGATGATCTCTAAGATGCCTATTGGCTGGAGGCATCCTAACTTCAGGTTGAACCTCTTCAGCATCTCCATCATGCTGTATTCCTTGTACTTCATCAGCAATTGGCACATGTAGTTCTCCCCTTGGACAACAGCTACTCTCCTCTACTTACTGTCTTGCAGCAGGTACTTCTTCTATAGTAAGCTTGTCCATTTTCTTTGTTAAACCTGTGGGGCTGCATACAGTACTAGACAACTCATTGTTAATAAGTTTAGTCTCATCAAAAACTACATGCACAGATTCTTCTACAACTTGTGTAGACAAGTTGTAGACTCTATAAGTCTTAATATTATTGTTGTACCCAACAAAAATTCCCTCTTGGGACTTGGCAGCAAACTTGGTCAAGTAAGACTTCCCATTGTTAAGTATGAAGCATTTGCAACCAAAGATCCTAAAATAGGATAGGTTTGGTTTCCTGCCTTTCACAACTTCATAGGGGGTCTTGTTGAGCCCTTTAGTGATGGTAGCCCTATTTATAACATGACATGCAGTATTAACTGCTTCAGCCCAGAAATACTCTGGTAGTGATGTATCACTTAATAGGGTCCTATCAGCCTCTATCAAGGTCCTATTTTTCCTCTCAGCAATGCCATTTTGCTGAGGTGTTCTAGGTGAAGAGAATTCTTGAAATATCACAAAGTCTTCACAAAGTTTTGTCATGCTATCAGACTGAAACTCAGCACCACGGTCACTTCTAATCTTGACCACTGTACTGTCTAGTTCATTCTGAATTTGCTTGACAAAGCTATGGAAGACACTAGGTGTTTCAGATTTCTGTCTTAAGAAGAACACCCAGGAAAACCTTGAGTAGTCATCTACAACTACAAGGGTATAGACCTTCCTACCTAAGCTGTGAACTGGCATTGGACCAAAAAGATCCATATGCATGAGGTATAAACACCTCACAACATCTTTGTTTTCTATGCTTCTAAAGGTGGATTTAGTCTGCTTGCCCTTTTGACAAGCTGAGCAAATACCATCTTTAACACACTTAACTTGAGGACCATTCCTCACTAACTCTTTGCTAAAGAGTTTGCTAATTGTCTTGTAGTTAAGATGGGCAAGCCTCTTGTGCCATTTGACACAATGAGTGACTGTCTCATCAGCTATAAGACAAACTGGAGAACCATTATTCTCAACCATAATGTCTAGGCAGTAGACATTCCTCTTCCTATAACCTGTCAAAATGATCTCTTGATCACTTGACCTCTTGATATGACAATCATTTTTAATAAATGAGATGTCATACCCTACATCACTTAATTGACTTATACTTATTAGGTTGTGTTTCAACCCTTTAACATAAGCCACTTGAGTAATGGTAACCAAGTTGCTAGAAATGTTACCAAACCCTTTGATGATTCCTTTTTCAGAACCACTAAAAGTAACCTTTGGACCATCTTTGATTGGAATGTAGTCCCTTAGTAGTCCCCTTGTTCCAGTCATATGTCTGGAACATCCACTGTCCAAGTACCATGTTGGGGTATGGCCACTTGGACTCACCTGCAAAACAGATTAATGAACCTTAGAACCCAAAGAATTCTTGGGTCCTTTGTACTTGTTAGTTTGCAATCTGACAAAGCTACCTACTGACTTTCCAACAGGTAGTTTGGTACTCACTTTGGCACTAGCATTGTGCCAACAGTCCACTGCAAAATGGCCAACTTTGCCACAACACCAACATTCAAACTTGTTGTACCTTTGCTTAGGTACTGTCTTTGCTGTCTTATCTACAGCAGACTTGTTGAATGTTGGGGCTTTGTCCTTGGACTTGGACTTGGACTGCTCAGTCCTTGCAGGTCTAGTAAAGCCCAGTCCAGCCTTGCCTTTGTGATGAACAAATTCATCAATTAAAGGTAGTACTGACTTAGGTTTAGAAAACCTAGCAACTAAGTCCTTTTCCTTCTGAAGATTAATCTCCAGACTCTTGATTTGATCATTTTTAAATGATATAGTACCCATTTGAATCACTGTTATGTGCTTCAACCTGGCTATCTCATTCAGTTTTTGATCAAAAGATTTCTCAAAATCTGTTGCTGCAGCTTTAAGAATAGCAATTTCCTTTGCCTGACTTTTGGCTAGAAACTTGCTCTTCTTGTAAGCTTGCAACAGAACCTTGTATTCATCTAAAAGCTGATGAATATCATCCTCAGACTCAGATACACTTCCATCACTTGATGAAGATGAATCTGATTCTGTACTAGAACAAGAAACTGAACTTAGAGTTGAACATTGTACCTTACTGGGTCCTGGCTGCTCCAGGATTTTTTCATGCTCTGTCAAAGCCTTTAGCCCTTGGCATTGACTGTCTTCTTGTTCATAAATAGGCTCCATGATCTGCATGAATTCTTCTTCATCTTCTTCAGCAAACAACCCTATGTATGCCTCTGCATCAGACTCAGTTTCTGAAGAAGAGATATCTGACAGAGTCTTCTCTTTCTTGACAACAAATGACTTCTCTTTCTTGCCTTTGAAATGAGTCTTCTTCCTGTCACTAGACTCTTTTCTCTTCTCAGGACAATCTGCAACAACATGGCCTTGTCTATTGCAGCAATAGCACACTATTTTAGAAATAGTTGCCTTGGTAGATTTAGTCCTCTTCCTGTCCTTCTTTGAAGACTTTTTATCTTGATAAAAATCTTCTTTTCCCTTTGAAGTAGAAGGCCTTGACCTCCACTGTTTCTTCTTCAAGAATTTCTGAAAATGTCTAGTGAAGGCAGCAAAGTCTTCATCACTTTCACTGCTTTCAGATTTTGTACTGACTGACTCATCTGTCTCTGATTCAACTACCTTTGGAGGTGGAGTTGATGACTTATTCCTGCACTTTCTGGAGGCTTCTGTCTTGAAAGCTACAGTTCTTTCCTTGTGTTCAGTTCTTGTTGATTTCTCCTTCTCTTTCCTCACTGTCAACTGCATTTCATAAGACAATAACTTGTCAAACAGTGTAGGTGGAGGAATTTCTCCCAACTTAGACATTTCTCTAATGGCACAGATCTTGGTGTCCCAATCTTTAGTTAGGGACCTTAGGAACTTGTCATTTAGTTCATAATTGCTGAACTCTCTTCCATAAGACATGAGTTCATTCACTATTCTGTAAAACTTCTTATAGCACTCAGTTATGCTATCACCCTTTCCTTGTCTAAAACTCTCATACTCTTGATTTAGCAAGGATTTTTTATCTTGCATAACTTCTTCAGAACCTTCCATATAGACAATGAGAGTATCCCACATCTCTTTGGCTGTCTTACAGTGAATAAGATTCTGAAAAGTGGCATCATCTATGGCACTCACTATGATGTTTTGTGCCCTCTTGTCCATGGTGGCTAGGACAATCTCATCCTTAGTCATCTCAGAGAAATCTTTTGGGGTTCTCTGATTTGCATCTAGAACTGATATCTTCATGGGCACATAAGGCCCTTCCTTTACTGTGATGTAGATTCTAGGGTCAGAGGCTTCCATAAACAGTCTTACCCTTTCCTTCCAGATCCCAAAGATCTCTTTCCTGCATATGGGCAATTTCATGGAACCCAATTCCTTATGATTTTCAGAGGAACCCATGGTTCTTGATTTTCTTGAATCTGTATTTTGACTTAGACTGAATCTGCCAATCAGGATCTCCCCAGACTGTTAGTCCTTTTTAAGGAACCTGGCTCTGATACCACTTGAAAGAAATAGTACCTAAACACCTAGAGGGGGGGGTGAATAGGTGACCTAATCCTTTTTGAACTTTAATGGCAGCAATCAGTTATATCACAGAATTCTAACTACTTTTGCACAGCAATTACACAAGCATTCACAATCATAGCACAATCACAGCAGACACAGTGTTTTATAGTGGTTCCCCAAGCATTGGGTACATCCACTTTCCCCCTTCGCCTATCTAGCAGTGTACTAGATTCGGCCAAACTTCTCCACTAGCTCAGAACCCAAATTGGTTCCTACACCTCAGGCCCAAGGCCCTACAACTCAGCTTTTCCCAAAGCCTACACTCAGCCACAAAGGCCTACACTCAGCCAATCAAGGCCTACACCCAGCCAACAAGGCCTACACTCAGAGATTTCAATCTCCTACACTCAGGCTCTCAAGCCCTACCCTCAGCCTTTATAATTACAGGCTTACAATTCACTCAGATCCAAAGGATCCTACAAGTTAAAAATGAATTACAAATGTTAACTCAACAACTCAGAAACAAGAGAGGGAAGTTGAGAGTTTCTTGATGAGTTCTTGGAAGAACTCAGCTGGATTCAATCTGACTTAGCTTTCTTCAAAGCTTCTTGAGTAGAACTGAATAAGAATGAATCCTCCTGCAGTTGATCCTTGATCTCTGCTTCTTAAGATCCAGAATATATCTGAACTCTTCTTCTCAGCCTAGTTCCAAAGGCTGATTTCTTGGATGGAGCCCTCTCTCTCCAACTTCTTAGATCTGCACAGCTAGATCTTCTTGATTTGATACTTGATCAATAACTCTGTGAACCACTTTAATAACTTGTTCAACAACAATCTGATCCACCTTCATAACCACCGTTTCTGTAAACTGTATGAGCCTATTTATAGGCCTTCTCCATGGTAACCGGCTGGTCCGGTCCATAACTGAATTCTGACATCTCTGACAGGTGCTGTAGACCGGCTGGAACGGCAGCTGTCAAGTCATCCAGTCAATTCTTGAAAATCTCTAACTGTCTGAAAGTGTCGAGAATTTCTGTCTTTAAGTGTCGACACTTATAGACCAAGTGTCGACACAAGTTGTGTAAGTGTCGACACAAGTCTACAAGGTGTCGACACAACTCCTTGTGTTGTAGATACTATGTCTCGACACAGATTCTTCTTCAGGTGTCGACACTAAAATTGAGTGTCGACACAAGTACTTGATCTTCTATCTTTTGCTGAATTCTTCTAAGTGTCGACACATCTCCTTTGTGTCGACACATCTTCATGTGTTGAATCTGTTAAGTGTCGACACTGCTTCTTGGTGTCGACACATAGTCTTCTATGTTGATACTTGCTGAGTGTCGACACAGCTCCTTGTGTCGACACTTGATTCTTCTATTGAGACTTCAGCTGAGTGTCGACACATTCCCTTAGTGTCGACACTGGTACTTAGAATATTTGATGATCTTGCTGTTCTTTGGTAAGTGTCGACACAGCTCCATGTGTCGACACTTTCTTCAAGTGTAGAGTCTTCAGCTGAGTGTCGACATATTGTTCTATGTGTCGACACTTACTTCATGTGTTGACTCTTCTGTTGAGTGTCGACACATTGTTCTTGGTGTCGACACTTTAACTTAGTTTCTACTGACTTTTGCTGAGTGTCGACACAGCTTCACTGGGTGTCGACACAGTTCCTTGTGTCGACACAGCTTCTCTGCACTTTTCTTCACTGAGTGTCGACACAGCTCCTTGTGTCGACACTTTCTATCTGGTGTCGACTCTGCATCCCAGGTGTCGACACAATGACTCCAAGTGTCGACACTACTTGTCTGGGTGTCGATACAGGTCTTCTTAAGTGTCGACACTTTCCCTCTAGGTGTCGACACATGGACTTAGAAACTTTTTGCTTCAGTCCAATAATTACTTAACCTGCACAAGTAAACTCAACATACATCAAATACATTTTGATGTATATCATTGAGTTGGGTGAGGCTTCTTCAAATCAGGTACATTTAACCAATGTACCCAACAAACAGCCTCTAGATGCAAGTCATATAGGCATCTACATTGAAAAATTTGTTAGCATTTTCATACCTTTTCAGCTCTTCTTTCTTGTAGGTTGACATGGTAGAGTATTGTGATGGATCTCTGCTTTCAGCTTTGGATTTATTAATCATAGAGAGTCCAACAAGCTCTTGAAATCTGGCCATTCTTGTTGTTGTATCCTGTTCTGGATCTACAAAGGGAATATGTGGAGAATCTGGCCTTTTTGGACTTTCAACTTTTTCAGTTTCAGCTGCTTTCTGTTGAATGTCTTGCTGCTGTTGCTGATGTCTAATGCTGCTTGAGTATCTGTGCTAACTGCTTCCTTGAGATTTGGAAGATCTACCTTGATGTCTTTGGTAAGTTTGAGCATAGGAGGTAGATCTTTGAGAATTGCTTCCTGAAGCACCAGCTGTTGGAGGAGGAGGAGGGCCTCTCTAGTTCCTTTAAGAAGGAGGAGGAGGAGAGTACCTTCTACTCTTCTTCCTGGCTTTCTGCTCATTCTTAGAAAGCCACATCCATGCAAGCATCCCTGGATATGGAGTAATAGTCTGCAGGATGTAGTATGGAGTATCATGAGTGGGATTTGGTTTGGGAGCAGCTTTAGGAATAACCTTTCTCTTCTTAACAGCTTTCTTCTTAGCTTTAGCATTGTCAGAATCATCAGAATCAGCATTATCATCTTCATCATCAGAAGATTCTTGAGGATTATCATATAAGGCATCAATGACCTTTAGAATATCTCTAGATATCTGCTTTTCAGCCTAAGGCTGGACTGGAGATTCTGCAACTGCAACTTCAGCAACACTTTTAGAAAGAAACTTATTCTCTTCTTCTATGTCAGCCATAATGAGTTCATCTAGATCTGGAAGAGGACTATCATCCATTTTATATGTAGGAGGTGAGATATCCTTTGGAGAAGAACTGGCCTTGGGGGCTGATACTATTGGAGGCACTGCTACAACAAAACTTGCCTTAAGTTACTTAGCAACTGTAGGGCTTATGGGAGCAGTATAAGGGACTATAGCCCTGGAGTGCTGATAAGAAAAACTAGGGAGAATATCTCTGTAAAAAAAATTAAATAAATCTTGCAAAGAATCCAAATTGACTGTGGGATTTATAATATAATCACCAACAGTATTTATTTCTGCTATAACTATGTCATCCATCTCTGTATCAGAATCAATTAAATCAATTATATCTCCTGGAATGACTGCTTCTGCTGAGTCATCTGACATCTCAGAATTTATTACTGCTGCTGCACAGGGGGGAACTGGAGCTTCTTCACAGAGAATCTCCCCCTGACTGGGTTTAGAGGGTCCTGAAGCCAGTCCTCCAGAAGAAGGGATAGAGGATAAAACAACAATTCTGGAAGATAGAGAAGTGATGGAGGCAGAAAGAGGAGTAATATCATTAGCTATGAGCTTCTCAAGAGTGGTAGAAATAAATGCAAGAAGATCTTTAGCTATATCAGAAATATTGAGATAGAGGGGTTCTGGAGCAGAGGAGGAGTAAGGAGTGTGATTTCCATAGTTTGAACACACAGAGAATGCATTGGAAAAATATGTATGTGTGTAGTCTGGAGTAGTAGATGGTATGTCAGTGTGGAGGACTGAAAGGATATTAGTGGTAGAAGGGATTGATTCCTGAAGTGGAGAATTATGTGGAGATGGTTGAGGAAATAAAAGATTGAAAGAGGGTTGGGAGGTAGATGGAATTTCAGATTGAATTTCAGATATATTAAGTAGAGGCGGAGAATTTGGAGGTGGAGATAGAGGTGGTGTGCTATGTACTGGAGATGGAACTGGTATTGGAACTGGTGAGGGTTGATGTTGTTGTTGAGTTGGTGGAGTATGTGCTGGAGAAGATGATGGTTGTTGTTGAGCAGGAGGTGAGGGAAATCTGGTGGAGGGAAGGACGTCTTCTGGAGGTGGAGGAGTGGCTATCACAGCCCTGGTGCTCTCAGAAGTCCTGAAAGAGGAAGAAGTCTTGGATGGCTTGGAGATGGTCCTCTCCCACCTTCCAAATAAGGCACAAGTCAGCCTTTTTGAAGCATCGATGAACACTGTCGTGGAGACCAGCAGTTCAGGAGCCTTTTCTTGAAGGAAGATTCCCAAAACTCTTCCAAAGCATACTTCCTTCTTATTGTTCTTCTTCTTTATTAACTCAAACAAGAGTTTTCCCCAGTTTACATGTTTCTTTTCAACCAGAGCACCCATCACCAAGAACTGGTGCTTGGTAATGTAGTCGTGGGCAGTATGTTTTCCCAGTAGAACTTTGCCAACTATATCGACTAAGAACTTATACTCAGAAGATAAGTTTTTCTTCAGTAGTTTATTTGGGTTTTCTCCAGAATGACCCATCTTTATCAGCATATTATTATAGTCATCACTCTCCATTTCTATATCTTCATTTCCATTCATCAAACCAAAAATCTCAGTCAAAACGGCGAGAGTTAAATAAATCGGGTTACCGGATATAGTCTTGGTCACTGTATCTGCATCTGCTGTTGTGGCAGTGAATGCCCATTCTCTAATCTCAGTTGTTATTATCTTTATTCTTTGAGTCATGAAATTCTTCAGATTTTGTTCTTCAAATAATTGCAGCATGTCCAAGAAGATTTGGCCTGAGTGCTGGAAGGAATCGAAATCAATGTAAAAGCCCATGTCGAACTTCATTGCAGCAAGGGAGTTCGCCAGAATCGCCATTAGTTTGCTTGTAAAAGAAAATAGAGATCAAGTGCAAGGGAACAGAAAGCGCGGGATGGAGCTCGAAGAAAACGTAGATATATGGTTTTCAGAATATGAAGCGGCAGACTCCGTCCGACAAAAAATAAAAATTCTTCGATCTCGGGTCGACGAAATATTTTATTGACAAAAAAATTCGTCGATCTCAGTCAGAAGAAGTGAAAACATTTCATCGAGCTCAGTTCGATGAAAATTTTCTGAAGCAATATCTTCAATCTCCGTTCGACGAAAAGAGCTTCATACACAGAGAGTTCGTCAATCTCCGTTCGACAAATTTCTCAAGAACTTTTCTCAGTTCGTCGATCTCTATTCGACGAATTGAGACAAATTATTTGACTGCAGACAAAAATTTAAATTAAGGCCTCTCCATTGATCATATCTAGCTGATTTATAAAGAATATATGGTTCCTCTCATCCAAGAGTTTGGTGAAGATATCTGCTCTTTGCAAATTAGTGTAGATGTATACAAGCTTAATTTTATTTTTGTCCACACACTCTCTAATGAAATGATGCCTAATATCTATATGCTTAGTTTTACTATGATGCACTGGATTTTGTGCGATAGAAATTGCACTTGTGTTATCACATAGTAAGGTTGAATTATTTAAGTTGAAGCCATAATCTAGGAGTTGGTTCTGAATCCACAGCATCTGGGAACAGCAACTGCCAGCTGTTATGTATTCTGCTTCAGCAGTTGAAGTGGACACAGATGACTGTTTTTTGCAAAACCAAGACACTAGTCTCATACCAAGGAACTGACATGTCCCTGAGGTACTTTTTATGTCTACTCTACATCCAGCAAAGTCAGCATCTGAGTATCCAGTCGACTCAAACTCTGACTCAGTTGGATACCAGAGTCCTAGACTAGGACAACTCTTTATATATCTTAAAATCCTTTTTAAGAAAATAAGGTGAGATTCTTTAGAGTTCACCTGGAACCTAGCACAAAGACATGTAGCAAACATGATGTCTGGTCTACTTGATATAAGATATAACAGGGACCCAAAAATGGCCCTATATAACTTCTAATCAACAGGTTTCCCATGTTCATCAGAATCAATTACAATATTTGTAGCCATAGCTATTTTCTTGGCTGAGGTATCTGACATCCCAAACTTTTTGATCAGCTCTATAGCATACTTAGATTGAGATATGAAGATGCCATCAGGTAGCTGCTTCACTTGGAGACCAAGGAAGTAGGAGAGCTCACCCATGCTACTCATTTCAAACTTTGAATGCATGAGGTTAGAGAATCTCTTCCATAGTTTGGAATCTGTAGACCCAAAAATAATGTCATCTACATAGATTTGTACTAATAATAATTGATCATTATGGTGTATAGTGAATAATGTCCTATCTACAATGCCCCTAGAAAATTTATGTTCTAGAAGAAAGCTAGCTAAGGTTTCATACTAAGCTCTTGGAGCTTGCTTTAGATCATAGAGAGCTTTATGCAATTTAAAGACATAAGAGGGATGCGTAGGAGAGATAAAACTTGGTGGTTGCTCCACATAAACCTCTTCTTTAAGTTCACCATTCAATAATGAACTCTTGACATCCATTTGGTATACTTTGAACTTTTTGTAGGCAGCATATGCAAGGAAGATTCTGATTGCTTCCAGCCTTGCAACAAGTGCAAATGTCTGGTCATAGTCAATCCCTTCCTCTTGCCTATAGCCTTGAGCAACCAGCCTTACCTTGTTCCTTATTATAATACCTTGGGCATCAAGCTTGTTTTTAAATACCCATTTAGTTTCAATGACTGGGTAGTCTTCTGGTCTTGTAACTAGATCCCAAACTCTGCATCTCTCAAATTGGTTGAGCTCCTCTTGCATTGCAATAATCCAGTGGGGATCTTGCTCTGCATCTTTAATGGATTGGGGCTCAATTTGAGATATGAAGCATGCATGCATCAAGTCTTGGTTGAGTTGATGCCTAGTATGCATACCAACTGAAATGTCTCCAATCACTTGAGATACATGGTGATCTCTAAGTGTGATAAGTTCAGTAGGAGGAGTTGGTTGAGCAACATCTTGGGGAATTAATTCCTCTTATGGAATTATGGTAGCTGTTGTTGGCTCTTCACTGTCTTCATCTTCATTATCTTCATCTTCATTGTCTTTAGCAATTTGTGGAGAAGGATGGCTAACAACCTTATTGGTGAGGGTTAATTCATTCAGCTTCTCACACAAATGTGGTTCCTGCAAAGAGTTATTGGTAGAAATTTCTTTCTCCTTATAAAACATGTTAGTCTCATCAAATGAAACATGGACAGATTCTTCTATTTTCATGACAGATTTATTATAAACCCTATAAGCCTTGCTTACTTGGGAATATCCAAGAAAAATTCCCATTTCAGCCTTGGCTTCAAATTTTCTAATGTGTTTCTTATTATTATTGTGAATGTAACATAAGCAACCAAATATTTTAAAATAGTCTACTTTAGGTTTCTTCCCTTTAAGTAGCTCATAAGGAGTCTTATTCTTAAGCTTGTGTATAAGACTTCTATTTAGTACATAATTTGCTGTGCTCACAGCCTCTGCCCAAAAGGATTGGGGTAAATGAGCATCTGCAAGTAATGTGCCTGCAGATTCAATTAGGGTTCTATTCTTCCTTTCAGCAACCTCATTTTGTTGAGGTGTTCTAGGAGCTGAGAAGCAGTGCCTGATACCTTCCTTCTCACAGAACTCTTGCATAAGAAGAGACTCAAACTCAGTACCATGATCACTTCTAATCAATGTAACTGGAGTAGAGTGCTCAATCTGTATATTCTTGAGAAAATCTGAAAAAACCTTGAAGTTATCAGACTTAAATCTCAAAAAGAATACTCAAGTGAATCTAGAGAAGTCATCTACAATCACTAAAGTATAAGATTTCCCTCCTAGACTTTGTACTGCAATAGGGCCAAAAAGGTCCATATGTAGCAAGTACAATATTCTAGGTGAGTTACTTTTATTTATAGATTTGAAACTATTTTTAGTTTGCTTGCCTATTTGACAAGCCCTATAAAGGCTTTCCTTCTTGTAGGGGAAAGAGGGAAATCCTCTAACAAGGTTGTCCCTAGAGAGTTTGACAATGTTTTTCAAATTTACATGACCTAATATCCTATTCCAAAGGTCATTGTTATTGGTAGTTTGATTGAATAAACATATTTCAGATTTAGCTAACTGGAAATTAACTATGTAAATGTTTCCTACTCTAGTGCCAATCAATACTACATGGTTATCTCAAGAAGTAATAATACATGAAGTTTTATTAAAGGATACCTGAAACCTTTCATCACATAACTGACTTATGGAGATGAGGTTGTGCTTCAGTCCACTTACATAAGATACCTTCTTGAAGGTGACTGCTCCAATCTTGATCTTTTCATAGCCTTTAGTCTGGTTTCAATTGGAGTCACCAAATATTACTTTTGGTCTTAGCTTTGACTTGCAATTGATTAGGTTGTCCTTGTTTCCAGTCATGTGTTTAGAAGAGCCACTATCCAGATACCACTGTTGCTCTGTGGTGGGATAGTCTTTCACCTACAAGTAGACAGATTAGCTATTTTTGAGCCACTTACCTTGGGTCCTTTCTTTACATAACTAAAACTGGAAATGTAAGAGTATTCTGTTTGGCATTTATAACCTAATGGGTGATATTTTCTAGGTGATATAATCCATTGATTGAATTGGTTTATGGAAGATCTTGGTTGATTGTAAGTTTTTGAAAAATTCGAATTTCTGTTAACTTGAACTAGGTTCGACGAATTTAAGTGAGGTCGTCGATCTGAGTTCGACGAATGGGGATGAGTTCGTCGATCTGAGTTCGAACTCCACTCAGAGAATGGTTTCGTCGATCGTAGTTCAACGAATAATTATAGTAGACATTTGCGTTCGGAGTTCGTCGACTTGAGTTCGACGAACTGTACCCATTTCGTTGATCTGAGTTCGACGAAATTTGTTGAATATTGTTATAAGTGGGATTTTTCTTATTCTTTTTGTTTTTCTTATTCTTTTGTTTTAATTCAATTTTTTTAACATTATTATTGTTATCTATTTTCTCTTTTCCTTTTTTAGAAACAAACTTAATTGGAGTTGTTAATATATTCTTCTGGGTTAGAGGGTGTTGGCTTGATGAAGCACCTAAGCCTAGCTTGCCATTTAACCTGGCATTAACTGTGCTTGTGATGTCCATCAACTTGATGCTTCTCCCATTTAGGGATTCCTCAAGTTGTCTGGCCTCAGCTAACTCAGATTTTTAATGATATAATTTATTCTTGAGCTAAAGTCAATTCATCTTTTAATTTAATATTTTTAGAAACAAGGTTTTCATGATATGTTAATTTTTCCCTAAGTATTTTAATTTCTTTTTCAGAATTTATTAAATCTATACATAAATATTTAAATTCAGTTTTGAAATTATCTGAATTATAATCAAAGGAAGATAATACCTGATTTCCTCTGATTCAGATTCTTCATTGTCTGACTCTTCTGCTTTATTCTTAGCATCAGATGGGTTGCAAGAGGCATTGATAGCCATGAGGCAAACTTCCCATGCCTTAGCTTCTTCTTCCTCTTTACTGGAGCTAGAAGATGAGGATTCATCTTCAGTATCACTCCAGGTCTCAGCCACAAAGCCTTTCTCCTTTCTTTTTTGCTTGCTAGAGGATGGCTTGTTGTAGTGATGCTTCTTGGAGTCCTTTTCTCTTCTTCTTTCCTTCTTTTGATTCTTATGACATTCTGAAATGAAGTGTCCTGGCTTCCTATACCTAAAACAAACAATTTATTTAGTTGGTGTTTTGTCATACCTTGTTTTGTCATCCTGCCTGGATGACTTTCTTCTGAAGTCCTTCCTTGCCATTTTGTAGAATCTCTTGGCTAAGGGACTCAAAAGTTCTTCACTGGCAGTTGGGGCTTCTATTCCTTTTGAAGCTTTGAAGGCTATGTTCTGCTCCTTTCTTACTGGTGGAGGAGTCTTTTGCTCTGCAGCTTCTCTTGATTTGAGATAGTTTGAGCTAGTATATTCATGGCCTTTGCATCTGCTATCTTTGCCTTTTTCGGAGCATCTGTCCACTCAGGTGGTGGAACAACATGAGTGCTTGAAGTAGAGGTAGATGTAGCAGCTGTAGATTGAGGAGGACCTGTCAAAATAGAATTATATATGTCCTCATCAATTGAATTCATATAAAGTCTGATTCTTGCCTTCTATATTAGTGAAACAAGTAGTAGGAATAGAAAGAAAAGATAATTTAATCTAATCTACCACAACACAACAAACTAATCTATCACAGCCACAACAAGAACAACTGGAAAAAGGGCAACCAGACGACACAAAAAAATTTATAGTGGTTCCCCAACCTGGGTACATCCACTCTCCTACCACCCTAGTAGGAATCCACTAGAAGGTTTTTGATCAGGTGACTGCCACCACAAGATCTATTTCTAGGGAGATCTCACAACCCTTTGAGCTTTTGATCAGGTGCCCAAAAACCAAAATAAACTTTTGAAGGGAGTTAATAAACCTTTTATACAAGAGGGGGAGAGAGATTTGATGATGTCTTCACTTTCTCAAACAACTGAGAGGACTAATGGATTGTTATTGTCAAGACTCCTTCAGAATCACTTGGAGTCTTGCACAGGGTGTAGGTCTTCAGCCTTGACTTGAGATGATCCAGGAACTTCTTACTGATTTAGAGATTGTTGTCCTTGAAAGCTCCTGGAGATGAAGTTGAAGAAGACTCTTGATTTTGTGTTTGTTGTTCATCATCTTCTTCAGAAAGATCAAGGTGACAACATGATGTTTTCTGCACAGAGAATGTCTGAGACTGTTTTCTGTATATCTATCTTTCTCTATGTTGTGTTGTATGACTGAAAAGAGAAAAATCTCTTTTATATTCTCTGTCAAAATTCTCCTTTAAATTTTGAATTCTCTGCATTGAATGATGATTTTGCCTGGAGAATGAAAATCGGCTGGAGAATAATGTCTTTAATGAGTTTCTCCAACTTTCTCAATAAATTAAGCAAGTAATTAACTTGATAAAGACCATAATCAATGCTGCCAATAATGGTTATGTTCAGAGAATATGAGCATTAATTACTTCAGGAAATTACTGCTAAGTAATAAGGAATAAGGACAGAAATGAGGGAAAAACTCTAAGTATGGCTGGACAGAATTCGTCGATCACTGAACAGATTTTGTCGACCGGAGATCCAAGTTCGTCAAGCTGAGAAATCCTGTTCGTCGACCTGAGAAAACCTGTTCGTCGACCTGAGCTCAGCAAACTGCATTCTGGAGATAACTTGTCTAATCTACGCTCTAAGTTCGTCGAGCTGATAATCTGTCTTCGTCGAGCTGAGTTCAGCGAAATAAATTTGGAAAGAATGTGTTGAAGGTTGAACTGTAGACTTCGTCGACCTGAGCTCAAATATCGTCGAGCTCAACTCAGAGAATTAACTCTGAGTTCGTCGAGTAGAGCACGACTATAATCGAGCTGAGTTTGACGAACGTCGAACTTAAATTCTTGAACTTGATTTCTTCTAAGTCTTGAGCCAATCTGAGGTCTTCTGTTGGCTGGTCCATGTAAGGTTGAACCTAAAAACTTAGCCTAAACTCTAGGACTCAAAGACATGACCCTGACTATACAATCTGGGTCAGACATCCTAATTAGTGAACCTAGCCCAAATTCAACTAGGGATCCAACAACATCATTGAAACTAAATGGATTTATAGAAACAAGCTTGATGAAAATGGTGTTATAATCAAGAACAAAACTAAACTATTTACCAAGGAATACATGCAAGAAGGTGTTGACTTTGATCAAATCTTTGCACCAGTTACTAGACTGAAGGCCATAAGACTCTTCCTTGCATATGCTGAATATAAAGGATTTAAGGTTTATCAAATGGATGCTAAGTTATCTTTTCTAAATGGTGACCTGAAAGAGGAGGTCTATGTTGAGCAACCCTCAGGTTTTGTTAATTCTAACTTTCCTGATTATGTTTTTCAGTTAAGAAAAACTTTATATGGGTTGAAGCAGGCCCCTGGGGCATGCTATGAAACTTTGTCTAGATTTTTTTATTGAGAATAAATTTTTAAGGGGGAGATAGATAAGACATTAATCATAAGGGAAGTTAGGGGTAAGATAATCCTAGTCCAAGTTTATGTAAATAACATAATTTTTTTGGTCTAATGATGATGGCTTTTGCAAGAAGTTTGTCAAACTTATGCAAGGGCAGTTTGAGATAAGCATCATGAGTGAACTTAAGTATTTCTTGGGCGTCCAAGTTAGATAGTCAAATGATGGATTATTCATCTCTCAGTCTAAGTTTACCAAGGAATTAATTAAAAAGTTTTGAATGGAGAGAGCCTCCATAATGAAAACTCCTATGAGATTAAGTGTGTCAATAGACAAGGATGAGACTGTGAAACCTATTGATGAAACCCTGTATAGAGGCATAATTGGCTCCCTCCTTTACTTGACTGCTAGTAGGCCAGACATTATGTATGTCACATGTATTTGTGCTAGATACCAAGCATGTCCTAAAGAGTCTCATTATTCTGCGGCTAAAAGAATTACGAGATATCTCAAGGGCACACCTGATCTTGATTTATGGTACCGTAGAAATAGTGATTTTGAACTAATTGGGTATTCAGATGCAGATTTTACAGGTTGTAGAGAAGACATAGAAAGCACCTTTAGCACCTGTCAATTTCTAGGGAGAAGACTAGTATCTTGGAGTAGCAAGAAGCAAACCAGTGTAGTTATCTCCACTACAAAATCAGAGCACATTTCAGCTGAGTGTTATTGTGCACAACTATTATGGATTCTGTAACACCTCCCCTGTAATGACCGTATAATATGGGTCCGGTCGGGGCCCCACAATATACAGACGCCACAGCTTTAGCGTTAAAAGATGATATTAACTACCCAACACAAAACTAAGAATAAAACAACAACAACAACAACAGAAACTGAAAACAAGACCAGAAGTTATCCACATACATAAGAGTATCAAAACGGCCTTAAGGCCTTACAACGATAGAGAGTCCAAAACTCAAATGATAACTTCAAACACCAACGTGCATAAGAACTCCTAGACTACCTCGGCATGCAAGCCGGAAACCTAGAGCATCAAACATACAATGCCACAAAATAGAGCTAGTACAAAACTTGTAACACTTCATGAGGCTTAGGCCTTTTTGGCCGGCGAGCTAGCTCCTGCTTGCAATCCTTACCCTTTAAAAATTTGGTGATAACGTGGGTCAGCAAAGGCTGACATCAACTGTGTAACCAACACATCTCCTCCCGGCCGCCCCTAACAGACCCCAGGGTACCCCTCCAACCTGCAGGTCAGCACTTCATATGTCATATACATAAATATGTAAAGCTATAAAAATAGGTTTGGATGTCTCAAACAATAAACACGTTTTCTATGTTGAGCATATAATAAAAAGGGGCATATTATGCAGCATGTATGCAAACCCGGGCTTCACCCAAGGCACCCAATTGCGTATGCAACTAGCACATCATCATAACATTTGGGTACTCTGAATTTCCCCATTGGCGTTAAGCCGCAAATAAAAGGGTATTGCAATTCCCCTAATGGCATAAAAGCCGCCACACAGAAATCTTGCCAAGGCCCCACCCGCTCGTGGGTGTTAGACCCGGGCTTGCCTGCAAACTCTGACTTCTCGCATCAGGATTCCGTCTCACACACAAACCGATTCTAAGAACCCTTGTTGGACCCCACCCGCTCGTGGCTTCATTACCCGGGCTTGTCCTATGCTTGGCGTTCTCGTCAGTCTCACAGAAGGGGACTAGTCTCGCCGGGACACTCTCCCCACATGACTTTCATGTCATGGTATAGCCAGCCAACCACAGAGACAAAGCCTCACCTTAGCACATCATAATCCATAATCTTTCCCACCCTAATCCATCATTTGTATTGCAACGTTCCCGCACACCAAGGAAACCATCTACCGCCAACGCGGAGCTAACCTTGTCTGGTTCTGGCTACACGTACTCACTCGAGAAAAGGGGGAAAACACATACATCACAAACGACATCTTGCCGCAACGGATTTCTACAAAATCCTTAAGGCTCGCTATGCAACATCACCGAGTCGGACTAACGGTCGCGACTACGGCTTCACCCACAATGCCTAATCCACTAATGGAGCGGATCTCTAATGCAAAATCATGTCGGGGACGGAATCAATCGACCCAGAGGTTCCTCTTGAACCATGGC
This sequence comes from Platanthera guangdongensis, assembly GCA_039583875.1. Classification (NCBI taxonomy): domain Eukaryota; kingdom Viridiplantae; phylum Streptophyta; class Magnoliopsida; order Asparagales; family Orchidaceae; genus Platanthera; species Platanthera guangdongensis. The sequence continues at coordinate 120,157,386 of CM077160.1, read as the reverse complement.
GACCTAAACCCCTCTCATTTGAGAGATTTGGTGCCCAAAAGCTTGAAAGAAAAAAGATGATATACACGCATCCTAAAACCAAGAGGAGAAGTGTCGTTACCTTACGACCCTCTTCCTAGCCATGGAAAACTTAGCCGGATGAAGACCACCGCAACGGACTTGCCTCCGAGGATCTGGACTTGGCTCGCGATTTGGGGCTCCAAAGCTCCTCCGGCGGCCAGGTGTCTCCTTCTCCTTCTTCCTTTCTCTCCCTCTCTCTAAAGCTTTAGAAAGAGAAAGCTTGATGTGGAATGAGGGTTTCAAACCCTATTCCCAGACTTATCTCAGCAAGGACCACTCTGGACCATTAGATCTCATTAGAAGGAAACGAACGGCCACGATTTGCACTTAAAACCAAATTCCTGGGCCAAACACGGCTTGTGTCACGCCCGTATCAAAGGCCGTGTTCCTCAATCAACGTCGAAACCATCGCATCCTGAACAGGACACGACCACTGAACACGCCCGTGTCACATACCATGTGCCAGACATGGCCATACACATGGTCGTGTGCCAAACACGGCCATGCACATGGTCGTGTTCCCGGCCGTGCTCAACACAGCCGACTAAACATAGAGAAGGACACGGGTTCTTGACACGCCCGTGTCAAACTTGACACACTCGTGTCAACCAGAACACGCCTTGACCCAAAACCGTGTTCCTCACCCGACGCAGCCCGAGCAGGACACGGCCCTGAACACGCTCGTGTCTCAGGCCGGGTTCACTGTCTCGATGCTTCGTCGAGTGCATTTCGTCGACCACTTGGTAAGTTCGTCGAACCTGAGCACGACACGACCCTGGACACACCCGTGTCCCAGGCCGTATGACCCTTACCAAGCCCCAAACTTGACTCTAAATGCTGTTCATCCCTCTGTTGAGTTTCTGGGCGTTACAACTCTCTCCCTATTAAAAGAATTTCGTCATGAAATTACAGAAAGGAAAAGACACACAAAACTTAAACGATACCTGAGTGGAATAACTCTGGGTACTCCTCCAGCTTGGTCTGCTCTCGCTCCCACGAGAGCTCCTCACGATCGCAGTTGTTCCATCAGACTTTTACGAGTTTGACCTCTTTGTTCCGCAAGTGCCGAATTTCTGAATCCTCTATACTAACTGGACGAACTCGCATCCTCAAGTCCTCTTCTATCAGCACTGATGCTGATTCGATCACCATACTAGCCTCTACTAAGGCTTTGCTCAAGACGGAGACATGTAAGACATCGTGTAATCCACTCAGCTCTGTGGACAACGCCAACCGGTACGCTTCTTCTCCCACCCGTTCTATAACCTTGAAAGGTCACAAAAATCTCAGACTCAACTTCTTGAATCGGCGAATTCGTGAAAAGCTTTTGAACGGCTTGATCTTTAGATAGACCTAGTCGCCTACCGCGAACTCCAGCTTTCTATGACGAGCATTAAAATATTTTGCTTGCCGATCTTAAGCTACCTTCATGCGCTCTTGAATGGTTTGCATCAACTCACATGCATCAGCTACCACTTCTTTTCCCAAAAGTTTGGTGTCTCCCGCTTCTGTCCAAGACATCGGTGTTCTACACCGCCTCCCATACAAAGCTTCGTATGACGTCATCTTTATGCTTGCTTGGTAACTGTTGTTATAAGCGAAGTCTACCATGCAGAGGTGATCTTCCCACTTCATGTCGAAGTCAAGAGTACACATCCTCAGTGTTTCCTCCATAGTACGGTTCGTTCTTTCGGTTTGCCCGTCAGTTGAGGATGGAAAGCCGTACTGAACTTGAGCTTCGTTCCCAGACTCTTCTGAACCAACCTCTAGTCCTTGGACGTGAAACGTCCATCGCGATCACTAACTATACTCTTAGGAATTCCATTTAGTCGCACAATGTTGCAAACATACAACTCTACCAGCTTCTCCACGTTGTCCTCCTTCCGATTTGGGATGAAGTGAGCCACTTTGATTAAGCAATCCACAATAACCCAAATCGCGTTGTTACCCTGCTGCGATCTAGGTAACCCATGTACAAAGTCCATGAAGATGTCATCAAATTTCTACTCGGGAATAGGAAGAGGCTTCAGGGACTCGCCCGACTTCTGACACTCGGCCTTCACCAAGGCACAAGTTTGACACCGATTCACATACAAAGCTACGTCTCGCTTCAGTCTAGGCCACCAAAAGGATTTCTTCATATACAAGTACATCTTTGTACTGCCCGGGTGAATTAAGTACTTTGTGAAGTAAGCCTCAAACATCAACTCCTCATGGAGCTTGCCGAACTGCGGTATACAAATCCTTCTGTCCTTCCTCAGAATCCCATCAATTAACTCTCAGGCGCTACTCTCGCCCTTTTGAGCTTCCACCACGTATGGCTGGAACTCCACATCCAAACGGGTCGCTTCCCGAATACGATCAGACAAATCATTCTGCATTTCAATCCAGTTAAACCGAGCCATGCTAGACTCGCCTCTTGCTACACACTCCATGCCAAGGGACTCCCAGTCCAGTACCAACCGCTCATCATGAGCTTCAATCCAATTCCCTTGCCTAGAGTATTTTCTGTTGGGTTTCTCTATGTGAGGATGGCACAACAGTTGTGCACGCAGCGGAAGAATAAAAACATCAAGAAAACCCAAAAGAGATGGGATCGGGCCATGGTAGTTGAATCAAGAAGTTAACAAACAACTAGGCAAAAATTACCTCAGTGGCGTGAGTCACAACTCAATGGAGATGCTCCAAGCTTCGTGTTCTTGCTGGTGGCGAGTTCTACGTGGAATGATGTCCACGTCTCTGCAGAAATCCACACGAGGGGAGGAGGAGACGCCGATTTTTCCGTCGCATGGATAATCGGGAAGGAGAGTGACCGCACCTTGCTTTCCCATGGACTGCTAGGTCCGCGCCAGGGATAGCAACACCAGCGACGATCGCCGGAGAGGAGGAGGTTGACGGAGCGAGCACGGCGGCGGAACCCTTCCGTCGGCAGATTCGGGATCGGCGGAACGAACGAACGAAGAACGGAACACTTCCGTCGATTCGATCAGTGAGAGATAATACCCGAAAACCCTAAGTATCTATTTATACCAAAGGCATAATAAAAAGAACTTGCATTAATTGTAAGAGAAAAACTAGTACACTGGTTTCATCATATGAACAAATGGCCTAACAAAATACATGTTTACATGCAATTCCCCGACAAGATTCTCACTAGAGTTGATCCATTTAGGTATCGTTTATACCCATCGATCTAGTATGACCATCATGCTTTCTGCGGCGAGAGGCTTGTCAGTGGCTTGATCCGCATATTCTCCTCAGTCGGCACTCTCAAATGTTCACATCTCCATCGTTCGACATTCTCACGAATAAGATGAAACCGATCCGAAGTATGTGCTTGGAGCGCTGATGGTGATCTAGGTTCCTTAGATTGTGCAAATTGCACCATTGTTATCACAGTAACAGAACTACGGGACAAACAATGCTAGGTAACTATCATCAAGCTCGCCGGATGAATTTCCTAATCCATACAGCCTCCTTCGCCGCATTGAGCTGCGGCGATATACTCGGCCTATGTTGTAGAATCAGCAACTGTTCTCTTGCTTGGAACTCTTCCAGCTCACAACATCCTCCATTCAGGCAAAACACAAAACCTGATTGAGACTTGGAGTCGTCTCTATCAGTTTGGAAGCTAGCATCCGTATTTGTAACCACTTACAACGAGCTCTTCCTCTCCACCATACACCAAGTACACATTCCTTAGAGTTGTTAGGGTACATTTGATCAATTGTACCTGATTTGAAGAAGCCTCACCTAACTCAATGATATGCATCATAGTGTATTTGATGTGTGTTTGAGTTACTTGTGCAGGTTAGGAATACACTGGACTGAAGCTAAAATTCTAAGTCCATGTGTCGACACCCAGAGGGAAAGTGTCGACACTTGAGAAAGCTTGTGTCGACACCCAGACAAGCAGTGTCGACATTGGAGTCATTGTGTCGACACCTGGGAAGAAGAGTCGACACCAGTCAGAAAGTGTCGACACTTGGAGCTGTGTCGACACTCAGTGAAGAAGAATGCAGAAAAGCTGTGTCGACACTTAGCAGAAGTGTCGACACCTAGAAGAGCTGAGTCAACACCACAAAGTGTCGACACTTGAAGTAAGTGTCGACACTCAGCAAAAGTCTGCAGAATCTAAGTACAAGTGTCGACACTCAACACAATGTGTCGACACTATGCAGAAGAGTCAGCACTTGAAGTAAGTGTTGACACCAGCACAATGTGTCGACACTTAGCTAAAGACTCAGTATTTGAAGTAAGTGTCGACACTCAGCACAATGTGTCGACACACAACCAGAGGAGTCAACACTTGAAGAAAGTGTCGACACTCAGCACAATGTGTCGATACTTAGTTGAAGACTCTAGACTTGAAGAAAGTGTCGACACAAGGAGCTGTGTCGACACTTAGCAAAGATCAGAAAAGTTACAAAATATTCTAAGTACAAGTGTCGACACTAAAGGAATGTGTCGACACTCAGCTGAAGAAACAAAAGTAAAGACTTGTGTCGACACCAAGAAGCAGTGTCGACACTTGACAGTTTCTACACATGAAGATGTGTCGACACAAAGGAGATGTGTCGACACTTAGAAGAATACAGTTAAAGAATGAAGTACAAGTACTTGTGTCGACACTCAATTTCAGTGTCGACACATGCAGAAGAAACTGTGTCGAGACATACAGGGAATTGTGTCGACACCTTGTAGACTTGTGTCGACACTTACACAACATGTGTCGACACTTGGCCTATAAGTGTCGACACTTAAGAACAGAAAGTCTCGACACTATCTGACAGTTAGAGGAATTTCAAGAAGTGACTGGTTGACAAGACAGCTGCCGATCCAGCCGGTCTACATCAACTGTCAGTGTTATCAGAAGTCTGTTATGAACCGGACCAGCCGGTTACCATAAAGGAAGCCTATAAATAGCCATCTATAGTTTACAGAAACAGTTGTTGAAAAGATTGTTGAGATAATATAGAAGTAGTTGAAAAAGTTTTTACAGAGAGAGTTCAGATCTTTGTAGAAGTGGTATATTGAGTATCAATACAAGAAGATCTTGCTGTGCATCAGCAGATCTAAGAAGTTGGAGAGAGAGAGAGCTCCAACCAAGTATTCAGTCTTTGGAACTAAGGCTGAGAAGAAGAATTCAGAGTCATCTGGATTTCAAGAAGCAGAGGTCAAGGAACAACTGCAGAAGATTCAGACTAATTCAGTTCTAATCAAGAAGCTTTGAAGGAAGCTAAGTCAGTTTGGATCTAAACTAACTGGTTCTTCCAAGAACTCTTCAAGAATCTCTCAACTCCTCTCCTATTTTCTGAGTTGTAGAGTTAACTATTGTACTTTCTATTTTAACTGTAGGATCCATTGGATCTGAGAGAATTGTAAGCCTATTTTATAAAGGCTGAGGGTAGGGCTTGGTTGCCTGAGTGTAGGAGTTGGAGAACTCTGAGTGTAGGCCTTAATTGGCTGAGTGTAGGCTGGGTGGCTGAGTGTAGGCCTTTTGGCTGAGTGTAAGGCTTTGGGCCTGAGGTAGGAACCTAGTTTGGTTCTGAGTTAGTGGAGAAGTTTGGCCGAATCTAGTACACTGCTAGATAGGCGAGGGGGAAAGTGGATGTACCCAAAGATTGGGGAAACCACTATAAATTACTGTGCTGTGCTGTGGATTACTTGTTTGATTTCTGTAATTGCTGTTAGCTGTAATAATTGTTGTGCTGCCAACAAAGTCTCAAAAAGGTTTAGGTCACCTATTCACCCCCCCCCCCCCCCTCTAGGTGTTTAGGTACCATATCTTTCAGTATAGAGGTTCTCAGGACTACTGTCTGAGGAGATTCTGTTTGCATTCAATATACAGTCAACGGTTTCTGAAGAAACATGGAAGTCATGCTCAGAATCACAAGGAATTCGGGTTCAATGAACTGCCCATTTCGAAAGGAGATCATTGGAATTGCTGGAAAGCAAAGGGTAACTTCATGGGGCCTCTGATCTTCACAAAGACTCTTGGACATGGTCCTGTTAGAGGATTCACCACCATTTGGAATGGGCAACAGAATCCTTTCTTGGATGACAAGGATGATGATCCGCTCCAACAATTTTCGATGTAGGGAATCTCGGTCAAACCCAACAATCTTCATCGATTTATATCTATTCACCTTAAACGGGTATATGGTAGCATCACCCCATATCCTTCTTTGGATAATGCAGGTTCCCTTGGTTTTTAAGAACAAACTTTCAGGGTCGATTGCTTTCCCATATCATTTGTATGTCATTACATACAATATCAGAAGACAACAATGCTCCCA